>QJPP01002647.1:0-360019 GCA_003996215.1 Jaltomata sinuosa
GCTACATTCTTTTGCTAGGGGTAGGAGTACCACCACCGGAGGTTTTTGTTGCCATGTTTCTTTTCCTCCGGTGTGCTATCTAGTAGAACTGGCATGTCTAGGTGTCTAGGTTGTCGTTTAAATTTTAAAATTGTGTTGTGATGCCCCTAGCAAGCATGGCTTGGCTTTTTGAAAATTGAACTAAAAGGAGCCCCCTCTGAAAATTGTTCATTTTGTACTTATGTTTGAAACAATTGACTGTTCGGGATCCTTGAATGTCATTGTGTGGTTATGATTAGAATAAGTATGCTTAAGCCGAGCGGTTGTTTTGATATTCGGTAGTTGTATGGGTTCTTGGTGCCAAGTGTGTGTGAGCATATTGTTATAAATTCTTACTCTGTGCATGTATCTAGAACTTGCCCGGTCTATTTTGTTAAGTTTGAAGTTGGTTGCTTAGGAAAGGATCACATGCCCTTTTTGTGTGCAGTCCACTTAGCCTACAAGACCGTCCAAATGTAAATAATCCCTTTGATCCCTGTTTGAGCCATAATTGACCCTGTTCGTTCAATAACCTGTCACCGCTCCTGTTTAACTTTGAATCCCTGTTTTGGCCCTGGTCCTTCCTTGGACATCGTGCACCTCAACTCAGGCAATCAGCCTAAGTTGAGGGTGGCTACTATAGAGGCAAATGATAAGAAAATTTGGATGGATAAGATTGGTTGTGAAGAGAATGAAAACTCCGGGTGTGTGTCTAAGAAAAGAAAGAAAAAAGAAACGAAAAGGAGATGTAAAAGAGAGAAAAAGAAATAAAAAAAGAGTTGTCAAAATAAAGAGGCCGCACCTGTTTGCAAGAAACAAGGAAATAAAGAGGTGAATAAGGATGGACAAAGTAAAGTTATGTGGAAATAGTAGGTCGGTGATTCCAAGGAGGGTTTAGTCACTATTCCCCAAACGTATCCTACCTACACCCGAAGCCTCATTACAAGCCAAAACAAGTCCTGTAGTGATCCCGAGCGGTTTTCTAAAGAACTGAAATAGAATAGTAAGGGCAAGCCTATGGCATCTCATGTGCATTGTTTGAAATCATTTGTGAGTGCGAGAGTCTTACCTAGTCCTAAATTTTGTGTGTGGACTTCTTTGTGGTGAGGGCACCAAGATCTCTGTATTATCTATTGACTGTTAGGGTAGCTGCGCGTGTGTATGCAGAATGTTCTATCATATCGGAATGACATGCCTGGATCCTAGCAAGTTAATGTTGCATACATTTGTGTGCTACCGGGGGTGGCTTGATTTAAAATCGGATGAACTGTTGAAGGGCCATGATTTGCTAGGGACACGAGTCTTAGTTGAGTCGTCTTTTTGTTTTTGTTGTCATGTTGCTTGAGGACAAGCGAACGTTTTAAGTTGAGGGTGTTGATGTGCCGCCATTCTACGGCACATTTGACTCCTTTAACTAAGAATAATCGTGAGTTTTTCAAGCAACCGTCGTCGTTTTTGATGTTTTATGTTGTATTTTCAGGAAATGGAGACAAACATGGAAACGGAAGGAAATACGCGAAAAAGAGAATTCTGGATAAGAGTGACGGCCACCATGACGGGCCGTCACACATGTGACGGTCCGTCAAGTAGACCGTCAAGTTGAGCAAGCACACTGCCTAATGTGACGGCCACCATGACGGGCCGTCACCCGTGCGACGGTCCGTCAAGTAGACCGTCAAGATGAGGCAGCACACTGCCTAGTGGCGACGGTCACTGTGACGGTCCGTCAAGCATGCGACGGTCCATCACCCAGACCGTCAAGTTGAGGCAGTACGCGCGACGCGGATTCCGAACGTTTTTTGGGTTTATTTCCTGGACTCCTATAAATACCCTAAGTTAGGTTATTTCATTATCAATCATTACAGATTCATTTTACAAAAGAGTTTTAGGATATTTTTGAGCGACTTTGGAGAGGAAGAAACACAACAAACACGTTTGTCTTCTTCTTCAATCTTGTTCTTCCATTGTTCTTGGGATCTTGGATTCTTGTTCTTGGATAAATTGAAGCTTGTGTTCATTATATTGTAAGATTCTTTTTGCTTTATTATGAATATAAATCTCTTCTCTTTTCCTAATAGCATGAGTAACTAACTTCCCACAACTAGGGTTGTGGGAGCCATGGCAAAAGTAGCAGTATAGATTCCGGGTAGCGTAGGGTTCTATCTTTATGTTGTCACGTGGTTAATCATTCAATTACTAACGTTTTCTGGTGGTTGCAAACATTAGAATATGCCTAGGTTTAATTTGCTTGAGTAAAAAGATTAAAATCGGGAAATTTGATTAACTACAAGGATTCGAGACTACCAACTCTCGTCTCATGATTAATGCTGTAACTAGATTAATCTACTTGATGTTTAGGATTGAAATAAGGAAGTTCAGCTTTTCAAGTTCGAGAGAATTGAAAAGGAAAGTTGTCTAATTGGTTGAGAAACGTTTAGACGATACCATAAGTTCAATCACATCGTGATATGCATATAGAGCGAACCCGGTTAAACCTTGAGTCGAAATTGTTACGACGCTATGGTGAACATTTCCCTAGTTCACTCCCATATTGATTATTAATCGCACATTATTATTTGCTTTGGTTAAATATTGTTCACACAACACCCCCCAATTTACCGGAAACTATCTACTACTAGTTATTTAATTCACTATCGATTTAATTTGCACCTTATTCCCTGTGGGATCGACTCCAACCTTAGTTGGGTTCTATATTTGACAGCGACCGCTTACGCTTCGTAATTGGAGTTGTAATTTGGGCGTATCAGTTGTCTGTCGGTATTGGAGTACGAGGCAATATTTCACGACATGGTTAGGCGTACTGCTAGGGATGTACCTTCAGAGTTTGATAGGGTTCAGAGTTTTGTTAGAGGTTTGATTTCACGCTCCGTTTGGAGACCGAGCAATTGGTTACAGTCGGGATAACTTTTCTTCAGGTAGTTGATAATGATTGGGCCATTGGGGGTTTGTGCTGTGAGGCTTATGGAGGTGGTGCTCGGAAGCATCGTCGCCAGGATAGTTCTCGAGGTTCTCAGACTCGAGGTAGGGGATTCCCCACCAGAGATAGGTTCTATTGTTTTTTATCTATGGGGCCAGTTTTGGTTTCTCCACGAGTTCCAGAGGGTGTTGGTACAAGACATGCTGAGCAGAGCAGGTAGGGTACGGATCATATCCTATGGGGTTGCCTTCAGAGGGTGTAGGCCATGGTGGCCGGTCAGGTTCAGTGAGATTTTCTCATCGGACTTCATCTGGTAGAGGCTATTTTCAGTGTGGTGAGTGTGGGCACTTTGCTAGGAATTTCCCCACGATTGTGTATCCTAGACAGCCTGGTTGTTATCATTATGGAGAGATTGGTCACCTTTATAAGGCTTGTACCCGGTGAGGGCCGGTTGGGCCTTCATTTTCAACCACTCAGTTCAGAGTTAGATCCCATCAGCTTGATGCTCCTCTTGGTGGGCCAGAGGTAGAGGTTTCTGACACCATTGCTCCAGGTCAGTCCTTTGCTACCTTCGACTTGTGTTAGTCCTAGTCGTGTTGCGATTCTATCCCTTCTGTCGTGTAACTGCTTACATGCCTACCTGCTACTTGTTTAGTTGTTTAGCTACCTAAATTGTAGTATCGACGTGTTGTTTTATTGGTAATTTATTCTTTAGTTGTGGATGGGGGTGAGTTAGCCCTGTGAGGTGTTTTACCCGGAGTTGTAGCTTGTGAGTAGGCTTTGTAGAGCTCGCTTCCTGTTTGTTGTGGTTCTAGGCTTGCTTTGAGTCTTCCTTTCTAGCGATCCTAGATGGTTGTTGCCTAGGCCATTATCTAGCATGGCTAGAGATCCGTGTGATGATTCGGTGTATTACCGGTAGTTAGGCTGGAGTTGAGATTTTGCCTTAGTTGGGAGATATTGGTTATGCTAGTGTGCATAGATCGGTTTGGCCTCCCGAGTGTCTAGAGTCGACCCTCTTTATTGATTAGTTTAGGAGGTTGGCAGGTATGTGGGTTGTTCCCATAGTCTCCTCTAGTTCCTGGTCCGTTGGGTGTTTTGTTGTATCCCCAGCTCCAGTTGGAACGAATCCTGATCGTAGTTCTTTGGATGAGCTCTTGATGTTGGCATCGTGATTGGGTTTTGACTTTAGCACTTCTAACTAAGTGTTGATCATAACCTCGTGGTTGGGTTGTATTCGTAAGCATTTTGGGTGAGTTAGGCATCCGGCCCAATCTTCTCCTGCTTTATTGAGTTTGACGTGTAGCTATGAGAAGTAAGGTAATGGCTTCAGGTTCTTATTTGATAAAGGATTTGTAAGGTTTTGTATGTGCTAAGGAAGGATTTTTGTTTAGTTGAAAATGGAGGGAGGTGACTCCTTGTTCGTGCTTATGTGTTTTAGTAGTTGACTAAGATGACGACTGAGAGTTGCTCTGGCTTGTGTGTGGGTGGCTTGTTTTGACCAAATTCAGTTTGCTGTGGCTTCCTGGTTATATTCTTTGGGAAGACCCAAGTTTTAATAGGACATACGAATTGGATGACTTGTATATTTATGGCCTAGTCTGCTCCATCTCTATTAGTGTTCTTCGATGGTGGATGAGTCTACTCGTGGGTTCGACAGGAGCACTGATTGGTAAATCGGTGATGGGTTTCAGGATCGTGGCTTAGCAGACTACTTTGGGTGGTTCATGGAAGTTTCCCTTTGGTTGCAACATCCTTGTGCCGGAAGGCAGTGGATGCGGGCAACTTAGCTTCTCTATTTCCATTTTGGAGTGGTAGTTAGTCTTGGACACCTAGTCCTTGGCTAACCTTTGGGTTAGGCTGGACGTTCGGAGTAGCAACAGTGTTTTCTCGAGTTGGGAGCTTGGCTGATGGTTACAGACTTCGTGGTAGGCTTACCACACTTTTTGCAGTATCGTGGTTTTGGTTTGGGTCTTTTGTGATGGTTGCCCTGGTTCATTCACTTTCAATTTATTCAGACTTGGCACAGTTCAGTGAGGTTGAATTTGTTCGTTCTACAGTTTGGAAGTTTCTCCGTCAACACAGGGTGTTCTTTCATGCCTTTCCTAACCCTGGTGTTCAAACTTCAGTAGGGTTCAGATGGGTTGTTCTGTTAGGTTTAGTTAGCGAGTTTGTTGTTTGCAAAAGTGTTCGTTCGTTGGTTGATGGTCAGTTAGGGCAAGTAACATTAGTATTTAAAGATATGCTACGGGTTTTTATCTTGGATGGCAAAGGCTAGTAGCCTATATCTTGGCTTGAAATGAGTTTGAATAAAATGGGTGACTTCATTCGTGGTAAAGTATAGGCGGGAACTATGGATCTCCGGTGTGTCAATTTATGCTTCGAGGGTGGTTTGGGTGTTCGACTTGTATGCAGCTTCCTGTTTGTGGTGCTAAAGGATTCAGTTCAGAATAAAAAAAGGGTTTTGCGGAACAACGGGTTCATGAGTTAGAGTTTTGGGTTTAAGGATTTTTTGGTAAACTTGGTATGGTTTTGAGGATTCGAGTTCTGTGTGTTGATCTCCTTGGTGCTCTAGTTTTGGTGTTGTGTCGGTGCTTTTCGATTGAGATTCTCAAGGTTCTGTTTGGGTGGGAAGATCTTTGGAGGTTGAAATCTAGCTTGGCTAGTATGAAATTAAGGCTTGGTTGCTTTCTTTGGTTCTATTCTATTGGGTGTCGTCCGGTCGTGGAGGATACCCGGGTTATCCGAGAGAGTAGTGCGGGAGTTGTATCCGCTATTCTTAAATCTCTAGTGTTTTCTTCTTTCCTGACTTTCGGGCATGAAAGTCTTTTTTAGTAGTGGATGTAATGACCCTTCCGGTCATGTATGCATTTTTGCCTTTCTTGTACCATTAGAGCTTACCTGTAGGGGCCCCAAGTCATTTATGGCTTGTCGGGACCGGTAGTTCAGTGCCCAGACCGTTTGTTTGGTCTTTATAGCCGTCCCTTGTTTTAGAGCTTCAATTTTTGAAATCGTTGACTTCAGTCAACATTCTTGGTAATATCAAAGAATTAAACTAAGTTTCTAGGTCAAAGGAATCCCTTACACAAAAGTTCGATTTAAAAAAATGCCTAGTGTAACACCTCGCCCGTTTGTAAGGTTTAAATTAACCCATACTTTTGGGGTAAGACTAATAGTGTCTAATACACTAAGAAGAATGTTTTATGAGGTATTATAATCGCAAAATGGTTGTATGATAAGTTTTGAAGTCAAGCAAGTTGCGAAATAAAAGTCCACAAAATTTATCGTAAGTTTCTTTAATAAATTTTCTGAACTTTGGGTCAAATGTCTCAGAGATTTTCTCTCAATATACAATGAGTTAGAAGTCCCCCAACCTACCAAATTGAAGGTCTACGAGTCTAGTTTCCAACGCACTAAACCATTTATCTGTACGACTTCAGAATAGAGAGATATTTGCATTTTTGTAAGACAATGCAAGCAAGCACGTCAAGGTGGGGCCCCTATCCTAAGTCGGTTTGCCTTTATAAATAAGGTTCTCCTTCGTTTTGAACTCATAAAAACAGACCAAACCATAGAAAATCAGATATAAACCTTATAAATTCTCCTTGGACTTTGATGCTTTCAATTTGGAAGTTTAACGGAAGTTGCTCTACGTCGCGAGCTCGTCATTTTGGTATAGTCTGCCCCGTCGATTTCATGACGTATCTTCGTGGGTGTTGATGCAGCGAGTTAGCATATGTTTATTGAGTATTTGGCAGTAGCGAAGGAGTTATATTGGCAAGGTAAGGATCCTGTACACTTATCTATTTGTTAAATCGAGATTCTAAGCTTCTAGTCACGAAAAGTCATATTTTTCGATAACTTGTAGTAGTTTCTTATTGGACATGGATCTGTTTGTTGTTCCTGCAAGGAGGAAGGTTTTTTAGCTTGGTATATTTAATATTTTTGTCCATAAAATCTCTCTCCTACGATCCTCCTTCGTAATTACATGTTCTAGTTTTATTTTTACAGCTTTTCGAGCCATGAAATGGTGTTTTGGATATTGTGCCTTTAAACAGCCCCTTTATCTTATTATGCTTGGTTATTGTTGTGGTGTACTGGTTGTGGTAAGGTGCTGGAGGGATTGGAAAGTTTGTGCGATTCTTATTGAGATCACATACGATAGTGATTAGATTGAACAACGTGAAGTATGCCTTGGAATAGTGCCTCGGGAGCTCGTCGCTCTTTTGAGATGTGGTTAACGTATTATTGTTGGATTTAGCTGCCATTTATTATTGTTATTGGCCTCATTTTATGCTTTGGAGATGGCTGGTCGCGAGTGTGACATTAACACCTTATCAATTGGCTAGGACCAGTAATATTGACAACGCTTTTAAAGTGTGGTCTTTAATGGTATAGGTCACACTTTATAAGTGTTGCCATATCATAATATATTTGGCAACGCTTATTTACACATACGACTACACTTTTAAGTGTATTATTTTTATAATTCTAAGTGCAACACTTTAGAAGTGTGGCCTAAAATTTTCATTAAAATATTTAACTCTCCCTCCAAATATTTTACTCTCCCACCAATTTCTAATTGGCCAAAAAATAAATCAGAAAGTACATCGGCCAAATATTTTACTCTAAAGCTTTCTCACAGCTCACAAATCTGCAAAAGAACTTTCTCACAGCTCTCAAACTTTCTCTCTCACAAATCTGTCGAAAATTTTACTCAATATTTTTCTAATTTCACCTAATTTCAGCTCAAATTTCTTCTAATTTCACCTAATTTCTTCTAATTTCATCTCAATTGGTGTAGAAAAAGGTAGAAATTTTGAGATAAGCTTCTGGGTTCGTCTGTTTATTTTGCATCTGTTTTGAGCTAAAGCTTTTGGTAGAAATTTTGCATCTGTTTTGAGCTAAGCTTCTGGGTTCGTGTAGAAAATGCTTTTGAGTTTATTGCATGTCTGTTTATTTTGCATCTGTTTTGAGGTAAAGCTTGTGGTAGAAAGTTTGTATCTGTTTTGAGCTAAGCTAAAGCTTTTGGTAGAAATTTTACATCTATTTTGAGCTAAGCTTCTGGGTTTGTGTAGAAAAAGCTTTTGGGTTTATTGCATGTCTGGTTGTTTTGCATCTGTTTTGAGCTAAGCTAAAGCTTTTGGTAGAAATTTTGCATCTGTTTAAAAGCATCTCAGTTTATTGCATGTCTATTTTGCATCTGGGTTTATTACTTGTGGGTTTATTACATGTCTGTTTTGCATATGAGTTTATTGAATGTCTGTTTATTTTGCATCTGTTTTGCGCTAAAGCTTTTGGTAGAAATTTTGTATCTGTTTTGAGCTAAGCTTCTGGGTTCCTGTAGAAAAAGCTTCTGAGTTTATTGCATGTCTGTTTATTTTGCATCTGTTTTGAGCTAAAGCTAAAACTTTTGGTATAAATTTTACTTCTGTTTAAAAGTATCTTGGTTTATTGCATGTCTGTTTTGCATCTGGGCTTATTACTTGTGGGTTTATTACATGTCTATTTTGCATCTGGGTTTATTGCTTGTGGGTGTATTGCATGTCTGTTTTGCATCTTAGTTTATTGCTTGTGGGTTTATTGCATGTCTACTTTGCATAGTGATTTTTGCAAAGTAGAAGTTCAACTTTTGCTTCTATTTCATTAAAAAAAAAGACATAGTAATATTGTCTTCTTGCTTCCCTATTTGTCGTAGTTCTTGTGAGTGATTGAGAATTCAATTTGAAATTGCATTTTTTGTTCAGAAGGTTAGTTTTAGTTTCATAAATCCCGTTAGGCATTTACAAATGAAGTGTTAGATTAAATATGTATGTTGTCAATTGATTGTTCAATTATAACAGAATGAATGAATGTTTATACTAGTCTTTATAGTTCAATTAATCTATATATACTATATAAATACATACTATATGTTGAATTATTTATAATTTTTATATTTCAATAAGCAGGTCTTCTTTGTTTTTTAACTGCTTGCTCATTGATATCTTATGAACTGTAAATAATGTTGCAGGCTGTTGCATTATTCAATCTAATCATTTGCCAACTAAAAGAGATTATTTAGGACTGGAACTGCTGGAACTTCCTCACCTTGTTTATATTTGTAAGCAATTTACTCTAATGTTGCTTATTGGAGTGTATAGATCAGTCTGTATTATTTAGTTAAATTTTGATAGTGGGTGATAGTACTAAATTAGATTGGCGATATATACTGCTTATACTTGGAGATTTTTTTTTTGTTCTGAAATTGGCCCTCTTGCACTAGTGTATGACTGGCATACACGTTACAGTATAGACTCAGATAGAAGTTTTGGAATTTGTATTATCTCGCATTAGTCTATTATCTATGTATCTTTTTGATTCTCTTAACATGTTAGCATCTCACCTAAGCATTTTGATTCCCTCTATATTCAGTAGTTGTGTAGCCTTTTACGAATACTTGGAGCTCACAAGTCATTACTTTTTATTATTATTTTTGTTTCTCAGGTTTCATCTACTTGTTATGTTATTCAATGATCGTATTAGTTTCTTAGATTGTTAAATCTATGGGAACCTTCTCACCTAATCAAGTATGCAAAGACCTTTACTCATTCTGAAAATTGGTGCTTAATCCAGTACCTACATTTCATGCCTATAGACCAAATTATGGCTCAACTCAACCTTAACTTGAACAACTTGGGAGTTTATTCAAAATCTGTGTAAAGCAAGACCTGTGACTAACTAGTTCCGATCTCCAACACTTATTATGTGTTGCTTCGTATGAAGTATTCAAACTCTTAGGATTTGTTTTACAATTGTTTTCTTTTTTTATCACATTCGACTCATTAGTACTTCGATTTCTATTTGAAGACATGCTCATAGATTACAATTATATTCAAGTTGAAGTCTTTCTATCTTGTCTAAATACATAGCAATTATGCTCTCAAGTCTGAATGAATTATACATGATTCTGTAGGTAGGAGATCTCACTGTCACCCATCTCATATGCAATTATTCTTAGAAAGCATGCCTATAAGATCCATATTGTGATTTTCTTTTGGTGTCCGTGTGTGTTTGTGTTGACAGGTATCCGAAGACGTTAAACTATTTAAATTTAGTAATTTTCTTGTATAAGTTTTATCTAAATTTAAATTACTTGGTATGAATAGTTAGTTACGTAAAGCGAAGTAGCATGAACTGAAAAACTAAAGAGATGTGAACAAGTCTTGAGCATTTATTTAACCTAAACTGTGTAATTCAGTAAACTGATTTCATTTAGTTCACTGTTAGTTTACTATTAGTAAACCTATACAGTTAGTTTACTAGATGTCTGACTAGCCAATATATGTGTCTTCCGAATAAAAGTTTTGGCTTTAAGAACTTTGAGAGCTACCTGATTTCATTCTTATGTGTAATTAGGTGTAGACTAATATATAGAATATATACTTTAATTCGTAGAATTAATTAGAAAAATATGTAACATGCATACTTAATTTTGTTATATGCAGGAAAAGGAGAATTAGATCTGCTGCAGATTTAAACTTGAGTTTGGCATAGCATAAAGCCTATGACTAGGTAAGAAATTTTTATCATCTACCAACACATGTCAACACATGATTCTGATAACTTGCTCGTGACTTTTAGAATTAAAGTGTGCGGTAATTGATGTTTTTGTATATTGGAAGATCTAACTTTAATGTTGAATTTTTAGGAACTTAAATGTTTCATCCAGGGATTGGATGGATTTACCTAGGTATTGTCAAGAGTATAGTGATGGTGTTAACTCTTTCTTAGATTTTGCTTACACTTATGGAGAGCCTCAAGGCAAAGAAATTCAGTGTCCATGTTATCAGTGTGCCAATATCTGTTGGACTGAAAGGAATGTAGTGTATAATCATCTAATAGACCACATATTTATTAAAAATTATAAAAGACAGATCAATCATGGGGAATGGAAAACCCAGTTGGATATTGACGATCATATGGATGACTCATGTGATGACATTGATGGGTTGTTGAATGATCAATTTAGAGATATTGCACAAGCTGAAGGAGTTTATGAAGGTCCAAATGAAGATGCCAAGAAATTCTATAACTTAGTTAAAGAGGCAAGCCAAGAACTATATCCCGGTTGTAAAGGATTCTCTAGATTATCATTCATAATATGTTTGTATTTGCTAAAGTGTCTACATGGATGGATCAATGAATTATTCACTTCTCTTTTAGAGTTATTAAAAGAGGTCATGCCCGAGTTGAACATTCCTCCATCCTACTATAAAGCCAAGTCTATGATTAAAGATCTCTGTCTTGACTATGAGAAAATTGATTCATGTCCTAATAATTGCATGTTATTTAGGAATAATCATAAGGATGATGAATTTTTCATGTTTGTGGAGATTCTCAATATATTAAACCTACTGAAGTGGATAGTGAGGTTGTTGAGCCTTCTAAAAAACCTCATCGTGTTTCAGCAAAAATTTTGAGACACTTTCCACTAATTTCCAGACTCAAAAGGTTATTTAGGTGCTCAAAGATAGCAAATTCGTTGAGGTGGCATGACGAGGAGCGTTCTAAAGATAGAAAGTTAAGGCATCCCGCTGATGGCCAAGCTTGAAAAAAGTTTGATAGCTTGTATCCAGATTTTGCACTGAATTCTCGTAATTTGAGACTTGGCTTGGCAAGTGATGGATTCAATCCATTTCAGACTATGAGTATATCTCATAGTACATGGACAGTTATATTAATGGTGTATAATTTACCACCTTGGATGTGCATGAAACCAGAATACTCTTGAAAATGACTTTGATATTTATTTACAGCGATTGGTTGATGAGTTGAATTTGTTGTGGAATTCTGGAGTTGAAACATATGATGCTTCAAGAAATCAAACCTCTCAAATGCGAGCAACTCTTATGTGGACAATTAGTGACTTTCCTGCATATGTTATGTTATCTGCTTGGAGTACAAAAGGAAAGATGGCCTGCCCTTGTTATAAATATGACACTAATTCTTCCTATCTGAAACATAGTAGGAAGATGTGTTATATGGATCATCGTGTTCTATCCATGGATCATCCGTGGAGATCTAACAAAAGATCTTTTAATAAAAAAACAGAATTTATACCTCCTCCTCCTTTGTTAAATGAAACTGATGTGTTTAATAGCTTAAATATGAGCAATGCATTTGGGAAGAAGAGAAAGAGATCAAATGATGGCCCATGAAAAAAAGGTCAATCTTTTTTGAATTACCTTATTGGAAGCACAACCCCTTACCCCACAACCTTGATGTAATGCAAATAGAGAAGAGCATAGTTGATAATGTAATTGGAACCCTTTTAAATATTTCTGTAAAAAAAAGGATCATGCAAAGGCTCGTTATGATCTGAAAGAGATGGGAATTAGAAAGAACTTTCATCCAAAAGATACAGAGGATGGCAAGAGAATAAAAATTGTAAAAACGTGCTTCTCAATGACTAATAGAGAGAAATCAGTTTTCTGTGGAGTCCTAAAGACAGCAAAGCTACCTGATGGTAGTGCCTCTAATATATCTAGGTGTGGGCAACTAGATGAAAGAAAAATATCTGGTTATAAGACCCATGATGCTCATTTCATATTACATTACTTGCTGCCAATACTAATTAAAAGCATCCTTCCTGATCCTGTGGTTATTGCTTTGATTCATCTGAGTTCCTTCTTCCATCGTTTATGTCAAAAAGTTATCATACTGGAAGAATCATAGTCAAAGCTATGATTGACCGTAAGTTCATGCTCTCTGCACAATAATGGAGTTCATGCTCTCTGCTCTCAAACCATAAGTTCATGCTCTCTGCTCTCTGCAGAATATTAATATCAACTATTCTACCACAATACTGGAAGAATCATAGTCAAAGCTTCTCTCAATGGTTTGAAACTCATGCTTTGCAAGAGGATGTGCCTGATATTATAAAAGAATTGGCTAGAGGACCAAATTCAGTTGCTAAAAGATATTTCGGGTATCTTATTAATGGATATAGATTTCGTACTAGACATCGTGATACAAGGTGTAAAACCCAAAATAGTGGTGTTACATTAGTCGCCTCAACCACAAGCTTTGCAAGCTCAAAAGATAAAAATTCAATTGATGCAGATTGGGCTTATTATGGTAGAATAGTTGATATAGTTGAGTTAGACTATTATGGACATTTTAAGATTATTTTATTTAAGTGCGACTGCTATGAGGTTGAAAATTATATGTATGGTCTTACTTACGTCTACTTCAACAAGAAATGCTCTCTGGATGAGCCTTTTGTTCTAGCATCTCAAGTGCACCAGTGTTTCTATATTCAAGATCCATATGATCAAGATAAACACTATGTTATGAAGACTATTCCGAGAGACTTGTTTAACGTAAGTGATCAGGTTGAACAAAGTTATGAAAATGAGCCTTTTGAACATTTGATGGGCCCATCTATACCAGATGATGATGGTGAAGTTGTCTTAATAAGAAATGATGTACTAGAAATAATTATTGAAGTGGATGATGTGGATGCTAAAGTATTTCTTGCTCAACAACTTAAAGTTAAGTATGACGATGAATCCAAAGCCGAGTTTGAAGACGAGTCTGAAGACGAGTCTGAAGACGAGTTTGAAGATGAGTCTGAAGACGAGTCCGAAGAAGAGTCTAAAAATAATTTTGATGATGAACCATGATCTTATTATTTTATTGTTAACCCATAGTGTTAGCTTACGCTTTCTATTATTTGACTGTTTGCTGGTACAAAAACCTTTAGCTATCTAATATATAGAAGCACATTTGAGATTGACAATCTTTATGTATCTTGTTGGCTTCTGTTTTATGCCTGATTATTATTTTGTTAATGACCTATAATTCTAGGTTACTCTTTTGTGTGCCTGATTATTATTCTGATTTACAAACTGCACTTGTTACTTAAATACCCATCTTTTCTATTTTCAGGTAATGATTATCCTAAGAAGGTATCCCATCACTTTCTTAAATCTCAGTGAAGTGAACACTGAGTTTGTCATAACTTTGCAGGTAGTTTCAACTGTTGTAGAAGTAGAATCTCTTCGGTCAGAAATTGCTTCTTCGGAGGGAAGATAAACTCATTTAAAATTTCAGTATGTTTTGATGCTCTCACATTATTTCTTGTCCACCTCTTTTTTAGTGTTTCTTTAAACACATTTATATTTTGTGTGATTGCCTTTTTGATGTGTTCATACCTCGATTTATTGCCTGCGACATGTAGAAAGGTTCCAATATAGTTTGCAGGTTAATAGAGTTTTGTATTTCTAGGTCATATAGTCCTCATTACGATGCTTTTGTAATATAGGGATATTTTTAACATGGAGTAATTAGTTACAGTCATACCTCTTGCATAAAATAGTTGGAGAACTTTTTTCATCTCTTTAGAGGTAGATTATCAGTGTAATATGAAGTATAAACACATCCATAGATCTAAAGAGGATGCATCGTAAGTGCTTCTTCACGTAAATTACTTCTTAGTTGTTCCCACTGTCTCTCATTCTTCTCAAATATTCTACTATAGTTGACGTGTTTTTAATCAACGCAGATTTTATTAGATTTCTATTATAATTTGATGTGTTTTCTGTTTCTGTTGTAGAGTTGAAGTCACTGAAAGAGTAGAATACAGAAAGATTAGAAGAAGGTGAGAAGAATGGATCAGGCAGCAGTTGTAAAGAAAATAGCACTGAATTCAAATAAAGCTCAAAATCCTATGAAGGATATGATATCTAATGTTCAATACCGATCAAGTACGGGATTGGCAAAGCAATATAAGATTAAGAGAGAACAACTTGCAAAAGAACGCAATGATAAAACTAAGAAAGTGCAGGCACCAATGGTGCATAAAAGAAAGAATTCTGAGGAGTATGTTCCACAACAAGGGAAGAGTAAAATGTCTGGGCACAAACCAATGATCCAATTGTCCTTAATGCAAGGAATTAATACTTCACAGATGATTACAGGAAAAGGGCAAAATACACAGAGGTTATTTCAATCTCAAATTGGATAGTCCATTCAAAAGAAAGGAATGAAATAACCTATGCATAACCTCATATTCCAAGCGTATTCAAAGGTAGATGTTAATACTTCACATATCATTGGAAAAACACAAGGTGAAGAAAAGAAAAAACATGTTATTCAAGAGCTTCAAAACTGCAAAGAGGTGAAAAGGAAGTCAGTCCTACCAGTGACTAGTCTTGATCAGTTTCTAGAAAAATAAGAGATACATGTAGGTGGTGAAAAACAACATGATATTCAAACAACAACTGATCAGCCAACTTCTTTACTTAATGAACATAATAAAGGATTGGATGATCTTGTGGAACAAGAAGAAATTGGTGAGGATGGACATGCTAGAGATAAGAATATGGACATTGATTGTATTAGAAATGGTATGTCTTAATCTTTTTAAGTTTATTACTCATTTTAATTTTTCTTATTTATTGGGTATTACATCAATTAATTTTTCTTATTTCTTGGCTATTACATCAATCCAGGGACATCGGAGAAGAAAAACGTTTGAGGACAAATAATATGTAAGAATATTCACGCAAGAAACTTAGATGAAAGAGAGGAGGTGATATTTTACAAAGGACAAGCAGTGGGACCAACTGACAAGACAATTCCTAATTTAAGCAACTTCATAGGAGCAATTGCAAGGAATCCTAGATTTATCACCTGGATGTACACTAGTTGGCATGTTGTGCCAAAAAAAATAAAAAATGCATGTGGGACTACGTCAATGTAAGAAAAATCAATATATGAGATTGTATATTTATTGTATGTTTATTACTAACTCAAGCTAAATATATTTTATTTTGCACAGTCAAAATTCCTAATCCCAACAGAAGGAGAAAAGTGAGTGATGGAGGGTCTTCGTGATGCTTGGAGGCAACGCAAGAGAAGTATTAAACGGAGATATTTTAATAAGAAACTTACTGATAAAGAAATGCTAGAAAAACATCTCAATGACATGCCAGAAGTTCAATTGCGTCAGTTGATCGAGTATTGGAAATATTCAACTGTTCAAGTGAGACTATAACAGTGCATTTCTACTCGTGGACATTTCTTGCATTATTTTTATTCTTTATTTTTTGATTTATAAATTAATATGTCTCTTTTTGTCAAATTTTAGGCCTTGAGCGAGGTAAATTCTCAAAATAGAAAAAACAAAAATGGAGGCATCGAATGGGACCTATTAGTTTTGCAAGAGTACGCATGGCATTGGTAATATTTAGTAGACACACTAAGAAAAATCTGACTTTTTCATTTTTTTTGTACTTTATCAGAATGTATTGGTGTAAGTTTTAACTTTATTTTGATATAATTTGTAGCGTGCAACCAAAGAAAACAATGAGAAACCATCACAGTCTGAAATATTTATTGCAACTCGTACAAAGACAGAGAAAGAAGTTCAGGCAGATAGTCAAATTGCAATAGTAAGTCGTCTTCTTCTTCTTCTTCTTATTTGCTGGACGATTCGCTGGGAGGGGACAATCTTTTTTCCAATTCTTGATTGAAGTCGATGCATTATTTGCTGAGAGCGGATGTGAATTTTTTTTAAGAAGATCCATGTGCATAACTTAATAATTTGTGTACTGTAATCACTGTCATAGTCCCTTTTTGTTGGTTGAGATGATAGAAGATCTTAACATTAGTGACCAACTTTCTAAATTTTTACTTGGTCTGACTCTGTGTGATGTCATTAGACATGTTACATATTAAATTCAGCTATCTGTGTAGCTTGTGTATCTTCCTTTTATCTACTTCATGGTCATGATCTGGATGTTGTTAGCATGATAGTAGATAAAGATGTTTGGTCAGTCTCTATGAGAATTTTTGTATTTGTATATGTTATTTACAGAACTTTTTTTACACAGGCAAAACTTCAGAATCATCAAAATTCTGGGAAAACAACGGATGATGCATTCAAGGCAGTGTTTGGAAAGGAGCAACCTGGTCAACTTAGATGCTATGGTAGATCAGTGGCATCAAGTTCTCTGAAAAGAGATGATGAAATGAATAAGATTAAACAAAATCATGCCAATGAAGTCACTTCTCTTAAGGAAGAACTGCGTGAAATGAGAGAAGAAATGCGATATTTTTTTAGTCAATTAGTGCAAAACAACTCTAGATTAAATGTTCAAGATATACCATGGTGTGCTGGATCTAACCTTCCTTCACCTATTGATGCAAGCAGTGCACAAGCTATAAGAGAGAAAAATCTACCAAATTCTTCTGGCTCAGCTCAGGCTTCGATTTCTGCAAAGGTACTTTAAATTTCACATTCAAAAGAAACTTAAATCCTGAACTTTTAAATGTGAAAGAGGGTGCAACACTACTGGTGATTTATTAGGATTATAGACTTTCTATTAATGTAGGCGGTTGAATATCTTTCTTTTCTAACTGGTATGACTGGTATCTTTCTTGACATGCCTTTTGAACCTCTTGAGAAGGGCCATTTATTTCTATTTTGATCATATTTCTTGACTACTTTTTGTGGTTTTGGAAGTTCATATTCTACAACATGAACTAGATTATAGGTGTATGATTCTTTCAAGATTTAATTGACATATTTTTTAGAAACTCTAAAAGGGGTAAAGAAATGGACTAAATCATAGTTTGTTATGTGTTGACTGGACAATTAAGTTTTGTGGAGTTCATTTATCTTGTCTTTGATCTTGATTTTATGTTATTTTCCTTAGCTGGATAGATTTGATATTTTATGAATAAAATTTAGCTATTTATGATCTTTTAAGTCAGTTTGATTTCATGTCTAGTAACATACTGAATACTTTCTGACTGTTGTTCTATTTATGACCAGAGAAAACATATTGGTCCTATTGGGTGAAATATGTAATATGAGAGAATTCATTACCCTTATTTGAAAAAAAGGTTTAACTTAAATTTGTTTTAGCTATACTTTCCTTTGTGTATGGACTGAATAAAAAGATGAAGTGATATTCTAAGTGTTTTGGGAAGTATGCATGTGAAACGAGATCACTTAGACATTTCACTTAAGCTTGGAAATAATAGTTACTGCAGTTGTGAAAAGTTTCAGTTGATAAGTCAGGCTTCTTCTGATGCTTAATTCAGATTTGTTTTTTAACTGCTTGGTCACTGATATCTTATGAATTGTATATAATGTTGCAGGCTGTTGCTTTATGTATTTTCTGAAAATAATGTACTGAATTTTGAAATTGTACTGCTGTTGGTTCAGTGGGTTGATGAAAATTGAAAAGATTTACTTTTGGTCATTTTTTTGTACTACTGTTGGTTCAATGATGTTGATGTATTTGGTATTTTAGTTGTAGTTATGACTATCGAGTTTTATCATTTTTATGTGCTTTCATAGGATGATTAACCATAACTAGTGTTGAACATAATTTTTTTCTAACTTTTAATTTCATTTTGAATGTGTAGGAAAATGCCGGTGGTCAAATTTGAATGATGGCTATAAGTCAACTCGACCTATTGAAGTGAATGATAAAGAGCTTTGTACTATTTTAATAAATGTTTGAATATATTTTGTACCTTGAATTTATTTAGCACAAATCTTGAATATATTGCTTTTTAAGCATGTGTAGTACATTTTGAATACATTGTTATTTTGGAAGTTTATTGCAAATTACTTAGACATTGCTTTCTAAGTTATTTTGGTGCTTAGTGAATTTATTTAGCACATATCATTTATATATGTATGTGTGTACATATATATAATGTGATTAGTGAATATATGCAAACCGAAAACATTATTTTCTAATTAAAATTTCTGGCCATAAAATTCTAGACAGGTTCAAAAGTGTGGCTATAGGAATGTCAATGGTGTGCATGTATATAAGAAAAGATTATACTTTATAAGTGTTGTTGTAGAAGAGGTATAAAATGCTGCACTTTGAAAGCGTGGTCAATAACAAGCTAAGACCATGCTTTCAAAGTGTAGAATTATCAAATATACCTGTTGCCAATGGGATGCTACAAAGCGTGGCCTTTGTAAATCTTAGGCCACGCTTTTTAAGTGTAGCTGCTATGGCCACACTTAAAAAGAGTGGTCTAAAATCAATGGTTACGCCCTTTTAGCCCACCCTCGGAAAAGCATGGCCTAAAGGCCAAAAGTGTAGCCTTTGATCAAAGGTCAAACTTTTTGCTACTTTAGGCCACACTTTACAAGAGTGGACAAAATATAAAAATGTTGTAGTGTAAGTAGCTCTCTCAATGAACTGGTTCTTCCGAGGACTTTCACCGAAGTGACTTCCTTATTTCTCAACCTACGAACCTGATGGTCAAGAATCTCAATTGGGACCTTTTTATAAGAGAGACTATCCTTAACACCTACATTCTCTAAAGGCACAACTAAAGTTGGATCTCCAATGCACTTCTTTAGTAGGAATTTATAAAAGACTGGGTGCACTGATGCTAAGTCTACAGGCAACTCTAACTCATAAGCCACTTTGCTAACTCTTCTCATAATCCTATAGGGACCTACAATCGGGGGCTAAGCTTCCCTTTCTTACCAAATCTCATCACACCCTTCATAGGTGAGACCTTCAGAAATTCTCAATCATCAACCTCAAACTCTTAGTCTCTTCTCCTTACATCTGCACAGGATTTCTGATGACTCTAAGCTGCCTTCAGTCTTTCCCTAATGAGCTAAACTTTTTAGATTGTCTCATGGACTAAATCTGGCCCTATTAATGCTGCTTCACCTACCTCAAACCAACCTATAGGTGATCTACACCTCCTCTCATAACCTGCCTTATAAGGAGCCATCTGAATGCTAGAATGAAAATTGTTATTGTAGTCAAACTCATTGAGAGGTAAGTGATCATCCCAATTATCTTTGAAATAAATCACGCAAGTTCTCAACATATCCTCTAGGGTCTGGATGGTATGCTCTGCCTGACCATCAATTGGCAGATGAAATGTTGTGCTAAGATTTACCTATGTACCAAGACCCTTCTGAAATGACCTCCAAAACTGGGATGTAAACTGAGTACCCCTATCTGAGATGATAGACAATGGAACACCATGCTTCCTAAATATCTCATGGATGTAGAGTCTGGCATAATCTTCTACTAAATCAGTAGTCTTGACAAAAAAAGTGGGCAGACTTAGTAATCCTATCTACTATCACTCAAATAGAATCATGTTGTCGGCGGGTATGCAGTAAACCTATAATGAAGTCCATATTGATCACTTCCTACTTTCAAGTAGGAATGCAAATATCCTGAGTTATACCTACCAGTTTTTGATGTTCTACCTTTTCCTTCTACCTGTTTAGATACTTAGCCACAAAATCTGCAATGTCCCTATTCATGCTATTCCACCAATAGACTTACCATAGGTCACAGTACATATTTGTGGTACCTAGATGGCTGGAATATCTAGAGATGTGAGCCTCTATCAAAATCTGTTGTTTCAACTTATCCACATTAGGAACACACAAGCAACATGGGATCGAAGCACACCATCTCCCCCTTGGGAGAAAACCTCTACAATTTGTTGATGGACTACACCTTTTAACTGATGTAAGATGAGATCACTATCTTGTTTTTCCTTCACCTCCATTACCAAAGAAGATTCTAACCCATTCGAATTTATAACGCCACCATCTACTGAGTTTGTAAGGCAAAATCCTAAACGATAAAGCCTATGAACATCCTTCGCTAATTTCTTCTTTCTATCCTCAACCAGTGACACACTACCCATAGACAACCTGCTAAGTGCATCATCCACTACATTGGTCTTGCCTCAATGGTAAAGAACACTCATATCATAATCCTTAAGAAGATCAAGCCACCTTCTCTGATGAAGATTCAACTCCTTCTGAGAGAACACATACTGGAGACTTGTATGGTCGGTAAATACATCCTCATGGATGCCATACATATATTGTCTCTAAATCTTTAAGGCAAAAACAATTGTTGCTAACTAAAGATCATGAGACAGGTAGTTCTTCTCATGAATCTTAAACTGTATAGAGGCATATGAAACAACCTTACCATACTGCATCTAAACACAACCTAGGACAACTATAGATGTATCACAATACACAACAAAACCATTTGAACCCTCTGGTAGAGTCAAGACTGAGGTTGTGGTCAACCTAATCTTCAATTCTTGGAAGTTATTCTCACACTTGTCTGACCACCCGAACTTAACCTTTTTCTGAGTCAACCTGGTCAATAAGGTAGCTATGGATGAAAACTCTTCAACAAACCTTCTGTAGTAATCAGCTAAGCCCAAAAAGCTTCTAATATCTGTCAGAGAGGTGGGTCTAGGACAGTTCTTTACTGCCTTAATCTTTTGCAAATCTACTCGAATCCCCTCCTTAGATACCACATGACCCAGAAAAGAAACATATTGTAACCAAAACTCACACTTGCTGAACTTGGCAAATAACTAGAGTTCCTTGAGAGTCTACATCACAACCCTTAAATGGTTTGCATGCTCCTCCCCACTCCTATAATAAACAAGGATGTCATCTATAAAGATGATGATGAAAATTTCCAAGTATTGTTTGAACACCCTGTTTATCAAGTCCATAAAAGCTGTAGGAGAATTCGTTAGTCCAAAAGACATAACTACAAATTCATAATGACAATACAAAGATTTGAAGGCTGTCTTCAGAATGTCACACTCTTTAACTCTGAGCTAATAATAACTGGATCTGAAGTCAATATTAGAGAAATAATTGGCGGCCTGAAGCTGGTCAAACAAGTCACCAATCCTAGGGATGGGATACTTATTCTTGATTATGACCTTGTTCAACTGACGAAAGTCGATGCATATTTTGAGGGAACCATCTTTCTTATGCACGAAGAGAACTAGAGAATCCCATGGAGATATAATGGGTCTGATGAAACCTTTGTCTATGAGGTCTCTTAGATGATCTTTCAACTCTTTAAGCTCTGCTGGAGCCATTATGTAAGGAGGAATAGATATGGGTTGCATATTTGGAAGGAGGTCTATCCCAAAGTCAATCTCTCTCTCAGGAGGAATTCTGGGTATATCCTCAGGAAACACTTCTGGAAACTCACTGACTACAGGAACTGACTGAAGAGATGGTGTATCAGACTTGAAATCCTTAACATGGACTATATGGCAGATGTAACCCTTTGAGATCATCTTCCTAGCTTTGAGGTAAGATATGAAATGACCTTTTGATATTGGAGGACTACCTTGCCATTCTAAAACAGGAACATTTGGAAACTGAAATTTCATGACTCTGGTTCAGCAGTCTACTGAGGCATGAAAGGCATGTAGCCAATCCATGCCAAGAATGAAATCAAAATTGGTCAGATCTAATTCTACTAAGTCTGCTAAAGTGATTCTATGAAGGGCTGAGACTGGGCAATTACTGTACATCCTCTTAGCTAGGACTGACTCACCAACTGGAGTGGAGACTGAGAAGTGTTCTATGAGTTTTTTAGGACTGACTCTAAATTTTCATGCAACATAAGGGGTCAGAAAAGATAGTGAAGCTCCTAGGTCTAGTAAAGCATAAACATCAAGAGAAAAGACCTTCAACATACCAGTGACTATGTCTGGTGAACTCTCTTGATCTTAATGAGATGACATGTCATAGAGACAGTTTTGACGTTGACCACTATTTATACCAGAAGTAGTACCGTGCTGAGTTGTGCGACCTGCTGGAGCTACTGAAGTGGTAGACTGGGTGCGATTTTGTCCTTATCCCTGCCTGGTGGAGGGGCACTCCTTCAATCTATGGCCAAGATAAACATACCCAAAACATCCCTCTTTGCCAGTAAAACACTCACCAGGATAGTTCGTACCACACTTAGGGCATGCTAGAAAAGTACAGTTACCTGAAACACTAACTTGTGACTTAGAGCCTAATGCCTTTTTTCTATGGTCCTATCGAGGTTCGGGAGATAGATCACTAGCTAATGAAGGTGTTGGAGGTGAAGACCTCTGCTAAAACTTAGAGCAATTTCTACCGCTTGACCTCTACTGAGAGTAGTCAAAATTTCATGTTCTTGTCCTCTTACTTTCCCTCTCTATCTCTTTAAGTTTCTCCTCTTCCATCTATTGAGCATAAGTCATGAGTCTGGAGATATCCATATCTCCGACCAACATAGCCGTCGTACATTCCTTTTTTTACTAAATCCAAAATGCCATAAATGTACTTGCTCATCCAGGCCATTGTCTCGGCTACCATTGCTGGAGCATACCTGGAGATCTGAGTGAAATTTAGTCGATACTTTTGGACTGAGATTGAACCTTGCCTCAGATTCAAAAACTCTTCAGCCTTAGCCTCCCTCAACTCTCTTGGGAAGAACCTGTCTAGAAAAGCTCCAACAAGAAAGTTCCAAGTTATAGGAGTTACATTCCTACCCCTAATGTCCTTTCACTGTGTGAACCAGATGTGAGCCACATCCTTAAGCTGGTAGGATGCTAGCTAAACACTCTCGGCCCCTGAAATCTGCATCACTTTGAGAACTTTCTTGACCTCATTAATGAATTTTTTCGGATCCTCATCTACCTTCGACCCTAAGAACTCTGGTGGATTTATACGGATGAAATCTCTAACTCTAGTAGTACATGTCCCACCATTTGGGTTGGTAGGAACAGATGGCTACTGATTAGCTTGAGCAGTCACAGCTTGTGCTAACATCTGAATGGAATTCCTGAATTCAACATTTGTGTCCTCATGGTTTGAGACTAGAGAATGTGCATTATGGGCATTGACTCTGCGAGGAGGCGTGATCTGAAATGCCTAACAAACATATTAGAAGAGAGAAATAGAGTTAAACTCTATCACACGATATAGAACATGAAAGAAGTAGAGTTTCCTAAAAATGTCTCGTATAATCTCCCTCATGGGTGTGGCACACTTCATACCCATGAAAGAGACTCTACTTAACGAGGCTTTCAGACACCCTAAGACTCTTGAACCTGATACTCTAATACCAAGTTTCTCATGCTCCGAGCCTACACCCTGGATAAAACACTATGCTTAGAGCCACAAGTGATCCCAATCTAACCCATGGTCAGGTATATACTAAACAATTTGATTGATGATAACTAAGTAGAAGCTAAACTTAATAAAATATAAGTCTTAGAATTAAAACTGAAAATTTGATAAATATGTAATAAGCCTGAAAAGTAAGACTGACTGAATAAGCTGAAATCTGACTGTATGTCCGAAAGTCCCTACTACTAATGAGTTGCTGGGACAAACCCCGAGGTAACCCCAAAATACCAAAAAACCAAAAGTAGCTAGAGAGAAAAGCATCAAAAGTCCATCCTCGGATGATGAGGACTCACCACAAGTAGTTTCTGAGCCGAGCTAATCATGATGATGAATCTGAGAACCTGAACCTGCATCATGACAAGATGTAGCACATAGAGTATGCATCATTACTTTGAATGTAGTGAGCATAAGGGATATGCAGTATAACTGAACATGCTAAAATGTTGATATGTTATTTAAAAACTATAAACTGAATTGTAGTACATAGGCCCAAATATAATTATGCATAAATATGAAATGCAAGGTGTCACGCTCTGAGGCTACCCCTGAACATAACACAGGACCACAAGTGGTCTCAAGCTAACACATGGCCTTAGCATGACTTAAACATAACATAGGTAATCATAGCAGAAGCATAAACCGAAGTGATAAGTAAACTAAATCATCATAAAGATCATGGTCTAAGGATATCAAAATCTGAAACATCAAGTACTGACTATTTTGCTATGTCTGAAAAGCCTTTAAAACTGACATAATAAATTACTGGGACAAGACTCCAGTTAACTCTAAGTCCTGAATGAAAGTCATCAAGCTAACTAAGAATCATAACTAGCCCTCAAATGATGAGGATTCACCAACACTGATTGGAAATCCTATTGGGTCTAGCCACGAGTCTGAGAGCAAGCGCCTGAATCTAAATCATGACATAATGCAGCATAAAGAGGTATGCAATCAATACTATGGAATATACTGAGCATGAGAGATATGTATAATTCATAGTAAAACATGCTTGAAACATAACTAAAGCTAAAATCATGTAATGATAATAAAATCTGTAATGTAATGACTCAATGAAATATCAGAAGCTAAAAACATATTTATATTCATAAAGCATAAGTACCGAGTCTGAAATCTAAAAGCAAGGAGTCAAATATATTCATACACTTAAAACTATTTTTGTGGGTGATTCTAATAATTGACATAGACCATGTGAGCTACATGGAATCTAGCGTGCTACCCTACATTGAGAAAGGTTGTCCTAATCGGCCAAGGTTATAACAATATACATAAGGATCCTAAAGTGAGCCATAAAGGGAAATCTATGGTGGAATGATAGTTCATGGACTTAAGGGTATGCTAAACCCAGTCCAACTAGGTGCTAAATTATATTCCCAAAACATACATATAGCTCATATATAACTTGTGACACATCTAGATGCCAAAAATGTTCATAACTTATGAGGACATATCCAGATGTCAAACCATTCGTAAACCATATGGACATATCTAGATGTCATGCTATTTATATTTTCATAAGTCTTAAAAACATAGCTTAGCCATAGTTCAAAATATACTTTTTACTAAAACCCATAGCTTGAAGAACTAGGCATGCAAATTTCATAAATACTTAAGGTCATGTTATCTAAACATGCCAATTTTGCTTGAAAACATGCAATAGGGTGAAATTATACTAGAAATCATTCTTAATTCATGGGATTTTGGAAATACTAGAAGAATATCATATAAAATCATGGATAAAGGATTAGAAACCATGTATTGATGCTAATAAACTGAATTCATAAGAATTTCATAAATTGGGTAAGAACCCTAATTTTATAATTTTCATAAATTAAAGTAAAACTTGAGGTTTTGGGCATAAGGGTGAAATAAATCCCTTATTGAATACCCACATACCTGAACCCAAAGCTTTTCTTAGCAAGAATCTGAATATGAAGACTTGGAGATGAAATCCTAAGCCTTGGAGGTTGAGAGGAGAATCCTTTTCTTTCTTTGAAACTTGATTTGAGAGAATGAATGAAGAACTAACTAAGTGGGACTAAAAATCCATTAATTTTGCGTAAAATGACAACTTAGGATTTAAAAGAGTGGTGAATTACAAAAATACCCCTAGGAAATAAGCTTGAAAAACTGCTGAAGAAACTCGGCTCAGGTTCCACGGACGAAGTCTATGGACCGTAGACAGGACCGTGGCCCATGTTTGACTCATGTAGTTCACTGGAAACTTGGCCAGTTGTGGGTCTGATTTCCATGGGCAAGGTCAATGGTTCATAGACCGGTCCACAGAACGTAGAAACCTCCCATGGTTTCAAGGAACATGGTTTACCCTCAAGTCTGATTCCAAAAAGGGAAACCACGGTCTGTGGTTTGATCCACGACCTGTGAATCCTTATCGTGGTTTAAGATCAGGTGATTGGTCTGCAGGTATGATTCCATAGGGCCTATCCACGGCCCATGGTTTCATCCACGGCTCGTGGTTTGCACCCATGGAAATTGGAAACTTTAAGATTTTCAAAAATTCTTCGTTCAAAAACTGGTTCTAATTCTGGGGTGTTACAATTTCTCCTCCTAGGGATCATTCATCCTCGAATGAAGACTAAAGCTAAGTTTAGAGGGAAAGAGATGCAATCCCAACCAACAAAACATAACAACTGAAGTACAGGCACAACGACTAAGTTCTAACTTGAAACATGACAGAACTGAAGTCGTATAAACATGAATCCATTCTAGGATCACGAGAAAAACTGATGGAATAGAATTGAAAGGACATACAAAGGAGGGAACTATTACCTCAAGCTAAAACTGAGTCGGAAGGAAAATGATAAGGGTACTTTGTCTTCATGGCTGCTTCTGCTTCCCAAGTAGCTCCCTCAACTGAATGGTTTCTCTAAAGAACCTTCACTAAAGCGACTTCCTTGTTTCTCAATCTTCAAATCTGACAATCAAGGATCTCAACTAGAACCTCTTTATAGGTGAGTATATCCTTCACATTCACATACTCTAATGGCACCACTAATGCTAAATCACCAACACACTTCTTCAACAAGGAAATATGGAAGGCTGGATAAACCGCTGCTAACTCGGCTGGTAACTCTAACTCATAAACCATACTACCAACTCTCCTTAAAATCTTGTAAGGACCCATATGTCGGGGACTAGGCATCCCTTTCTTACCAAAACTCATCACACCATTCATGGGTGATACTTTCAAACATACCCAATCATCCATCTAAAACTCTAAGTCTCTTCTTCTAGCATTTGCATAGGATTTCTGTTGACTCTAAGTAGTTTTCAACCTCTCCCTAATAAGCTACACTTTCTCCATAGTCTCATGAACCTAATCTTGGCCTATCAAGGCCGTCTGACCTACCTCAAACCAACCAATAGGTGTTCTACACCTCCGCCCATAAAGTACCTCATAGGGAGCCATCTGAATGCTAGGATGAAAGTTATTTTTGTAGACAAACTCAATAAGAGGTGAGTGATCATCCTAATTACCTTTAAAGTCAATCACACAAGCCCTCAACATGTCCTCTAAGGTCTGAATAGTGCACTCTGCCTGACAATCTATCTGTGGGTGAAAAGTTGTGCTAAGATTAACTTGAGTACCAAGACCCTTCTGAAATTACCTCCAAAACTGAGATGTAAACAGAGTTCCCCTATCTGAGATGATAGACAAGGGAACCCCATGCAATCTGACTATCTCACAGATGTATATCCTAGCATAATCCTCTATTGAATCAGTAGTTTTGACAGCCAAAAGTGGGCTGACTTAGTCATCCGGTCTACAATCATCCAAATAAAATCATGTTGCCTATGAGTACGAGGTAAGAATGTATTGAAATCTATATTAATCATTTCCTATTTCCAAGTAGGAAGGTCAATATCCTGAGTCATACCACCCGATCACTGATATTCTACCTTTACTTGCTGACAATTAGGACACTTAGCCAAAAAATCTGCAATGTCACTCTTTATGCCATTCCACCGATAGAATTCCAATAGGTCACGATATATCTTGGTGGCACTAGGATTCATAGAATACCTGGAGCAAGGAGCCTCTATCAAAATCCATTGTCTTAACCCATCTATATTAGAAACACATAACCGACCCTAATATCGAAGCGCATCATCCCCCCGGAGAGAAACCCTTTACTCTCTACTGATAGACTACCCCCTTCAACTGATGCAAGAGAGGATCACTATCTTGTTTCTCCTTCACCTCGACAATCAAATAAGATTTCGACCTATTTTGAACAATAATACCACCATCCGCTGAATCTGTAAGGCAAAATCCTAATCGAGCAAGCCTATGAGCATCTTGAGCCAATTCCTTCTTTCCTTCCTTAACTTGAGATGCACTACCCATGTTCAACCTAGTAAGTGCATCATCCACTATATTGGTCTTACCCAGATGGTAAAGCACACTCATATCATAGTCCATAAGAAGCTCAAGCCACCTTCTCTAACAAAGATTCAATTTCTTCTGAGTGAACACATACTGAAGGCTCTTATAGTCAGTAAACATATCCACATGGACACCATACAAGTAGTGTCTCCAAATCTTCAAAGAAAAAACCACTGCTGCTAACTCAAGATCATGAGTTGATTAGTTCTTCTCATCAGTACTATGAAATGTACTGAGCATGTGAGATATGTATAATTCATAGTAAAATGTGCTTTAAACATAACTAAAGCTGAAATCATGTAATGATAGTGGAATCATTAATGTAATGATTCAATGCAATATAAGAAGCTAAAAACATATTTATATTCGTAAAGCATAAGTAGTGATGAAATCTAAAAGCAAAGAGTCAAATGTGTTCATACGCTTAAAACTATTTCTGTGGGGGATTCTCATAACCAACATCGACCACGTGAGCTACATGAAATCCCGTGTGCTACCCTACACTGAAAAAGGTTGTCCTGACTGGCCAAGGTTAGAACCATATATATAAGAATCCTGAAGTGAGCCATAAAGGGAAATCTACGATGGAATGATAGTTTAGGGACTTAAGGGTATGCTAAACCCAGTCCAACTCGGTGCTAAATTATATTCCGAAAATATACATATAGCTCATATATAACTTGTGACATATCTAGATGCCAAAAATGCTCATAACTTATAAGGACATATCTAGATGTCAAACCATTTGTAAAGCATATGGACATATCTAGATGTCATGCTATTTATAAATTCATAAGTCTTAAAAATATAGCATAGCCATAGTTTAAAACATACTTTTTACGAAAATTCATAGCTTGAAGAACTAGACATGCAAAGTTCATAAATACTTGAGGTCATGTTATCTAAACATGTCAATTTTGCTTGAAAACATGCAATAAGGTGAAATCATACTAGAAATCATTCTTAATTCCTGGGATTTTGAAAATACTTGAAGAATATCATATAAAATCATGGGTAAAGGATTAGAAACCATGTATCGATGCTAATAAACTGAATCCATAAGAATTTCATAAATTGGGTAAGAACCCTAATTTTATAATTTTCATAAATAAAAGTAAAACTTGAGGTTTTGGACATAAGGGTAAAAGAAATCCCTTATTGAATACCCACATACCTGAGCTCAAAGCTTTTCTTAGCAAGAATCTGAATATGGAGACTTGGAGATGAAACCCTAAGACTTGGAGCTTGAGAGGAGAATCCTTTTCTTTCTTTTGAAACTTGATTTGAGAGAATGAATGAAGAACTAACTAAGTGGGACTAAAACTCCATTAATTTTTCCTAAAATGACTTAACTTAGTATTTAAAAGAGTGGTGAATTACAAAACTGCCCCTAGGAAATAATCTTGAAAAACTACTGAAGAAACTCGGCTTAGGTTCCACGGACAAAGTCTATGGACCATAGACATAATCGCGACCTGTGTTTAACTCCTGTGGTTCATTGGAAACTTGACCAACTGCAGGTCTGATTTCCACGGGCAAGGTCTATGGCTCCTGGTCTGGTCCACGGAGCATAGAAACCTCTCATGGTTTCAGGGAATATGGTTGACCCTCAGGTCTGATTCCACAAGGGGAAACCATGATCCATTGTTTGATCCATGACCCGTGAATCCTTGTCGTGGTTTAAAATCAGAAGATGGGACTATAGGTCTAATTCCACGGGGCCTATCCACGGCTCATGGTTCTATTTGTACCTGTGGAAATTGGAAACTTCAAGATTTTTAGAAATTCTAAGTTCAAAAACTAGTTCTAATTCTGGGGTGTTATAATTTCTCCCCCTTGGGATCATTCATCCTCAAATGAAGACTAAGTAAGCTAAGTTTAGAGGGAAATAGCTATAATCCCAACCAACAGAACATAATAACTGAAGTACAGGCACAACAACTGAGTTCTAACTTGAAGCAAGAAAGAACTGAATTCGTAAAAACATGAAACCATGCTAGGATCATGAGAAAAAACTGATGGAATAGAATTGAAGGAACATACTAAGGAGGGAACTATTACCTCAAGCAGAAACTGATCGGAAGGAAAAAGATAAGGTTACTTAGTCTTCATGGCTACTTCTACTTCCCAAGTAGCTCCCTCAACTGACTGGTTCCTCCAAAAAACCTTCATTAAAGCGACTTCCTTGTTTCTCAACCTTTGAATCTGATGATCAAGGATCTCAACTGAAACCTCTTCATAGGTGAGGTTTTCCTTCACACTCACATTCTCTAATGGCACCACTGATTCCAGATCACTAAGACACTTCTAGACCCATTTCATTTCTTCTATTTCTAGGTAGATCAGATTGGCTTACAATAACTAGATTAATAGGGTTTTCCTTAAAATCAAGTATTATTTCACATTAGAGATCTATAGATTTAGAACTTTGGAAGTTTATTTCTTTGTTTTACAATAGGGTTTGTACCCCCATATAATATTAATTCAATGTTTTTGGCTTTTCTATAGCAGCAAAATAGCATTCCTTCACTTTTTAATAAAGAAAAATAACAAAATTTTATTTTCCTACTTAATCCTATTTACATTTCTTAACGTTGGTTACTGATGGTTTGTTGTTTTTCTCTATTTTTTATTTTTCGCGATTGCAGTTTTTACATGTTAGCTCTTTGTTCATGTTGTTGTCGCTGCTAACTCAGCTGGCGACTCTAACTCATATGCCACACTACCAACTCTCGTCAGAATCCTATAGGGACCCACATATCGGGGACTAAGCTTCCCCTTCTTACCAAAACTCATCACGCTCTTCATGAGTGACACTTTAAAAAACACCCAATCAACCATCTCAAACTCTAAGTCTCTTTTTCTCACATCTGCATAGGATTTCTGTCTACTCTGAGCAGTTTTCAATCTCTCCCTAATAAGATAAAATTTCTTCATAGTCTCATGAACCGAATCTTGGCCTATCAAAATCGCCTGGCCTACCTCAAACCAACCAATAGGTAATCTACACCTCTGCCCATAAAGTGCCTCATAGGGAGCTATCTGAATGCTAGGATGAAAGTTTTTACTGTAGACAAACTCAATAAGAGGTAAGTGATCATCCTAATTACCTTTAAAGTTGATCACACAAGCCCTCAACATGTCCTCTAAGGTCTGAATGGTGCGCTCTGCCTAACCGTCTGTCTGTGGGTGAAAAGTTATGCTAAGATTAACTAAGTACTAAGACCCTTCTAAAATGACCTCCAAAACTGAGATGTAAATTGAGTGCCCCTATCTGAGATGATAGACAAGAGAACCTCGTGCAATCTGACTATCTCACGGATGTAGAGCCCGGTATAATCCTCTACTGAATCAGTAGTCTTGACAGCCAAAAAGTGGGATAACTTAGTCATCCGGTCTACAATCACCCAAATAGAATCATGCTGCCTATGAGTACGAGGTTAGCCTGTAATGAAATCTATATTAATCACTTTTCATTTCCAAGTAGGAAGGTCAATATCCTGAGTCATACCACCTGATCGTTGATGTTCTACCTTTACTTGCTGATAGTTGGGACACTTAGCCACAAAATCTGCAATGTCTGTCTTTATGCCATTCCACCAATAGACTTCTTGTAGGTCACAGTATATCTTGGTGGCACTAGGATTGATAGAATACCTAGAGTTATAAGCTTCTGTCATAATCCATTGTCTTAACCCATTTATATTAGGAACACACAACTGACCCTGATATTGAAGCACACCATCTCCCCCCCTCTCCGAGGAGAAAACCTCTACTCTCTGCTGATAGACACACCATTCTACTGATGCAAGAGAGGATCATTGTCTTGTTTCTCCTTCACCTCGACTACCAAGGAAGATCTAAACCTATTTTGAACAATAATACCACCATATGCTGAATCTGTAAGGTAAACTCCTAATCGAGCAAGCCTATGAACATCCTTAGCCAATTCCTTCTTTCCTTCCTTAACTTGAGACACACTACCCATGGACAATCTACTAAGTGCATCAACCACTACATTATCCTTACCCGGATGGTAAAGCACACTCATATCGTAGTCCTTAAGAAGCTTAAGCCACCTTCTCTAACAAAGATTCAATTATTTTTGAGTGAACACATACTGAAGGCTCTTATGGTCAATAAATACATCCACATGGACACCATACAAGTAGTGTCTCCGAATCTTTAAAGCAAAAACCTCTTTTGCTATCTCAAGATCATGAGTCGGGTAGTTTGTCTCATGAATATTAAGCTGCCTAGAAGCAAAAGCAATCACCTTACCATGCTACATCAGAACACAACCCAAGCCCACTCTAGATGCATCACAATATACAACAAATCCATCTAAGCCCTCTAGTAGAGCAAAAACTATTTACTATTCTTTTGTACATTCTTCTTTTTACTGCGTGATAGGTCCGGCACAATTCCCAAACTTAAGAAGATGGGGTCATGCCCGCCAACCCCGTGGAGTTGTGGTTAACCTAACCTTCAATTACTTGAAGTTCTCTTCACATCCATCAGACCACTAAAACATAACCTTTTTCTGAGTCAACCTTGTCAATGGGGCAGTTATGGATGAAAACCCATCAATAAATCTCCTGTAGTAACCAACTAAACCTAAGAAGCTCCTAATGTCAGTGGAAGAAGTGGGTCAAGGCCAGTTCTTCACTGCCTCTATCTTCTGTGAATCTACTTGAATGCCTTTCTTAGACACTACGTGACCCATAAAAGCAACAGACAGCATCCAGAATTCATACTTGCTGAACTTAGCAAATAAATATCGATCCTTGAGAGTCTGCGATACAACCCTCAAATGGTTTGCATGCTCCTTCTCACTACCAGAGTAGATACGAATGTCATCAATAAAGACAATAACGAATATGTACAAGTACTTCTTGACTACCCTGTAAGGCTGTAGGAGCATTTGTTAGTCCAAATAACATAAGCACAAATTCATAGTGACCATACCGAGTTCTGAAGGTTGTCTTTAGAATGTCACACTCTCTAACTCTAAAATGATGATAACCGGATATGAGGTCAATTTTAGAGAAGTAGTTGGCACCCTCAAGCTGGTCAAACAAGTCACTAATCTTGGAATGGGATACTTATTATTGATTGTGACCTTATTCAACTAATGGTAGTCATGCACATTCTAAGAGAACCATCTTTCTTATGAATGAAGAGAACTGGAGCACCCCATTAAGAGATATTAGGCCTGATAAAACCCTTGTCAAAAAGGGCTTTTAACTACTCTTTCAATTCTTTAAGATCTACTGGAGCTATTCTGTAAGGAGGAATAGATATAGACCGCGTATCTAGGAAAAGGTCTATCCCAAAGTCAATCTCCCGCTAGGGAGGAAATCTGGTCAGATCCTCAGGAAAGACTTCAAGAAGCTCATTTACTATTGGGACTGACCAGGGGGATGGAGTTTCAAACTCAAAATCCATAACTCAAACTATATGATAGACATACCCCTTAGAGATTATTTTCCTAGACTTGAGATAAGATACGAAATGACCCTTCGAGGATGGAGGACTACCTTGCCACTCTAAGATAGGATCATTAGGAAACTTAAAGCTTACTACCTTGGTTCTGTAGTTGACTGAGGCATAATAGGCATGTAGCCAATCCATGCCAAGAATAATGTCAAAATATGTCATGTCTAATTCCACTAAGTCTACTAAGGTGACTCTATAGAAGACTGAGATATGGTAATATATGTATACCCTCTGAGCTAGGACTGACTCGCCAACTGAAGTAGAGACATAGAAGGGTTCTAGGAGTTGTTCCTAACTGATTCCAAACTTGCAAGCAACATATGGGTTCATAAAAGACAATGAAGCCCCTGGGTCTAACAAAGCATAAACATAGAAGGAGAAAACTTGTAACATACCAATGACTATATCAGGTGAGTCCTTCTAATCCTGGCAAGATGACATAGCATAGAGACGGTTTTGGCGCTGACGGCCACCTATGCCAAAAGTGGTACCCTGTTGAGTTGTACGGCCTGCTGGAGCTGCTAAAGTAGTACCTTGAGGCTTGCCATCTCCACTACCCTATCTAGCTAAGAGGCAATCCCTAATCCTATGTCCCATCTGACCAGATCCAAAACATCCCTCTGAGCCATAGCAACACTCTCCAAGGTGACTCTTATCATACTTGCTGCAACTAGGGTAGGGAGTCCCCTTTGAAAACTCCCCTGAGAACGAGAGCCTAATGCCCTACCTGCCTGATCATGCCTAGATCTGAATGCCTAGGTAGGAGCACTAGCTGATGTTTGCACGGGTCCTGATGACCTTTTTTGAAATGAAGACCGGTGTCCACCTCTGGACCTCTGATGACTGAAACCTAAACTCTTTATTCTACCCCTCTTATTCTCCCTTGCTACTTCCTTTAATTTATCTTCCTCAATCTACTAAGCATGTGTCATGAACCTAGATATATCCATATCCCTTAATAACATACCTGTAATGCACTCCTTCTTCACCAAATTGGATACCCCAAAGATGAACTTACTCATCCGAGCCTTCAGCTCGGCCACCATAGATGGAGCATATCTAGAGAGCTGAGTGAACTTTAGCCCATACTCTTGTATTTACATTGATCCTTGCCTCAAATTCATGAATTCCTCAGCCTTAGCCTCTCTCAACTCCCTTGAGACGAAACCTATCCAGAAAAGCCATAACAAAACACTCCCAAGTCACAGGAGCTACATTCTTTCCCCTACTTCTTCCACTAAGTGTACAAAATATGAGCCATATCCTTCATCTGGTAGGAAGCTAGCTCAACACCAGTCACCTACATCACCTTTAATATCTTATTCACCTCATCTATGAAATTCTATGGGTCCTCACCAACCTTAGCCCCCAAAAACTGGCAGGTTTATATGGACAAAGTCTAAAATCTAGTAGTATTTGTGCCACCATTTGGGTTAGCAAGAATAGGTGCCTGCTAATTAGACTAATTGGTCATCACCTGAGCTAACATCTGAATGGCATTTCTGAACTCAAAATTTGTAACATTATAGTTCGGAACTAGAGGATTAGCATTTTGGACATTGGATCTGCAAGTAGAAATGATCTAAAATGCCTAAAGAATGGAATAGAGAGGAGAAATAAAGTTAAACTCTATCTCACGATATTGATCATGAAGGAAGTGAAGTTTTCCTAAAATATCTCGTAGCCTCCCTCTCATAAGTGTGGCGCACTTAACACCCATGAAAGAAACTCTACTTAATGCAACTTTTAGATATCCTAGGACTCTTGAACCTGATGCTCTGATACCAAGTTTTTCATTCCCCGAGGCTACCCCCTGGATGTAACATAAGACCTAGAACCACAAGTGGTCCCAAACTAACCCTTGGCCTTAGCATGACTTAAACATAACATAGGTAATCACAGCGAATCATAAACTGAAGTGACAAGCAAACTAAATCATCATAAAATTCATGGTCTAAGGATATTAAAATCTAAAACATCAAATATAGACTATCTAGCTATGTCTGAAAAGCCTCTAAAACTTACATAATAAGTTGTTGGGACAAGACCCTAGCTAACTTTAAGTACTGAATAAAATTCATCAAGCTAACTAAGAATCAAAACTAGCCCTCGAATGATGAGGACTCAACAACTCTGATTAGAAATCCTGCTGGGTCTAGCCACTAGTCTGGGAGCGAGCGCCTGAATCTACATCATGAAATAATGTAGCACAAAAAGGTATGTGTTCAGTATTATGGAATGTACTGATCATGTGAGAGATGCATAACTCATAATAAAACATGCTTTAAACATAACTAAAGCTGAAATCATGTATTGATAGTAAAATCTATAATGTAATGACTCAATGCAATATTAGAAGCTGAAAACATATTTATATTTGTAAAGCATAAGTACTGAGTCTGAAATCTAAAAACAAAGAGTCAAATATATTTATACGCTTAAAATTGTTTCTATGGGAGATTCTCATAACCGACATAGATCATGTGAGCTACATGGAATCTAGTGTGCTACCCTACACTGAAAAAGGTTGTCCTAATCGATCAAGGTTATAACCATAAGGGCACAAAGGTTAGAACCATAAGGATCCTGAAGTGAGCCACAAAGGGCAACCTATGGTGGTAACGTAGTTTTGGGACTCAAAGGTATGCTAAACCCAGTTCGACTTGGTGCTAAATACTACTCTCAAAACATACATATAGCTCATATATAACTTATGACATATCTATATGTCAAATTTATTGACAACTTATAAGGACATATCTAGATGTTAAACCATTCGTAAAGCATATGGACATATCTAGATGTCATGCTATTCATAAATTCATAAGTCTTAAAAACATAGCATAGCCATAGTTCAAAACATACTTTTTACTAAAACTCATAGCTTGAAGAACTAGCATGTAAATTTCATAAATAATTGAGGTCATGTTATCTAAACATGCCAATTTTGCTTGAAAACATGCAATAGGATAAAATCATGATAGAAATTATTCTTAATTCATGGGCTTTTGAAAATACTTAAAAAATCTCATGTAAAATCATGGATAAAGAATTAGAAATCATGTATTGATGCTAATAAACAAAATTCATAAGAATTTCATAATAGGGTAAGAACCTAATTTCATAATTTTCATAATCAAAGTAAAACTTGAGGTTTTGTACATAAGGGTGAAAGAAATCCCTTGAATATCCACATACTTGAACCCAAAGCTTTTCTTAGAGAGAATCTAAATATGGAGACGTGGAGATGAAACTCTAGGCCTTGGAACTTGAGAGGAGAATCTCTTTTTTTTTTTTGAAACTTGATTTGAGAGAATGAGTGAAGAACTAACTAAGTAGGACTAAAACCCCTTTAATTTTGCCTAAAATAACTTAACTTAGGAGTTAAAAGAGTGAGGAATTACAAAAATACCCCTACAAAATAAGCTTGAAAAACTACTGAAGAAACTCGACTCAAGTTCCACGGACGAAGTCTACAGACCGTAGATAGAACCATGGCCCATGGTTGACTCTCATGGTTTATTGGCAACTTGACTAGTTGTAGGTCTGATTTCCACGGGCAAGGTATATAGCTCTTGAACTTTTCCATAAATCGTAGAAACCTCTCGTGGTTTCAGGGAACATGGTTGACCCTCAGGTCTGATTCAACGAGGGGAAACCATGATCCATGGTTTGATCCATGACCCATGAATCTATGTCATAGTTTCATATCAGAGGATGGGTCTGCAGGTCTGATTCCACGGGGCTTATCCACGGCCCATGGTTCTATCTATGGCTCATAGTTTGCACCCGTGGATCCTGGAAACTTTAAGATTTTCAAAAATTCTAAGTTCAAAAACTGGTTCTAATTATGGGGTATTACACAAGGACATTTTGAAAAGACATAGTAAAATAGTAAAAACTAAAACTGAGGTCCTAGTACCTAACTGCTGAATCTAATTCTGTGGGAGTGTCTGTTAACCGACATAAACCATGAGAGCTAAACATGGAGTATGATGTATACATCCCATCAAGAGGACCCAATATACCTTGCTAGAGTATAAAGGCATGGCTAGCATGATCACTAGTTCTAAGGCCCAACTGAGGGGCTAAATAACCTATGGTAGCATTTAGTTCTGGGACTTTAGGGTACACTGAACCCTATTCCAACTCAGTGCTAAGTACTACTCCCAAAACTGATTTCTATTATCTTTTTTTAAAACTGAAGTTCAAGAATGTTGCGTAAGAACTTAACTAGTCTGAAAATATTATTTTCTGTAAAGCTATAAACTGATAGCTGACTAAATTCTATTTAAAACTCAGTACTAATAATCAGGGTTAAATTCTGAATAAAGCTAATCCATGAGAAAATACTACAATTTAGGGCTACGTTCTTGATTTCTCAAATCATGGTGAAAGTTTATGAAATTGATGGAAATTCCATGAATAATAAGTTAAGACAGGATATAAATCACATACTAAGCATAGGAACTGAATTTGATAGAATTCTGCACAGTAGGGTATGAATCCTAGCTTTATAAACCATGAAATTTGAAGAAAAGACTGGAAGTTTTGGGGCATAAGGGCAAACTAAACCCTTACTGAATACCCACATGCCTGAATATAGAATAAATTGGGAGCTTGAACTAAGGTGTGAAGCTTTGGAGAAGAAAACCCTAGCCTGGATCCTGAGAGAGAATTCTTTTCTTTTCTCTAAAGTTTGATCGATAGAATAAGGGGAAAAATACTCTAAGTCTGATTAAACCCTCTTTATATCCAAAATGACTTAGTTTAGGATTTAAAAGAGTGAGAAAAGACCAGAATACTCCTGACTTAGAATAAAAAGTTGTAGAAAATCTCACCGGACAAGCTTGTCTGACGGCCATTGGACCTGTGATGGCCCGTCGAGTCTAGCCGTTGGAAGGGAACAGTTGGGATTGTCCTCTAGAGAGTCCCCATGGTAGGTCCCTATGGCTCATGGTCGCTCTCATGGTGCATGGCCCTGGCTGTTGGGTTGGGGAGTGTCTACAGAGCCGCTGGAGGATCCCCATAGCCCATCGGACTTGAGAAGATCATGGTGACTGTCTGTCGAGGCTGAACAGGCTGAGGTTGTTCCCACAGCTGGCTTGACGGGCCATCATTCCTCGCACGGCCCGTGGCACATATCCATGGGGCCTGGAAGTTTTAGAATTTTTATGAACTTTTGTGTTTAAATATTGGTTCGAATTCTAGGGTGTCACACCTTGTGTATTCTGAAGAGTTAAGAAAGGACAAGGCAGTGGTGGATTAATTTACGGGTGTTATGTATTCACTCGAGGTAGGTTATAGTTTGAATTGAAGTTAAGACTCATCTTATTATATGTTTGTAATGAAATTTTGAAACTTCTAATTGCTCTCCAAACATGGTTATATTATATGTGCTTTCCCCTATTGTGCTTGTATGAATAGACTTAATGAACAGGAAGTGATAAGCGAGCTGAAATGGCTAAGTATGAGTAGTGTCTTGGGCATTGATTATTTTTTCAAAAGTAGGTCTGAGAGCCTAGTTATGTAGACATTATTGTTGATGCTTTTGTATGGATGGGATACCATTTTGGTATGGTACATGGATGATACGCCCAAATTACACCTTCATTAAGAAGCGTAAGCGGTCGTTGTCAAATATAGAACCCAACCAAGTTTGGGGTCGATCCCACAGGGAATAAGGTACAAATTAAATCGTTAGTAATTTAGATGACTATTAATCAACAGTTTCCAAAAAATGGGGGGTTTGTATGGATCAAACTTTGATTGTTTCAAATAACAAATTGCAAGTTTAACGAGTAAAATTCAGTAGAAGAGGTGAACTAGGGAAGTGTTCACCATGGCTCAATCAACAACCTCGGGCTAGAGTTCAATCGGGTTCTTTTCATATCCATAACACGAAGTAATTGAATTCATGCATACGTCTAAACGTTTCTCAACCAAACAGACGCTTTTCTTTTCAATTCTCTCAAACTTGAAAAGATACAATACGAAACTCAATTTATACCCCAAGTGGGTTAACCTCGCTAGAGCGTCAACCATTAGACGGGAGTTAGTAGTCCCGAATCCTTATTGTTAATCTAATTTTTCGGGTGTTAATTCCTTTGTTCAAGCAAATCAAACCTAGACTTGTTCTAATGTTTGCAACCATTACAAAACGATAAAAACATAAGATTAACAATATATTATGCAATATATATTGAACCCTATATCACCCGAACCCTTAGATCATTGCTATGCCATGGCTCTCACAAACCTAGTTGTGAGAAGTTAGCTACTCATGCTATTAGAGAAAGAGAAGATAATCATATTCATAATAAGAAAAAGATTCTTACAAATAGTATGAAATTTACTTCAATTATCCAAGAACAAGAAGCCAAAATCCCAAGAACAATGGATGGAGGAAGAAGAAAACATTTGTGTCGTGTTTTTCTCCTCTCAAACTCGTCCAAACCCGTTCAATAACCAAAGAGAAATATCGGGTAATGAATAATAAAATAACCCCAACACTGGGTCTTTATAGTAGTCTAGGAAATAAAGTCCAAAAATAGAATTTCAGAGTCCCGCTTCAAGTTGACATGTCACCTGACGAACCGTCAGTCTTGTGACGACTCGTCACTTGAGCCGTCACAACTATACAGTAAGCTGGAGATTCTGCCTCTAGTTGAAAGTTTGTACATAAATCGCATTTGGCAAATGAGTTTTATGTACAAATTGTCATGATGTGTAAATCGCATATGCCAAATGTGTTTTATGTACAATAATTCTATCTCGTCTTAATGGTTCACTGCCTCATCTTGACGGCTTGTGTGACGGCTAGTCACAGGTGTGACGGTTCATAATACCAACCGTCACCATTATCCAGTGGCTCCTTCGGTTGCTGCTAGGCTTGACGGCTTGGCTGATGGTCAGTCACAGGTGTGACGATTCGTCACACCAACCGTCACTCTTAACCAGTGGGCTGTTTTACTTTGATGGGTCACTTGTTGGTTCTTCACACTAGTGGTGACTCGTCAGGTGAGTTACCATACCTAACAGTACGTCCATTTCAAGTGCAAAATCTCCAGTCATTCCATTTTCATTCAAGTTCCTGCAATTACAACACAATACCATAAAAAAAAACAACGGTTGCTTGAAAACTCACGATTATTCTTAGTTAAAGGAGTCAAATATGCCGTAGAATGCCGGCACATCAACACCCTCAACTTAAAACATTCGCTTGTCCTCAAGCAACATGATAACAATAATAATAGAGACGACTCAACTAAGAATACAAACACATGTCTCTAGCAAATCATGGCCGTTCAACAGTTTATTCAATTCAAATCATGCCCTCCGGTAACACACAAATGTATGAAAAGCTAACTTGTAAGGATCCAAACATGTCATTACGATATGATAGAATATTCTACATACACACACAATAACTATCCCAACAATCAGTAGACAATACAGAAATACTGGTGCCCTCACCATAAAGAAGTCCCACACACGATATTTGGGACTAGGTAAGGCGCTCACACTCACAAAACAATGCACATGAGATGCCATAAGCTTTCCCTTGATATTCTATTTTAGTTTTTCAGAAAGCTGCTCAGGATCACTACAAGACTTGTTTTGGCTTGTAATGAGGCTTCGGGTGCAGGTAGGATACATTTGGAGAATAGTGACTAAACCCTCCTTGTAATCATTGACCTATTATTTCCATTCAACCTTTTTCCATCAACTCTTAATAACCTTGGATTTCCTTATTTCTTGCTACAGGTCTGGCCGTTTTAACTTGATAACTCTTTTTCTTTCTTTTTCACTTCTTTTTCAGTTCTTTTTCTGTTCTTTTCATTTGGCACACACCTGCACTTTCTATCCCAACAACAACCAATTAAGAACAACCCCATTTCTCTTATCATGTACCTCTACAATAGCCACCCTCAACTTCGGCCGATTGCCTGAGTTGAGGTGCACGATGTCCAAAAAAGGACCAGGGCCAAAATAGGGATTCAAAGTTAAAAAGAAACGGTGACAGGTTATTGAAAAAATAGGGTCAATTATGGCTCAAACAGGGATCAAAGGGATTATTTGCATTTGGACGGTTTTATAAGCTAAGTGGACTGCACACAAAAAGGGCCTGTGATCCTTTCCTAAGCAACCAAACTTCAAACTTAACAAAATAGGTCGGGCAAGTTCTAGATGCATGCACAGAGTAAGAGTTTATAACAATAAGCTCACACACACTTGGAACCAAGAAACTATACCACTACCAACTATCAAAACAATAGCTCGGCTTAAGCCCAATTATTCCAATCACATACACTTAATGACATTCAGGGATCCAGAACAGTCAATCAATTCAAACACGAGTACAAAATCAATATTTTTTTTCCTGAGGGGGCTCTTTTTTAGTTCAATTTTCAAAAATCCATGCTTGCTATAGACACCACAACACAAACAAAATTTAAAATGACAACCTAAACATGCCGGTTCTACTAGATAGCACACCGGAGGGAAAAGAAACACGGCAACAAAAACCCTCGATGGTGATAGAATCACAAGTATCCCAACACCCTCCACTTAGACTCATGCATTGTCCATAATGCATACATGTGAAAGTTAAAACTGTGAGAGAAAAGATTACCTGTGAAGCCTTTAGGCCTCAAAGTCTGATACGATGTTGGAGACCGTCAGGGTCTCCAAGGCAGGAGCATTCCTCATCATCATCCACAACAAAATCTTCAATGTTAGCATTGTTCAGATTCTATTGATTAGAAGTAAGTTGTTGAAGCCTTGCTTCTTCCCATTGTTGTGCATTCATATTCAGCCTTAAAGTTCTAGCAAGCTCGGGGTCATAGGGTAATATTGGTTCACCCGAGCATTGGGTACTTGGCATGCACAACTCTGTACCCTATAACAATAAAAAACAACAAATAAAAGTAAAAGCAAAAAAGTATGACTAAGAGTCAACCAAACACACCGAACTTAATGAACAACCGTATTCCCCGGCAACGACGCCAAAATTTGATACACCCAAATTACACCTCCGTTAAGAAGCGTAAGCGGTCGTTGTCAAATATAGAACCCAACCAAGGTTGGGGTCGATCCCACAGGGAATAAGGTGCAAATTAAATCGTTGGTAATTTAGATGACTATTAATCAATAGTTTCCGAAAAAATGGGGGGTTTGTATGGATCAAACTTTGATTGTTTCAAATAACAAATTGCAAGTTTAACGAGTAAAATTTAGTAGAAGAGGTGAACTAGGAAAATGTTCACCATGGCTCAATCAACAACCTCAGGCTAGAGTTCAATCGGGTTCTTTTCATATGCATAACACGAAGTAATTGAATTCATTCATACGTCTAAACGTTTCTCAACCAAATATACGCTTTTCTTTTCAATTCTCTCAAACTTGAAAAGATACAATACGAAACTCAATTTATACCCCAAGTGGGTTAACCTCGCTAGAGCGTCAACCATTAGACGGGAGTTAGTAGTCCCGAAGCCTTGTTGTTAATCTAATTTTTCGAGTGTTAATTCCTTTGTTCAAGCAAATCAAACCTAGACTTGTTCTAATGTTTGCAACCATTACAAAATGATAAAAACATAAGATTAACAACGTATTATGCAATATATATTGAACCCTATATCACCCGAACTCTTAGATCATTGCTATGCCATGGCTCTCACAAACCTAGTTGTGAGAAGTTAGCTACTCATGCTATTAGAGAAAGAGAAGATAATCATATTCATAATAAGAGAAAGATTCTTACAAATAGTATGAAAGTTACTTCAATTATCCAAGAACAAGAAGCCAAAATCCCAAGAACAATGGATGGAGGAAGAAGAAAATATTTGTGTCGTGTTTTTCTCCTCTCAAACTCGTCCAAAACCATTCAATAACCAAAGAGAAATATCGGGTAATGAATAATAAAATAACCCTAACACTGGGTCTTTATAGTAGTCTAGGAAATAAAGTCCAAAAATAGAATTTCGGAGTCCCGCTTTAAGTTGACATGTCACCTAACGAACCGTCAGTCTTGTGACGACTCGTCACTTTAGCTGTCACAACTAAACAGTGAGCTGGATATTCTGCCTCAAGTTGAAAGTTTGTACATAAATCGCATTTGGCAAATGAGTTTTATGTACAAATTGTCATGATGTGTAAATTGCATATGCCAAATGCATTTTATGTACAATAATTCTATCTCATCTTAATGGTTCACTGCCTCATCTTGACGGCTTGTGTGATGGCCAGTCACAGGTGTGACAGTTCATCACACCAACCATCACCATTATCCAGTGGCTCCTTCGGTTGCTGCTAGGCTTGACGGCTTTGCTCACGGTCAGTCACAGGTGTGACGGTTCGTCACACCAACCGTCACTCTTAACCAGTGGGTTGTTTTACTTTGATGGCTCACTTGGTGGTTCTTCACACTCGTGGTGACTCGTCAGGTGAGTCACCATACCTAACAGTACGCCCATTTCAAATGCAAAATCTCCAGTCATTCCATTTTCGTTCAAGTTCCTGCAATTACAACACAAATACCATCAAAAACAACAACGGTTGCTTGAAAACTCACGATTATTCTTAGTTAAAGGAGTCAAATGTGCCGTAGAATGCCGGAACATCAATGGACACCTAGGGTCCCCTGAAAGTTGTGGCTAGTGGAAAAAAATAAGACTTATAGCATGTGTGTACACTATTTTACCTTGTTGTATTATTGTACTATTTTCTTTAGTAAGTTGGCTGAGAACTGAGGTGAGACTAGAGATACAAACGATAGGAGCAAGATTGATGGATATAGTGATATGAGAGATAGTTGTTGAAAGTAATTACTCCTTTCTCCTCTTATAATTATATTCTGTGAATTGTGAACTTAAGATTATTGTTGTTGAATTGACTTGAAAAGACTATATGTTGGATGATTATGTGATAAGTGTTGAATTCCTTTTACTTGGTATATATTTCACTACTTGCATGTTACATTATTGGGTTGGCCTATGATACCTACCAGTACATAGTGTGTTGTACTTATACTATCCTATTGTAATGACCCTTTCGGTCATTTACACATTTTCGCCTTTCTTGTACCATTAGAGCTTACTTGTAGCGGCCCAAGTCATTTATGGCTTGTCGGGATCGGTAGTTCAGTGCCCGGGCCATTTGTTTGGTCTTTATGGCCGTTTCTCATTTTAGTGCTTCAACTTTGGAAATTGTTGACTTCCATCAACATTCTTGATAATACCAAAGAATTAAACCAAGGTTCTAGGTCAAGGGAATCCCTTACTCGAAAGTTTGAGTTAAAGAAAGGCCTCGTGTAACACCTCGCCCGTTTGGAAGGTTTAAAGTAACCCGTGCTTTTGAGGTAAGACTAATAGTGTCTAATATACTAAGAAGGATGTGTTATGAGGAATTATAATCGCAAAATGGTCGTATGATAAGTTTTAAAGTCAAGCAAGTTGCGAAACAAAAGTCAGAAAAAGTTATTGTAAATTCCTTTAAGGAATTCTCTTCAAATTTGGGTTAAATGTCTTGGGGTGTTTCTCCCTATCTATAAAGATTTAGTGGGCCCCCAAAAAACCAAATCGAAGTTCTATGAGTCTAGTTTCCAACGCACTAAACCGTTTGTCCATACGACTTCAGAATAGAGAGATATACATGTTTTTGTAAGACTGCACAAGCAGACACGTCAAAGCAGGGCCCACATCCTAAGTCGGTTTACCTTTATAAATCAGCTTCTCCTTCGTTTTAAACCCATAAAAACAGACCAAAACCATAGAAAAACATATACAAACCTTAGAAATAATCCATGGACCTTGATCCTTTCAATTCGGAAGTTTAACGGAAGTTGCTCTACATCGCGAGCTCATCATCGTGGTATAGTTTTCTCGTCGTTTTGGCTCCGTTTGTTGCTACTGCAAGGAGGCAGTTTGTGGAACTGATATTTTTATGCTATTATCATTTGATTATCAGAAGGTAAGGGTTCTAAATCCTCGACTCATTCTTAATTAGAGCTTTAGAATCAATTCCGAGGAGAACTTATCGTTATCGGCATGTTTGCCGTGTTTTCTTGACGTATATTGTTACAGCTCGTGGTGGGTCCTTATAACAACATGTTTAGCTTGGTATTTCAAAGCTTTTTGTCTAGGTAACCTTCCTCCTATGACCCTCCTTAGTTATTATATGTTCTAGTATTGTTTTATGGATTTCTGAGCCACGAAGTGGTATTTTGGATCTGTGGCTCTGGGCAGCCCCTTTGTCATATTAAATTGGGTTGTTATTGTTGTATGTTTATGGTGTTAAGGTGTTGGAGGTACTGGGAGTTGGTGTGATTCTTATTGGAGTCACGTACAATAGTTATTGGATTGAATGACATGAAGTACGCCTTCAAATAGTGCCTCGGGAGCTCGTCGCTCCTTTGAGATGTGAGTTGCATATTGTTGTTGGATTTAGCTGCCATTTGTTATTGTTATTGGCCTCATTTTATGCTTTGGAGTTGGCTGGTCGCGAGTGTGACATTAACATCTTATCAAATGGCTATGGCTCGTTCTTGCAGCCTCATCGATTCTAGCAATTATTCCATTACCTTGGTTGGTCAGGCTTCATAGAGACGCCTTTGGGACTTCAGTTGAAAGTGTTTTTGTAATTTGGAGCTTCCTGGAGCAGTTTGAGCCTAGACGACGCCGTTCCCGCAGCTACTCATCGGATGACGGGTAGGTTATGGCTTTCCCTACCTAGACTCTACGTATATAAGCTATAACTGCATTAATTAACATCCTTGGGTGGGTTATTATAGGTTGGTACCCCAGACCTTGTCCACCTTGTTCGTCCGTTATTTCATGTGTTGTTTGTAGTATTCGCATAGTATTGTATATTACCCTTGTGGTCCTGTGTGGCCTTGTATTGACTCTGGAACATAGATGGTGGGTTATTGGGGAATGTCCGCGAATTCCGAACATAGAGATTATCCTTTTAGGCTGGTTATGTCTGCTGAGTAGCTGTTGGGCCTGTGTAGGGCTGATAGGAGTTGTTGTGAGCCGTTTGGCTACTTTTATATTTGTGTGCGAGCATATCATCCATGAAAAAGGTTTTGCCCTGTATGTTTTACTACAGTTTTGGCTGCGAGCCACTACCGACAATTTTCCTAAATTTGCATAGCCCTGGGGGCCCATTTTTGGTACTGTTGATGATAGAAAAGGGGATTTTTGGATGTTTTTGCACTGATTTTATTACTGGTATTACTCTCTGCGGGGCAGAGCACCAGACTTGATTTTATTACTGATACTAGTCTCTGCGGGGCATAGCACCAGAATTGATTTTATTACTGATACTAGTCTCTGCGGGGAAGAGCACCAGAATTGATTTTATTACTGATACTACAGTTTTAGACCCGGTTACGCCCGGGCACCCTTGGAGGGGTTTTTGAGGCACTTTCTACTACTTTAGTCCTGGACAGGATTTGGGCATGCATATTCGAGACTGGGTCTCTATCTTGATCCCGGACTTGCTTTCGGATGACACGTCTTGATACTGAGTTTTAGTATGGGGTCGGGGACCTTCATGGACCTTGCTGCTTTGGGCCTGGGGCTTCGGGCTGCGTGCGCCGGAGGGAAGGGTATACGGTGGAGTAGAGGTATACAGGCTGATTCCTTCCATGGAACCTACCTGCTGGGCCTGATTGGCACTGGAGGAGGTACATACAGAGGTTCTATTTCATATTATATCATATCATGCATTGGATTCCACCCTTGTTTGCTGTGTGTTCAGTGTACGCTCTGGTATTATGGGATGTCGGAGGGTTTTCTTTCACTTGATTGTGTTCCTCGGTTGTATGGGCGGCCGTTGGGATTGTAGGTAGACTATATTTACTCCTGTTTTTACTTAGAGCTTGTCTTGGCACCCGGTTCTTGAAAGATTAGTGATGGCTAGCCTGTTGAGGCTTTGGTTGTGGGATTTCTGATTATTAAGAGGGCTTTGGAGTCCTATCTTATTGAGGCACTTTTTTGTGGCCTTCTGAGCAGAGTGTGAGACTCTGGTTTTATTCTTGTGGGAAGCTGAGTGGTATCTCGCGGTTATTGTGGTTTAGTTATTTCATCTTAGGGTGGTACCTGTGAGGTGATTCCCTGGTTATGCTATCATGTGATTGGATCGGTGTTATGATTTCCTTATACTTGTTGATTCCATTTTGAGTATGTTAGACTACTCTTCATCTTTTCCTTTTACTTGAAGTTACTGGTATACCGCCATTTTCTCAACTCTCTCTCTTACTTATATTATTGTGCAAGGACTCCAAGTGTGTTCTCCTTTCCTTCACCTGTGATTCTATGTAATTGTATCTCTGTTCTAGCATGTGTTACTTGAAGCTCTTGGTTATGGATGATCTGTGCTAGCTCCTTGTGCCTTGCTTATTGCTTCAGTGACTGCTTTCTTGCTATCTGTTACTTACTGCTTTTATATCTTATATGCGCTCAGTCGGCCGATGATACCTACTGAGTACCCATGGTATTGGTGCTCATACTACACTTCTGAACTTTTGGTGCAGATATTAGCTGAGTTTTCACCGTTGATCGCGTTGGAGACTCGTGCAGCTTTTGGATCTTTGAGACTAGGTTGAGCGCTTGATGGTCGGGGCTTATCTACATCTCATCTTTTGTATTGTTACTCTTTGTATATTCGGAGACAGTTGTACTTATCATTTTGTTACTTCTAGCACTTGGATTCTATTAGAAGCTTCTGTACTGTCGATACCAAGTCTTGGGGTTGGTGTAGTTTCATGATGTATATATTCAGGTAAATTACTTCCGTGTTGTCTTATCTTTACATTCTGCTTCTGCTTATTCCAGCTTGTTGAGCGTATTGGTTAGGTAGTAGCCCATTACTAGCTGTTTTGGGCTACGAAAATTGGTTCACCTACTGGGGGATTGTAGGTGCCATCATGACTTGAGAAATTGGGTCGTGACAGCTTGGTATCAGAGCTCTGGGTTCACCGGTGTCATGGTACAGAAGCAAGTGTCTAAGTAGAGTCTCGTGGATCGGTACGATGACGTCCGTATCCTATCTACGGGAGGCTACAAGGCATTGTTAGGAAAAGTTTCATCTTTTTGGCTCCTCATCGTGCGTTCCTGGCTTTATTGACTTCTAGACTTTGGTTATTCATTCATTCTGAGATGCCTCATACGAGTGCAATAGCGGTTGGTGCCGAGGCTTCTGTGCCTATTGCTTCAGTGCTCCCATCAACACCAGGACTCCAGAGTGAGGCTTTACCGCACTAAATAGGGGGTGTGGGGTCAGCCCAACCTCCGATTGGAGTTATAGCGACCTCAGCGCTTCAAGACACCATGGCTAGGACTCTGAGTCCTCCGGTGAGTGTTTCACTACCTGGTTCTGTGAGTGGTGCTTCAGTTATAGTTGAGCTTCTAGTTCTTCAGCAAGGTTGTCTGTCGGTATTGGAGTACGAGGCAAGATTTTCCCATCGGACTTCATCTATTATAGGCTGTTTTTGGTGTGGTGAGCATGGGAACTTTACTAGGAATTAGCCCATGATTGTGTATCCCGGACAGCCTGGTTGTTATCATTGTGGAGAGACTGGTCACCATTATAGATCTTATCCCCGACGAGGGCCGGTTGGGCCTTTAGTTTCGACTACTCAGTCCAAAGTTATATCTCATCAGCTTGATACTTCTCTTGGTGGGCCAGAGGTAGAGGTTCCTGATATTATTGCTTCAGGATAGGCTTTTGCTACCTTCGACTTATGTTAGTCCCGCTCGTGTTGCGACTATATCCCTTTTGTCGTGTAATTTCTTATATGTCTACCTGCTACTTGTTTAAGTTGTTTGACTACCCGAATTGTAGTACCAATATGTTATTTTATTGGTAGTTTATTCTTTAGTAGTGGATGGGGGTAAGTTAGCCTTGAGAGGTGTTTTCCCAGAGTTGTAGCTCGTGGGTAGTTTTTGTTAGTCTGTTTCTAGTTGGGTTATCCCTGTTTCATTGTGATTTTGGAATTGTGGTTGAGTTGCACTTGTTGAATGGTCCTAGATGGTTGTTGCCTAGGCCATTATCTAGCATGGCTAGAGATCCGTGTGATGGTTTGGTGTATTACCGGTAGTTGGCCGGAGTTGATATTTTGCCTCAGTTGGGAGATATTGGTTATGCTAGTGTGCATAGATTGGTTTGGTCTCCCGAGTGTCTAGAGTCGACCCTCTTTGTTGATTAGTTTAGGAGGTTGGCAGGTATGTGGGTTGTTCCCATAGTCTCCTCCACTTCCTGGTCCGTTGGGTGTTTTGTTGTATCCTTAGCTCCAGTTGGAATGAATCTTGATCGTAGTTCTTTCGATGAGCTCTAATTGTTGGCATCGTGATTGGTTCTTGACTTTAAGCACTTCCGACTAAGTGTTGATCGTAACCTCGTGGTTAGGTTGTATTTGTAAGCATTTTGGGTGAGTTGGGCATCCGGTCCATTCTTCTCCTGCCTTATTGAATTTGACGTGTAGCTATGAGTGGTAACGTAATGGCTTCAGGTTCTTATTCGAGAAAGGATTTGTAAGGTTTAGTATGTGCTAAGAAAGCATTTTTGTTTAGTTGAAAAAGAAGGGAGATACTCTTTGTATGTGTTTATGTGTCCTCGTAGTTTCCTGAGGTAGCGATGAAGGTTTGCTTTGGGATTGTGTGTCGGTGATTCAATCCAGCCGTCTACACATTGCCGTGGGTTTTCCATCTATTGGTTTTGTTTCAGTAGCAATTGCGGTGTTGGCAACTTGCATATTCAGGCCTAGTTGGCTTGGGTTCCTAAGGGTTCATTGGCAGCATCCTTGTTCGACCAAGGCTTTAGTTAGCAGTTTTGAAAGTTGGGGTTCAGAATCATGGCTTGGCAGGTTACATCGAATGGTTCGTGGTAGTTTCTATTTGGTTGCAGCATCCTAGTGCCGGGAGCAAGTGGCTGCGGGCAACTTAGCTTCTTTACTTCAGTTGTGGATGCGGCTATTGGCCTTGGACACCTAGTCCTTGGCTAACCTCTGCAAGAGGCGAGATATTCTAGATTTCAGCAGTGTTCTAGTTAGTACGAGGTTCTTCTACCATGATTGGACAGACTCAGCGGCGTAAGTTTGAGCTTCAGCCGTGGTGTATGCTTTATGTGGTCAGCTTGTGCGGGTTGAGACTAGCGAGGCTATTTTGAGCTCTGATGATACGTAGAGACTGGTAATAGCCATTCGTTTGCCCAGGATTTGAAATCTTATTTAATTGATTCCTCCGGAGTTGTTGTTTATGTGGGGTTCTAGTGTTGATTAGACTCGGCCAGTATGGACGAGAAGTTTGTTATGATATATGCTTTGAAGTGGTTGGTTGTTTGCAGAACCAGTAGAGCGGTTGATTCGAGCCAAAGGAATGAATTGAAAGTATATGCAAAAATTTCTATGGCTAGATGGTAACTTTGAACCCTAGGCACCTTTTTCCTTTGCCTTTGGGGTGTTTGGACTTGATATTCGTGGCATAGTGGACTTCTTCCTGAGGTGAGATTCGTAAGGCAATTTCACATTCAAATGGTGTTCGAGTGTTCGGAGTAGCAGTAGTGTTTTCTAGTGTTGGGAGATTGGCTCATGGTTACAGACTTCGTGGTAGGCTTACCACACTTCTTGCAGGATCGTGGTTTTGGTTTGGGTCTTTTGGGCGGGTTTCGCTGGTTCATTCACTTTCAGCTGATTCAGACCTGGCACGGTTTAGTTAGCAAGTTCGATGTTAGCAAAAATGTTCGTTCGTTGGTTGGTGGTCAGTCAAGGAAGGTAACTTTAGTTTCAATGATATGATATGGGTTGTTCTCTTAGATGGCAAAGGCTAGTAGCCTATATCTTGTCTTAAAACGCATTTGAATAAAGTGGGTGACTTCGTTCGTGGTAAAGTATAAGTAGGAACTATGGATCTCCGGTGTGTCAGTTGATGCATCGAGTATGGTTTGAGTATTCGGCTTGTATGCAGCTTCCTAATTGTGGTGCTAAAGGATTCAGTTCAGAAAAAAAAAAGGGTTTTGTGGATCAGCGGGCTCATGAGTTGGAGTTTTGGGTTGATGGATTTTCTAGTAAACTTGGCATAGTATTAAGGATTCGAGTTTTGTGTGTTGATAGCCTTGGTTCTCTGGTTTTGGTGTTGTGTAGGTGCTTTTCGGTTAAGATTCTCGAGGTTCAGTTTGGGTTGGCAGATCTTAGGAGGTTGAAATCTAGCTTGGCTAGTAAGAAATTAACACTTGGTTGCTTTCTTTGGTTCTGTTCTATTGGGTGTCGTCCGGTCGTGGAGGCTACTCGGGTAGTCTGAGAGAGTAGTGCGGGCGTTGTAACCGCTATTCTTAAATCTCTGGTATTTTCTTCCTTCCTGACTTTCGGGGACGAAAGCCTTTTTAGTAGTGGATAATGTAATGACCCTTTCGATCATTTACACATTTTCGCCTTTCTTGTACCATTAGAGCTTACTTGTAGCGGCACAAGTTATTTATGGCTTGTGGGGATCGGTAGTTCGGTACCCGGGCCGTTTGTTTGGTCTTTATGGCCGTTCCTCATTTTAGAGCTTCAACTTTGGAAATCGTTGACTTTCGTCAACATTCTTGGTAATACCAAAGAATTAAACCAAGGTTCTAGGTCAAGGGAATCCCTTACTCGAAAGTTTGAGTTAAAGAAATGCCTCGTGTAACACCTCGCCCGTTTGGAAGGTTTAAAGTAACCCGTGCCTTTGAGGTAAGACTAATAGTGTCTAATATACTAAGAAGGATGTTTTATGAGGAATTATAATCACAAAATGGTCGTATGATAAGTTTTGAAGTCAAGCAAGTTGAGAAACAAAAGTCGGAAAAAGTTATTGTAAATTCCTTTAAGGAATTCTCTTCAAATTTGGGTTAAATGTCTTGGGGTGTTTCTCCCTATCTATAAATATTTAGTGGGCCCCCAATATACCAAATCGAAGTTCTACGAGTCTAGTTTCCAACGCACTAAACCGTTTGTCCATATGAATTCATAATAGAGAGATATTCATGTTTTCGTAAGACTGCACAAGCAGACACGTCAAAGCGGGGCCCACATCCTAAGTCGGTTTGCCTTTATAAATCAACTTCTCCTTCGTTTTAAACCCATAAAAACAGACCAAAACCATATAAAAACAGATACAAACCTTAGAAATAATCCATGGACCTTGATCCTTTCAATTCGGAAGTTTAACGGAAGTTGCTCTACGTCGTGAGCTCATCATCGTGGTATAGTTTTCTCATCATTTTGGCTACGTTTATTGCTACTTCAAGGAGGCAGTTTGTGGAACTAATATTTTTATGCTATTATCATTTGATTATCGGAAGGTAAGGGTTCTAAATACTCGACTCATTCTTAATTTGAGCTTTAGAATCAATTTCGAGGAGAACTTATCGTTATCGGCATGTTTGCCGTGTTTTCTTGCCGTATATTGTTACAGCTCGTGGTGGGTCCTTATAACAGCATGTTTAGCTTGGTATTTCAAAGATTTTTGTCGAGGTAACCTTCCTCCTATGACCCTCCTTCGTTATTATATGTTCTAGTATTGTTTTATGGATTTCTGAGCCACGAAGTGGTATTTTGGATTTGTGGCTCTGGGCAGCCCCTTTGTCATATTAAATTGGGTTGTTATTGTTGTATGTTGATGGTGTTAAGGTGTTGGAGGTACTGGGAGTTGGTGTGATTCTTATTGGAGTCACGTACGATAGTTATTGGATTGAATGACATGAAGTACGCCTTTAAATAGTGCCTCGGGAGCTCGTCGCTCCTTTGAGATGTGAGTTGCATATTGTTGTTGGATTTAGCTGCCATTTGTTATTGTTATTGGCCTCATTTTATGCTTTGGAGTTGGCTGGTCGCGAGTGTGACATTAACACCTTATCAAATGGCTATGGCTCGTTCTTGCAGCCTCGTCGATTCTAGCAATTATTCCATTACCTTGGTTGGTCAGGCTTCATAGAGACGCCTTTGGGACTTCAGTTGAAAGTGTTTTTTTAATTTGGAGCTTCTCGGAGCAGTTTGAGCCTGGACGATGCCGTTCCCGCATCTAGTCATCGGATGACATGTAGGTTATGGCTTTCCCTACCTAGACTCTGCGTATATAGGCTATAACTGCATTAATTAACATCCTTGGGTGGGTTATTATAGGTTGGTACCCCAGACCTTGTCCACCTTGTTCGTCCGTTATTTCATGTGTTGTTTGTAGTATTCGCATAGTATTGTATATTACCCTTGTGGTCCTGTGTGGCCTTGTATTGACTCTGGAACATAGATGGTGGGTTATTGGGGAATGTCCGCGAATCCCGGACATAGAGATTATCCTTTTAGGCTGGTTATGTCTGCTGAGTAGCTGTTGGGCCTGTGCAGGGCTGATAGGAGTTGTTATGAGCCGTTTGGCTACTTTTATATTTGTGTGCGAGCATATCATACATGAAAAAGGTTTTCCCCTGCATGTTTTACTACAGTTTTGGCTGCGAGCCACTACCGGCAGTTTTCCTAAATTTGCATAGCCCTGGGGGCCCATTTTTGGTACTGTTGATGATAGAAAAGAGGATTTTTGGATGTTTTCGCACTGATTTTATTATTGGTATTAGTCTCTGCGGGGCAGAGCACCAGAATTGATTTTATTACTGATACTAGTCTCTGCGGGGCGGAGCACTAGACTTGATTTACTACAGTTTTAGACTAAGTTACCCCCGGGCACCCTTGGAGGGGGTTTTGAGGCACTTTCTACTACTTTAGTCCTGGACAGGATCTGGGCATGCATATTCGAGACTGGGTCTCTATCTTGATCCCAGACTTGCTTCCTGATGACATGTCTTGATACTGAGTTTTAGTATAGGGTCAGGGACCTCCATGGACCTTGCCGCTCTGGGCCTGGGGCTTCGGGCTACGTGCGCCGGAGGGAAGGGTATACGGTGGAGTATAGGTATACAGGCTGAGTCCTTCCATGGAACCTACCTGCTGGGCCCGATTGGCACCGGAGGAGGTATATACAGAGGTTCTATTTCATATCATATTATATCATGCATTGGATTCTACCCTTGTTTGTTGTGTGTTAAGTGTACGCTCCGGTATTATGAGATGCCGGAGGGTTTGCTTTCACTTGATTGTGTTCCTCGATTGTATGGGCGGCCGTTGGGATTGTAGGTAGACTATATTTACTCCTGTTTTTACTTAGAGCTTGTCTTGGCACACGGTTCTTGAAAGATTAGTGATGGCTAGCCTGTTGAGGCTTTGGTTGTGGGATTTTTGCTTATTGAGAGGGCTTTGGAGTCCTATCTTATTGAGGCACTTTTGTGTGGCCTTCTGAGCAGAGTGTGAGACTCTGGTTTTATTCTTGTGGGAAGCTGAGTGGTATCTCGCGGTTATTGTGGTTTAGTTATTTCATCCTAGGGTGGTACCTGTGAGGTGATTCCCTGGTTATGCTATCATGTGATTAGATCGGTGTTATGATTTCCTTATACTTGTTGATTCCATTTTGAGTATGTTAGACTACTCTTCATCTTTTCCTTTTACTTGAGGTTACCGGTATACCGCCATTTTCTCAACTCTCTCTCTTACTTATATTATTGTGCAACGACTCCAGGTGTGTTCTCCTTTCCTTCACCTGTGATTCTATGTAATTGTATCTCTGTGCTAGCATGTGTTACTTGAAGCTCTTGGTTATAGATGATCTGTGCTAGCTCCTTGTGCCTTGCTTATTGCTTCACTGACTGCTTTCTTGCTATCTGTTACCTACTGCTTTTATATCTTATATGCGCTCAGTCGGCCGATGATACCTACTGAGTACCCATGGTATTGGTGCTCATACTACACTTCTGCACTTTTTGGTGCAGATATTAGCTGAGCTTTCACCGTTGATCGCGTTGGAGACTCGTGCAACTTTTGGATCTTTGAGACTAGGTTGAGCGCCTGATGGTCGGGGCTTGTCTACATCTCATATTTTGTACTGTTACTCTTTGTATATTCGGAGACAGTTGTACTTATCATTTTGTTACTTCTAGCACTTGTATTCTATTAGAAGCTTCTGTACTGTCGATACCAAGTTTTGGGGTTGGTGTAGTTTCATGATGTATATATTCAGGTAAATTGCTTCCGCGTTGTCTTATCTTTACATTCTGCTTCTGCTTATTCCAGCTTGTTGAGCGTATTGGTTAGGTAGTAGCCCATTACTAGCTGTTCCGAGCTACGGGAATTGGTTCGCCTACTGTGGGATTGTAGGTGCCATCATGACCTGAGAAATCGGGTCGTGACACCTATGCTCTTTTTTTATTGAGTGCAGACCGTGTCCCGGAGGCTGAGACATGACCTTAGCTAGAATAGGGAGATTTACTGCAGATCCAAGGGTGAGCACTACTTCTCAGGCTGCCATGGATCCTCCACGCGTTGTTGTCCTTCTTTCGGACAATGAAACTCTCTTATCTTTCTGCTTTTAGTAACTATTGGATTCTAAGACCATGTTGATTTAGAGTTCAGGATGATGACTTTCAGTTTCTAGAGATATTTTAGTTGACTATTTTTTGCATATTCTTTTAATATATATATATATATATATATATTATATATATATATATATATTATTATATATAATATATATATATTAATTCATTTATGATGTAAGTGAAGTATTTACCTATTTTTTGGATTAGTTAAGTCTGGGAGTTGGATTTGGGTTATTTGATTCTCCCATCGGAGGACTAGCGTGGGTGCCAATCACGTCCCGTTCTGGTCGTGACACTTTTTCTTTCTATCATGCATCCACTGGACATGTTTTGTAATGCATATGTTTTTGTTGTTGTTATGTATTGACCTATGGACCTGACTGTTTGTTCTTGCTTTGTTTTTTTGTGGTCTCTTTGTTTGAATTAGGATGGCTAATATCACTAGATTTGCATCTGTTATTATTGTTTTATGTGTGTTGGGCTCATATTATCCCAGTGTCCATGTGTTACTACCTTACTGTTTCCTAGGTGGCCTTCTTGTCATATGCTTTTCGTTGATGTTAAACGGGGAAATATGTGTCTTGTGTGCCTCAAATAGATTAAAGTGCATCATTTTTAATCAATTAAAAAGGGAAAATTATTAGAAATTTAAAAAAGCCATTGTGTAGTTTGAATGTTTTGAATGCTGGCAGTTGAAGTAGTGGTTAACCAGGTTCACACATGTTGCAACAGGTAAAGTTGCAAAGCTGGAATGTAAATGCACTTAAAGTCTAAATAACAGAGGAACTATAAAAAGGGAAAGTGTATCAGAGGAACTATAAAAAGGGAAAGTGTATCAGCAAGAGAGACCATATTTGGTAGAAAAGTCAAAGAACGAAGATTCTTTCCAAGTAGGACTCCAAGACATTTCCTTGTAGGACTCAACTCCACAAGGAAACCCTAGACACGGAGCTGATCATATATAAGGAAGTCAGAAGTTTGAAAATATACATAAAGTCATAGAGAGGCAGTAGCAAGAGATCAGGTCTGAGTAGCAAGGCTGAATTCATAGTTTTAAGCATAGAGTCATTGTAATAGAATTATTATTGAGTTGTAATCTTTCTATTACTTGTTGTTGAGAGAGTTTCTCATAAGGAGAGTATCTATCTCCTTGTTGTGAGAGTAGTGAGTACAACAATTTAAGTAAACTGTTGTAAGTTGTGAGTATGGAATTCAGGATTTCTGAGTTGTAAATCTTGAATTGCTCTTTGGGTTAGTGAAGTTGGTTGCAAATCTTACTCATCGTAGTTCGTGATTATTACTCCCTTGAGCAAGGAGATTTTTCATGCCAAGTCTTATGTTATTACTATTCTCGTATTTTAACTCTGTCTTAGAAACCTGATTCCTAACACTTAGCAGTAGGTTCCAACTTCCTTCACCTATTCTATATGGTATCGTATACTTTCCATAACCTAAACATCATCATCTAAGAAATACTTGTGTCTCATTCTAGAGGTGTTCTCTTCTTATTGTTGGGATCTAATACTAGCTAATTTCCTAAACATTTTAAAGATATCTAATTTATTTCGCTTCTACCTTTATCTTTCAACTTCAAACAAATATGTTGGAGTTTTCCCAACTAAGAAAAAGGAGTTTCTATCTACTAAAGTACTAAATTTTGCTTTGATGCATAACATATTGACACTAGATTATTTGATGGCGTTTAGTTCAAGTTTGAGGAGTGTCTTATAAAATCAACATTTATGACTATAATTTGACAGCAAATTGCTTAAGAATCTTTTGATGGCTTTAACCAGCCTGGGGCAGAGGCATGATCGAAGACAAGGAAATTTAGAAAATATTGAAATGCCAAATCTTGGAGTCTCAACACATAATCTAAACATTTGTTGAAGCCCATTTACCTTTGATATAATGATGTCGTTTGGTTCGAAAATCTTTTGATTACTACAGCGAGATGTTATTATAGAGAACATATAACATAAGGTTAAAAATTGGTTCCAAAGGAAATTTGATAAGTTCAGGATGTATTTGATGTCTTTTCTCTATTTTTGCATCATAATTGTAATGACCCTTCCGGTCATTCCTGCATTTATGCCTTCCCTTGTACTGTTAGAGCTTGTCTGCAGCAGCTCCATGTCATTGATGGCTTACTCGGATCGGTGATTCGGTGCCCTGGCCATTCGTGTGGTCTTTATGGCCATTTCCCTATTTTAGAGCTGAGTCTTAAGAGTTGAGTTATCGCAATCGTGCGATAGTGATTTGCGATAATATGACCTTAACCTTCATCCCGTATCAAAGGCTTGCGAGCCTAAATTTGAGAATTTTATTAATATCGCGCGTATTTAAAAATATTTGATTTAAAAGTTGAATTTGGTAAAAAGTTTTATTTTCCTAAAATGTTTTAAATATTTATGAAAAATACTCTTGTTATGATATATTTGTGTATGTATTTATTTTGTATAAGTTTAGTAAATTATTAATATTTTAACGGAGATAGTGAACTTAGTTATGTTGAAAATTATTATTATAATATAGTATGTTTTATTTGAAATGATTTTTTATATATTATGATATATTTAAAAAGTTATATTTATTTTATCACGAATCTATATAATACCCGAGTACTTACGTAAGGGGATAAAATATTTTTGGAGTGGCACCCCTCTCCACGTGGAGGTTAATAAAGTGGAGAACAAATTATCTTCCAACTATAATTAGTTGACACATGTCCAATTAGCATATAATATAGATATTAAGTGTGTGCTGGAAAGAAGTGATAATTAAAATTCATATATATGTGCTTTTGCTTCATTATTTATTAGGGGTGATAAGTTTGTTTCAAAAACTTATATGCCCTGCTGGTGCCTTTTATTTTCCATTAAAAGAGTTAGTATATAGTGTGTTCTCTTTGAACACGCGGAAATTTATTCATATGCATACTTGGAGAGAAATTCTTATGGGAAAATATTTTTGACAATTCATTCGACCACCAAAAAAAGAGTCAATTATCTAAGTCAAGTTATTCAAGCCTAAATTCGAGTTTGCTTTTATTTTGGAGCTTCTCAGAGCAGTTCGAGCATGGACATCGTCGTCCTAGGAGCTTTTCATCGGATGACAGGTAGGTTATGGTCTAACTCCTCTAGGCTTAGCATATATAGGATAAATTTATACTAATGGGCATCCTTGGGTTGGGTTGTTAGCTTGGTACCACAGACCTTGACCGCTTCTTCATGTTTGATTCGTTTCTTTCCTCTGATGTTTGTAGTATTTGTTATAGACAATATTATCACCCTTGTGGTCCTGTGTGGCCTTGTACTGATTCTGAAACATAGATGGTAGGTTATTGGAAATGTCCGTGAGTCCCGAACATCGTTATTACTATTATAGAGCTGGCTATCTGTGCTATAGAATGATTGGAGCCTGTGCAGGGCCGATAGGTTGATTGTGGGCCATGGGCCACTGTTGAGATTGTGTACCCCATTTATTATGCATATAGAGGGTTTTGCATAATTTTACTACAGTTTTGGCTTAGGGCCTTCTATTGAATGATTTCTAAAACCTGCATGGTTCGTGGGGCCCGTTTTTAATAAAAATGATTGCAAAAAAGTTTGGTATCATTTTAATGGATCTTCTTGGGGTAAGAGAAAATAAAAAGGATATTTTATCACTATTTCTACTAATACTGGGCTCGTTGGGGCCGAGGGCTAGACTTGTTTTACTATAGCTTTTTCGTGATAATACTAGGCTTGGTGGGCCGTATGCTTGAACCATTTAATTTACTGATTTAAACCCGGATACCCTCCGGGCAGCTTTACTTGGGTATTCTCAAGATTTCAGGGCATCTAGTATGTTGGTCGGGGGCCTCCATGTACCTCAGAGTTCTAGACCAGGGGCTACGTGCTGGGATTGTCGGAGGGAGGGTATACGGTGTAGTAGAGGTATATGGGTGCGACCTTCCATAGATCTTGTCTTCTGCGCCTTACAGGGCATCGGAAGCGGGTAACATATGTTACTATTATTACACCTAGTCCATCATATTATCATATTATTTGAGGTTCCATCCTAGTTTGTTGTTGGCTGAGTGTACGCTCCGGTAGTATGGGATGCCAGAGTGTTTATCTTTACTTGCTTGTGTTCCTCATGTGTATGGGCACCTGTGGGACTATAGGTAGGCTTATTGTTATTAACTCGTAATATTGTACCTCTTATGGTTACTCGACATTGGATTTGATAAGGTTGTACTTTGGCTTCCAGTTGGTATATCTTGATTGAGATTAGTATGCTTATTCGGATGATAGTATTCAGTATCCAAGCACGAATTCTGTTATTTGCCTGCCCTTTCTCTTTTCATTGAGGTTACCAGTATGCCGCCTGCTTTTTAGACCCTTATTTTTATACTTGTTATTGCAAGGATCCCGGGTACGTATTCCTTTCTTTCGCCTATGATTGGTATTCTAGCAGCTAGCCAGGTGTGTTATCTTGTTTGTATTCCTTCCTTGCTAGTTTTCGTGTGCTCCTTCATTGCTTTCAGTGACTACTTGATTCCATTCTGCTTATTACTGTTATTTTATCTTATATGTCCCCAGTAGGCCTATGATACCTACTGGGTACCGGTTGCTTACAATTGGTGCTCATACTACACTCTGCCTCTTCTGGTGCAGATCCTAGTGTGGGCCATCGCCGCTAGATCGTTGTGATTCGTGCTTAATGATCTTTTGGGGACTACTTCAGACTGAGGGTGAGCTCTTGGCGATCGGAGCTTAGCTTTAGTTTATCTTTTGCTTTATATACTCTATTACCATTCCGAGACATCTGTATATATTATTTTAGATCGTTTGTACTCCTTATATGTAGTTCTGGCTCTATACTATGATGCCATGTTTTGGGTTGGTATTAGCTTCTGTATATATATTCCTGTTATTCATTTTCTTATTCTTATATCCCTTTCTTCCGCTTATTTATATGTTTTCTTCCATTTGCTGGTTGGATTGTAGCCCGTTACTAACTGTTCCGGGCTATGGGGATTGGTTCGCCTACTGAGGCATTGTAGGTGCCATCATGACCGAGAAATTGGGTCGTGACAGCTTGGTATCAGACCCAGGTTCACCGGTGTCATCGGTATAGGATCCAATGTCTAGTAGCGTCCTGTGGATCGGGGAGGAGACATCTGTACTCAATCTTCGGGAGGCTATGGTGACATCTTAGGAAATATGACTCTTTCCTTTCTTTTGTGTTGTGCGTAGTACCCTAGAAGTTTCTTTAAATCTTATGTGTTCTACTTCATTCTTCCACAGATGGTTCATACGAGAGCGTCAACGCCAGGCAGAGATGAGCCTCTGACTCCAGCCAGGGGCCCGGGAGGCCGTAGAGGTAGAGGTCATCCCAGAGAAGCGACACCTGCTAGAGCAGCTAGAGTTGAGGTAGATCCCGAGTATGATTATGAGCCAGAGTTTGCTACTGAGCCACAACATGTAGACCCAAGGACAGCCCAAGTACCACCAACTCCCGTACCAGCTTCAGTACCAGCTCCTGTGTCAGTTTCAGCCCCAGCTCAGTCTTCAAATATTCGGAGTTTGCTATTGCAGCTTTTGGGTATGATTTGAGAGCGTCCTTATGAGGTAGCACAGACATCTTCTCAGGGGATAGCCCAACGTACACCGAATTCAGGAGCGCATCCTGCCACTGTGGCTCCCCGTGCTGAGGTTATTTCAGTCCCATTAGTTGCACAGCTTCTTGCTCCTCGTCTAGCTATGACATAAATAGAGCAGAAGGCGTTGGGTAGGTTTTTGAGATTGGCACCTTCGAGGTTCGCTGGTACTTATGGTCAGGATCTGCATGACTTTATCACTACTTGTGAGGATATGCTACACCACCTGGGTTTTTTGGAGACTCACGGAGTCGGTTATACTACTTATCAGCTGGAGGGTCCAGTAAAGTTATAGTGAAGGGCCCAGGTTGCTTGTAGACCATCTACATCACTTCCGTTGTCTTGGTCCGAGTTCTACGAGGCCTTTATGGCCAAGTTCTTGCCTCAAAGTGATTGCGAGCATCGCCGAGAGCAGTTTACTAGGCTTATGCAGGGGCACATGTTTGTATCGGAGTATGAGACTTGTTTCTATCAGCTTGCTCTATTTGAGGCTATGATCATTCCTACTGAGTTGGATAGGGTTCACAGATTTGTTTGGGGGTTGCGAGCAAAGCTGAGAGAGCCAATTGAGATATTAGTTACTAGTGGTCGATCGTTTCAGGCTATTGCAGATTATGCCCGTACTATGGAGGACTTGCATCGATATAATCAGGGGGCTAGGAATAAGAAGCCTCATTATCAGGGTAACTTTAGTGGTTCTCGACAGGGTGGTAGAGGTTCAGGCCAGTGGGGTCAAGGTCATCATCCACAGCAGCATCAGGGTCAAACTAGTAGACCAGTTCAGGCTTCACTTCAGACTTCGAGTAGTTCTCAGTTTGAGCAGGGGCAGTCTTCGAGAGGTACTACTTTTGAGGCATCAGGTCGGGGTAGCCACACAGGTTCAGCTGGTTCATCTCGATAGGGTGGGCCATCAGGGTCCTGCTATTGTTATGGTGTTAGCGGTCACTACGCAATGGATTGCCCCCAGTGGGGTTCAACTTGCTATGATTGTAGTGTCGTTGGCCATTTTGCTAGAGATTTACCCCAGAGGAGTACAGTTCTTCCCGTAGATCAGTTGGCTCAGCCCATGCGAGCAATTCAGCCACCAGTTAGGGGGGTGGTGGTAAGGCTAGAGGTGGTGCCCCACGTGGCTGAGCAGGTGGTAGGGATGGCAGGCAGGCAGGTGGAGGTCATCGTCAGTTTTACGCAGTCCCTGGGAGACCGGAGGCAGAGACCTCAGATGTTGTGATCACAGGTATGATTTTGGTGTGCCGTCAGTCTGCATTGGATTTGTTTGATCCTAGATCTACTTGTTCATATGTATCTACCTACTTTGTGCCTTGTTTAGGGTTGGCTAGCGAGCCGTTATCTGTGCCTATTTCTATTTTGACCCCAGTAAGAGATTCTTTAGTAGTGGATTGGATTGTGAGATCTTGTATGATATCTGTTGGTGATTCAGAGACTTGGGGTGATTTGATGATCCTTGATATACTGGATTTTGATGTGATACTGGGCATAGACTGGTTATCCCCTCACCGTGCGGTTTTGGATTGTTATGCCAAAACTGTTACCATAGCCGTGCCCGGTGTATCCCTGGTCGTATGGCAGGGTTTTGTTAGCCATGCACCGTCTGGGATCATCTCTTGTCTTCAAACTAGGAAGTTGATTTCCCGTGGGTGTTTATCTTATCTATCATATGTCCGAGATACTAGCGCTGACCCTTCATCTCCTGAGTCTTTTCCTGTAGTTAGAGACTTCCTAGATTTGTTCCCTACCGACCTGCCAGGCCTTCCACCTGAGAGAGATATTGATTTTTCTATTGAGTTAGAGCCGAGCACCAGGCTCATTTTTATTTCTCCTTACCGTATGGCTCCTGCTGAATTGAGGGAGCTTAAGGATCAGCTCCAGGATCTGTTAGATAAGGGGTTTATTAGACAGAGTATGTTGCCTTAGGGTGCTCCTGTTCTATTTGTGAAGAAGAAAGATGGGTCGATGTGGATGTGTATTGATTATCGGTAGTTGAATAAGGTGACAATGAAGAATAGGTATTCGATGCCGAGGATTGATGACTTGTTTGATCAGCTTCAGGGTTCAGCCGTGTTTTCAAAGATAGATTTGAGGTCAGGCTACCACCAGTTGAGGGTTAGGGTGGAGGACATCCCTAAGAAATCATTCTGAACATGTTATGGCCACTATGAGTTCCTGGTGATGTCTTTTGGGTTGACTAATGCCCCCACTGCTTTTATGAACTTGATGCACAGGGTGCTTGGCCTGTATTTGGACTCATTTGTGATAGTTATCATAGATGACATCTTGGTATACTCGCAGAGTAGATATGAGCATGAGAAACACTTGAGGATTATACTCCAGACTTTGAGAGATCATCGACTTTATGCACAGTTCTCAAAGTGCGAGTTTTGGCTTGAGTCAGTCGTATTCCTAGGGCACGTGGTGTCTAAGGATGGGATTAGAGTTGATTCGGGTAAGATTTCAGCGGTTCATAATTGGCCCAGACCTACTAATGCTACCGAGGTTTGCAGCTTTGTTGGGTTAGCCGGGGACTACAGATGATTCATCGAGGGATTTTCTTCCATAGTAGCACCCTTGACTATGCTGACTAGGAAGGATGTTACATTTCAGTGGTTGGATCAGTGCGAGGACAACTTTCAGAGGCTTAAGGCTTTATTGACTTCAGCTCCAATTATGACTTTGTCGGTTGAGGGTCAGAGCTTCTCCGTGTATTATGATGCTTCCGGGGTTGGTCTTGGTTGTGTGTTGATGCAGGCATAGTCTTCGCACTCAAGATCTGGAGGCACTATTTATATGGAGTTCATTGTGAGATATTCACCAATCATCGTAGTTTTCAGTACATTACGAGTCAGCGAGAGCTAAACTCGAGGCAGAAGAGATGGATTGAGCTACTGAAGGACTATGATTTCACCATTCTTTATCATCTGGGCAAGGCAAATGTGGTAGTGAATGCCTTGACTTGGAAGACGGTGAGTATGGGCATCTTAGCTTTTCTTTCAGTTTCTGAGCGACCATTGGCCTTGGACATCCAGTCCTTGGCTAACCATTTGGTTAGGCTTGACTTGTCCGATCTTAGCAGAGTTCTCGCCAGTATTGAGATTCGTTCCACTCTAGTTCATCAGATTCAGAGTCGACAACTTGAGGATCAGAGTTTGTGTGACCTTCTTGATCAGGTAGTTTGGGGTGAGGCCAGCCGGGCTACGTTGGGTTCTGATGGTATTCTGAGGTTTGACAATTGCCTTTGTGTTCTGAGAGTTGGGGATTTGATTCAGATGATACTTTGTGAGGCGCATTGTTCTAGATACTTCATTCATCCTGGCGAAGCAAAGATGTATAGAGACTTGAGACAACTTTACTGGTGGAGCGGTATGAAGCGAGATATAGCAGAGTTCGTATTTCGGTGCTTAAACTATCAGCAGGTTAAGCTCGAGCACATGAGACTGAGTGGCTTGATGCAACGACTTCCCATTCCTAAGTAGAAGTGGGAAGGGATTACTATGGACTTCATTGTTGGTTTGTCTCGTACTTCTCGGAGGTTTGATTCCATCTGGGTGATTGTTGATAGGCTGACTAAGTCAGCGCATTTCTTGCCGGTTCAGACTTCTTACGGTGCAGACACTCAGATCTATCTTTGTGAGATTGTTCGATTGCATGGGGTCCCAGCTTCTATCATTTCAGACCGCGACACTCAGTTCACATCTCAGTTCTAGAGGGATATTCAGTGAGATTTGGGTACAGAGGTTCGGCTTAGTACTTCTTTCCACCCTCAGACAGATGGCCAGTTCGAGAGGACCATTCAGGTCCTGGAGGACATGCTTCGGGCCTGTGTTCCTGACTTTGGAGGTTCTTGGGATCAGTTTATGCCTTTGGCCGAGTTTGCGTATAATAATAGCTTCTATTTGAGCATTGGCATGGCATCTTTCGAGGCATTGTATGGTAGGCGTTGCAGATTATCGGTTGGTTGGTTTAATGGGTTGGAGTCTAGGCTACATAGTACAGATTTACTTTGGGATTCCTTAGACCGAGTCTAAGTTATCCAGGATAGACTTTGAGCAGCCCAGAGTAGGCAGAAGAGCTACGCTGATCGTAGACTTTGTGCCTTGGAGTTCAATGTTGGTGATTTGGTATTCCTTCGTGTATCGCCCATGAAGGGCGTGATGAGATTTGGTCGGCGGGGCAAGCTTCACCCCAGGTACATTGGGCCGTTTGAGATTCTTCAGAGGGTTGGTAGTGTTGCCTATCGATTAGCCTTGCCTCCGATGTTTTCGGCTATACATCCTGTATTTCATGTTTCGATGTTGCGTCAGTATGTTTCGGACGAGTCTCACGTGTTGCATTGGGATTCAGTTCAGTTGGATGGGAGTGTCCTTTGTTGAGAAGCCGATTGTTATACTAGCCAGAGAAGTTAAGAGGTTGAGATCTAGGGAGATTCCAGTTGTGAAATTTTAGTGGAGGCATCGTCCGGTCGAGGAGGCTCCCTGGGAGACCAAGAGAGATATGCGGGCTTAGTATCCGCAGTTTTTTGAGCTTTCAGGTACTTCATTGTCCTTGACTTTCGAGGACGAAAGTCCTTTTTAGTAGTGGATAATGTAATGACCCTTCCGGTTATTCCTACATTTACTCTTTTGCTTGTACTGTTAGAGTTTGCCTGCAGTGGCCCCAAGTCATTGATGGCTTGCTCGGATCGGTGGTTCGGTGCCCTGGCCGCTCATGTGGTCTTTATGGCCATTTTCCTGTTTTAGGGCTGAGTCTTAAGATTTGAGTTATCGAAATCGTGGGATAGTGATTTGCGATCGTATGACCTTAACCTTCATCCCGTATCAAAGGCTTGCGAGCCTAAATTTGAGAATTTTATTAATATCGCGCGTATTTAAAAATATTTGATTTGAAAGTTAAATTTGGTAAAAAGTTTTATTTTCCTAAGATGTTTTAAATATTTATGAAAAATACTCTTGTTATGATATATTTGTGTATGTATTTATTTTGTATGAGTTTTGCAAATTATTAATATTTTAACAGAGATAGTGTTTTTAGTTATGTTGAAAATTATTATTATAATATAGTATATTTTATTTGAAATAATTTTTTATATATTATGATATAATCAAAAAGTTATATTTATCTTACCACGAACCTATACAATACCCGAGTACTTACGTAAGGGGATAAAATATTTTTAGAGTGGCACCCCTCTCTACGTGGAGGCTAATAAAGTGGACAACAAATTGTCTTCCAACTATAATTAGTTGTCACATGTCTAATTAGCATATAGTATAGATATTAAGTGTGTGCTGGAAAGAAGTGATAATTAAAATTCATATATATGTGCTTTTGCTTCATTATTTATTAGGGGTGGTAAGTTTGTTTCAAAAAAATGTATGCCTGCCGGTGCCTTTTATTTTCCATTAAAAGAGTTAGTATATATAGTGTGTTCTCTTTGAACACGCTGGAATTTATTCATATGCATACTTGGAGAGAAATCCTTACGGGAAAATATTTTTGACGATTCATTCGACCACCAAAAAAAAGAGTCAATTATCTACGTCAAGTTATTTAAGCCTAAATTCGAGTTTGATTTCATTTTGGAGCTTCTCAGAGCGGTTCGAGCCTGGACATCATCATCCTAGCATTTTGTCATCGGACGACAGGTAGGTTAGGGTCTAACTCCTCTAGACTTCGCATATATAGGATAAAATTATACTAATAGGCATCCTTGGGTTGGGTTGTTAGCTTGGTACCACAGACCTTGACCGCTTCTTCATGTTTGATTCGTTTCTTTCCTCCAATATTTGTAGTATTTGTTATAGACGATATTATCACCCTTGTGATCCTGTGTGGCCTTGTATTGACTCTGGAACATAGATGATGGGTTATTGGGAATGTCCGTGAGTCCCGGACATTATTATTACTGTTATAGAGCTGGCTATCTGTGTTGTAGAACGATTGGAGCCTGTGTAGGGCCGATAGGTTGATTGTGGGTCATGGGCCACTGTTGTGATTGTGTACACCATTTATCATGCATATAGAGGATTTTTGCATAATTTTACTACGGTTTTGGCTTTGGGCCTTCTATTGAATGATTTCTAAAACTTGCATGGCTTATGGGGACCGTTTTTGGTAAAAATGATTGCAAAAAGGTTTGGTATCGTTTTAACGGGTCTTTTTAGGGTAAGATAAAATAAAAAAGATGTTTTATCACTATTTCTACTAATATTGGGCTCGACGGGGCCGAGGGCTAGACTTATTTTACTATAGCTTCCGCGATAATACTAGGCTCGGTAGGGCCGTGCCCTAGAAATATTTAATTTACTGATTTAGACCCGGATACCCTTTGAGCAGCTTTACCTGGGGATTCCCGAGATTGCAGTGCATCTAGTATGTTGGTCGGGGACCTCTATGGACCTCGCCGTTCCAGACTAGGAGCTACGTGCTGGGAGTGCCAGAGGGAGGGTATACAGTGTAGTGGAGGTATATGGGTGCGACCTTTCATGGATCCTGTCTTTTGGGCCTTACAGGACGCCGGAAGCGAGTAACATACGTTACTATTATTACACCTAGTCCATCATATTATCATATAGTTTGAGGTTCCGTCCTTGTTTACTGTTTGCTGAGTGTACGCTCCGGTAGTATGGGATGCCAGAGGGTTTGCCTTCACTTTCTTGTGTTCCTCAGGTGTATGGGAGCCCGTGGTACTGTAGGTAGGCTTATTGTTATTAACTCGTAATATTGTCCCTATTATGGTTACTCGACATTGAATTTGATAAGGTTGTACTTTGGCTTCCAGATGGTATATCTTGATTGAGATTAGTATGCTTATTCGGATGATAGTATTCTGTATCCGAGCACGACTTCCGTTATTCGCCTGCTCTTTCTCTTTACATTGAGGTTACCAGTATACCGCCTACTTTTTAGACCCTTCTTTATATACTTGTTATTGCAAGGATCCCGGATACGTTTTCCTTTCTTTCGCCTATGATTGATATTCTAGTAGCTAGTCAGGTGTGTTATCTTGTTTGTATTCCTTCCATGCTAGTTTTCGTGTTCTCCTTCGTTGCTTTCAGTGACTACTTGTTTCCATTCTTCTTATTACTGTTCTTTTATCTTATATGTGCCTAGTCGGCCTATGATACCTACTGGGTATCGGTTGCTTGCAATTGGTTCTCATACTACACTCTATCTCTTCTGGTGCAAATTCTATTGTAGGTCATCGCCGCTAGATCATTGTGATTCGTGCTTGGAGATCTTTTGGGGACTACTTCAGACTGAGGGTGAGCTCTTGGCGACTGGAGCTTAGCTTTAGTTTATCTTTTGCTTTATGTACTCTATTACCATTTTGAGACATCTGTATATATTATTTTGAATCGTTTGTACTCCTTATATATAGTTCTGGCTCTATACTATGATGTCAGATTTTGGGTTGGTTTTAGCTTTTGTATATATATTCATGTTGTTCCTTTTCTTATTCTTATATCCCTTTCTTCCGCTTATATATATGTTTTCTTCCATTTGCTGGTTGGATTGTAGCACATTACTAACTGTTCCGGGCTACGGGGATTGATTTGCCTTCTGAAGAGTTGTAGGTGTCATCATGACCGAAAAATCGAATCGTGACAATAATATATATTTCAAAAGTTATAATGTCACGCACCCTTAAAGAACTTATTTCCCTTTAAACATAAGTTTGGTTACTAAGGTCAAAAATTAAAGACCAACAACAAACCATGCAATTAAATGCCGCCTATAACCAATTAAATCTACAAGTTGTTTACTTCTTTTTATGTTTCAATCAATATGATAATTTTTTTGTAGAAATTAGAAATTGTACGTACAGTTTCCTACTAAACCCTACAACTATTGATTAGTCGGCTTAACTTAAACAAGAAAATGAAATTGACCCGGTAAAATGATGTACGTAATAAGAAACAAGGCATACGATGGCAAAGCCAAAAATCTAAATAATGCATTAAGGAATAAAAGCCGGCAGGCAAGTGATTCAACAAATAAAAATGTCTAGTTTAAATTCAGATGTGAGATCTCCAAATTACGTACTAAGATGTTACTTTGCATCTTTGTAGCTCACAACGTTACAACACGTTATTTATTATTTATTTTTGTAACAAGATAATGAATATATAGTTGCTAGATAGTTGAACTACTGCACGATACAGACGTACAAGAATGTGATTCTTACTCTCTTTTTTCTTTTCGTTTTTTAAGTTTTATACGCACTCAATGTATTGCATTGATTATGGAAAGTTACTCCCTCCGTTTCTAAATAAGTGATATTTAATCTCTTCATTTTGTTTCAAAATAAGTGGTATTTTAGATAATAGATAACCAAGAAGGTATTAATAATGTTGTTTTATCCTTTTTTAAATAAAGAGAGTTTTATAACCAAGAAACGGGTGAAAATCGTTTACACCCTCTAACTTTGCTTTAAAAATCAAACACCCCCCTCAAATTTGAATAATAATCATTCTCCCCCCTCTATCCTATACAATGTCTATTTTATCCTTAATATTTTTAATTTTTTATTTATGTAATATCTTTTATATTATATATATTTATTTTTCTTAACCTAGGTATTTATTATTTTTAATTAAATTTATTAACATTATTAATAAAATAATCCTGTTACAAACTAATCAAAAATCTAATGCTATTTTTTATGATTGGTATTTTTATATTATATGCATTAAGGCGTTTGGTCGTAAAAATAAAAAAAACTACTTTATTTAGAAATTTTGGAGTTGAAGTTATGTTTGGCCATACCTTTTTTGAAAGACTTTTTAGAAATCAAAGTGTTAAATATAACTAAAAAGTAAAAAAGTGAGATAGAAAAAAGTGAAAACAAGTATTTAGGTGTTTTCACTTTTTCAAATACAACTTCAAGTTGTATTGGAAATTTTTATGGTCAAACAATATTTTTTTTTGAAAAAGTAAAATAATTTTTGAAAAATAGTGAAAAATTCTTATGGCCAAACGGGCATGTATGTATATATGTAATTATGTATATAGATGCATGTTTTAGTTCTTTCTTTGTTATTCTCTAATGTCTATATAGATTAAAGAGTTTTGGTTGTCAATAATAAAATATTTTCTAAATTATAATTTAAAATTTATACACAATAATATATATATATATATATATATATATATATATATATATATATATATATATATATATATATATATGTGTGTGTGTGTGTGTGTGTGTGTATATATATGCACCTCTATTTTTAATAGTCTTTATTGTTTTACATTACATGCATTAAAATATATTTATAAAGTTAAAATTACCTGTTATTTTCTTGTATAATTATATATTAGAGTTTTGATTATTATTAATTAATTTATGATTATTTTGCTCATTTATTTCATTATGAAACATCATTAATTTATATACTCAATTAGTAGTTTTCACTTTTATTTCATCTAAGAAAAAATATTTATTTATTTTTGTACAAAATATGTTATATAGATTTTAAAAAATATACAAAGAAGTTTTTTTAAAAAAGATATAAAGCTTGATAATACAAGGGCAAAATAGGCATTTAAAAAAGTCAATTAGGATAAAGGGGGAAGGATGATTATTGTTCAAAGTTGAGGGGAGTGTTTGATTTTTAAAGCAAAGTTCGGGGGTGTAAACGATTTTCACCCCCAAGAAACTACTAATTAAGAATTGCATCTTTTATTTATTAAGGGTAAGTTTCTAAAAATACTTTTTTTTCTAGGAATGAGTAATTTCTTAAGGGATATGTTCAAGCTAAAAACATCACTTATTCAAAAACGAACGGAGTATTACTTATTATTCTATATCAAATTTGATACGAAAAGCATACATAATTATGTCTATTGATAACCAGGGGCGGACCCACCCTATACCAAGGGGTGTCATCCGACACTGCTTTGTTGAAATTTATATATATATATTTATATACATAAATAATCAAAAAAAAATAGAATATGACAATATTCTCTTATATTAGAAGCAACAGTTTTGCTGCTTCAGCTGTCTCTGTCATGGTGCATTTTTTGTCTATTTTGTGTTGTCACCTGCTTATTGGCTAAAGGCTCAAGTTCATCTGGGAGGTCCTCGGTTCTACCCCTAACACAGCCTTGATTTTTGGTCTTCAGCTGTGTGTTTGTGGGGGAGAGGGACCACAATACAGTGCATTTAAATGCTACTTATATGTTATTTCTATATTTCAGATATTTTTTTGGATTATTTTATTTTCAACTTGAGGTGATCTACATATAATTTTTATAATATTTTTAATTCATTCTCATTTTAAATATTTTTTCGTTTTAATTTGTTTATCTGATTTTGACTTCAGAGAAAATTTTAAAAAGTAAGAATTTTTTTTAAATTTTTTGATCTTAAATTAAAAATATGTATAATATCATGTGAGATTATAATAGGCAACAATTTAATTCTCTAAATTTCATGTGTCACCCACACACCATTTCATCTCTTGCTATTAGCAATTAGGTAAAATGTATTTCCTCGGTCTATTAGCAATATAACCTGGGCCCACAATACCAATCTATGCTATTTTATTTATTTAATTTGTGTTAATATTTAGAATCATTTCTCAATCTTAGGTGAAACAACATATAATATTTTAGTTCATTTTTCATAAATTATTTTATACCTATATCAAATAATGACTTTATTAAAAATGATCTTATGTAAAAACCTTTTTATAAAATTGTTAATATTTCTTATTATTACTTAAATGTGTTTTAAGGGTGTTGCACATTGAAGCTATTACACAACACCAATCCATCTAAATCATAATAATTTAAAAATTACGTAGAAAGTATTATAAATTATAATAATTAGTAATTTAAAATATCAAATTGGGTTGACTCTCCAAATTACATTAGTGCCACATAAATTAGGACAGAAAGAGTAACATGTATTATCAGAAAATTATGTACAAAGTACTATAAATCACAATAATTAACAAATTAAAATATTTAAAAATCATAAAAAAATTAATTGACTTTTCAAATTCTATTTGTATCATATAAATTGGGATAAAAAAAGTAGCATTTTTGGGCCCGTGCTTGCACGAGATCTTTCATATAGTAAAACATAAATGACACTGCTTGACCGAAGAAGCTTCCTTGGCTTGTTGGTTAGGCGCCTGGATGGTGTAGCGATGATGCCGTGTTCGATCCTCAGCAGGCGTAGATTTTTGGGTTTTTTCCAATAAAATTCTGCCTGTGAAAAGTTAAAGTAGTTAAGGAGTTTCAAACTCACAACCTCAACTCCTAATCAAATTAGGATAACATATACCAATTGAACTAGGATTCAGTTTATTCTTATGTTTGGTCCTATCATTGATGTACTTGATGCTATTGCCGTTAATGTCTTAGAGCATGTTTTGCATTTGAGGTTGTCTTCATGAATGAGGTATCTAAATTTTGTATCAAATATGACATTTTGTTACCTAAATTTGATGAGTTTTATGTCATCCTTGGAAGATCACGTCGTAGAGTTGCCGAGTATACTGTTTTATATCATTATCGAGTTGAAGTATTTTACAAAATTATTGATTGGCAACGTCAAGAACTCAATAATCGTTTTGATGAGGTGACAACTGATTTGCTTCTTGGAGTTGCTTGCTTGAATCCAATTGATTCTTTTTCTAACTTTGATATTGAAAAGATAATGAGATTGGCTGAGCTATACCCTGACGATTTTGCTAAATACTCAATGGTTGACCTGCACTTTCAGCTTGAGAATTACATTGTTGATGTTAAGGGTCATGATAAAAGATTTTCTGATCTTAAGGGACTTGGTAATCTTTCCAAGATACTCGTAGAGACGAAGAAGCATGGAACTTATCCTCTTGTGTTTCGACTTGTTAAATTTGCTTTACTTTTGCCAGTTGCTACTGCTACAGTTGAGAAAGCTTTCTCGACGATGAAGTCGATTAAGACTGATTTACGAAATTGAATGGATGATGAGCTTTTGAGTGGTTGTTTGGTGCCTTATATAGAAAAAGAAATATTTAGTACTATCTCCAATGAGACTATTATGAATACATTTCAAAATATGAAAACTCGTCGGGGAGAATTATAGTAGTTTATTTAATTTATTTTTATTAGTATATTTTAAATAGTTTTTATTAATATAATGTTGTTATATCAATTATTCATTTGTTTATTTTTTAAATATCGACATCGCTTACAAAAAATCCTACGTACGCCATTGTTGATAACTACATGTATTCACAGTGGTCAACTTAACCTAATACTTTTACTAGTTCAGTTTGTATTCTACACACTTCCCTTAAGAAAGAACGAGTTTACCTAATTAAGTATTTTAATTAAATTATTCTTATTAATTTTACTTCGTAAATCTTAATTAGTTTGAGAAATAGTTACTTTAATAATAAGGCCATAATGGTATAACTGGAAAAAAAATTAATTCCCTTGGATTACTAAAATAAATAAGTAAAAGGAAAATCTTTTTTCTTTTAGGTATATTTGCCATTTGACAAGTAAAAGAAATGGAGGAAATAGTAGTAAAGGTGTATTTATAAGCTCCTCGTTTCTGACGTAACCCGGAACCCCGCCCCCCGGTGGGGGAAGCTAATGGTGATTAGTTATAGACGTAATTTAATGCATTCGGAAAGCATATGAAATCGAATCACATTAATTAATTACTTACTTTCTCCGGATTATTTTACTTTTTGTCCTTACTAATAGATAGTTTAAAATAATTATCATTTTAAAAAAATCAAGGTATAATTAGTTGTTTGTTTCCATCTTTATCATTAATCATAAATATGGAGTGATATTACTGTAGTATAAAAGAGTAAAATATTAAATATTAAAAATAATAAATAAAGATAATTTAATTAAATTACATTCTAATTAATGTATTTTTCTTAGGGAACGTATAAATAAAAAATATAATCCGTAAAATGGTTCGGAGGGAGTAATAACAACATTTTGTTTAGTTGGTTCACATGAATATCAACTATGGCCATTTGCCATGTTCTGCTGTACTTCCGCAATAAAAAAAGAGAGAAACAGAATAGTACGAAGTGAAAAGATATTGAGAATATCGAAGAGTAAAAATGAGAGAATGTGAATGAACGAATGAAGGTGGCGGCACGACTCACCTAAATTAGTACATTACAAAAAAAGAAATTATGACTTTTTACGAGAAATTTTTATTTTTTATCCATAAAAAAATTTATTTTTACATATAAGAAATTTAAAAAGACCATTTACTTAATTTCAAACTATAAGTGATTTATTTAATTTCATTTCCTCCCTAAATTAACCACCAAAGATGGCATATAATACTCTTTCATATTTCCTCCGGATAATTTTACTTGTCATATTTTTGGTCTATGTTTTTAAAAAAAATATTAACTAGAGTGTAATTTGACTAAACTATCTTTATTTATTACTCTTCGATATTTAATACTTTCTCTATTTATTTTAACTTGTTCACTTTAAACTTTGCACGCTCCTTAAAAATCAATGATTATATAAATATTTTTTCATAATATTCGTATTAATTGATGTATAATCTTATGTCTTCAAATATAATTTGGGAAATAAGCATAATGTTGAGGGTAAAATAGGAAAAATATAATTTATTTTTTTATCTGACCTTAAGAAAGTTTTAATCAGAGATATATGTTTATCAAACTAACCTTATTAATGGTGCTTTGAAAAAGGAAATGATAGTTTTAGTCCTTGAATTAATACTATATTATGATTTTAGTCCTTGTGTTATCCAACTCACCATTTTAAACCTTCAATTAAATGATGGGAGTGACTTTAATCATTTAAGTAACAGATCTCACAAAACTTAACGGATAATTAACTGCACTAAGGGATAGTTTTGGAATAAAAAACTTTTGGTTTCATCAACAACTTTAAAGGAACCTGAAGGATAGTTCTTGTGTTGTATACTCCCCCGCTAGAACTTTCAACACTTTTAACTGCAAAAAAGTCCTAAATTTGTCAAATATGAAAACAAATAATGAATTTATATTCTAAAAGTGATTTACAATTTTCTCCATCACGTGAGTATTCTTGAAGTTAATTAGATTAAACATGTAACAATCAAAGTTGTACACATATTAAATACTCTATATTTTTATTCGTTGATGATTTGCAAATTCTTTGCACAAGTGAAAATGTGACTTCAAATACATTTACAGATTTCAAACGACAATATAAACTAAATTCAATCTCTTAAGATTATTTCAATTGATAAATACTAAAATTAATAGTTTAGAGATGGCCAAAAGCTGCACCAAAGACAGTAAAAAAGAGTGGCTTGTAACATAGATAATTATTATTGAGGAAACCCAGCTAGAATTTTTTTTAAAAGAAAAATCGAGAAGAGACATCAAAAGTAATGCAATATTTTTGCCTTCAATAATGCTCAGGCGATGAGATTGGTGGGTTAGGGAGGATATAGGTTAACCAAAAGTTTTTAATTTCGAAACTATTCTTTGGTGTAGTTAACTATTTATTAAATTTTGTAAGATCTGTTATTTGAAGGACTAAAATCACTGATATCATTTAATTGAAGATTAAAAGTGGTGCATTGGATAACACAAGGACTAAAATCATAATATAATATTAACTCAAGGACTAAAACTATCATTTTCTCGCTTTGAAATCTCAAGTTTGACTATTATTACATTATGTAGTTATTTAATATTAAAATAGTATCGATAAAAAGTGATAAAAACTTCTTGATTTGTTAAAATGAACAAGTAGAATGAAATATTTATTTTTGATATAAAATCCAAGTAAAATAAAATGAAGGTGTTAAAATAGATAAATAAAATAAAATATTACTTTTGATAATTAAATAAAATAAAATAGATGAAGTAAAAATTAAATATTATTTTTTAAAAATAATGATAAAATATTGAACAAGTAAAATTGAACGAGAAAAGTAAATTTTTTGGTTTGAATTTCATTCATCGGGCTTCGAATAAGATATTTAGAAAGTAAATTTAAAAAATGTTCCAAGTTAAGGAGTAGTTGTCGGTGGGTGTTTATTATCATTATTATCTGTCTTGTCTAGTTGTTGTGACTTTAGTCTAAAATAAATATTCTCAAGTGTGACAGGAAATTAAACTATGCGTGAATATGTCCAAATGAAGATACCCTTTTAAGAAATGATTGCTCTTAGCATAAGTTTGGACACGACTGTTTTTTCAATAATTAAGGACCGCCAAATGCAAAATGGGAAAAGTATAACAACAAAGATATTTTAAGCCAAAATATAACTAAGGATAAATTTGACCTATTTTAAATAATTTATAATTATATTTGGCCCTTTAAAAGAAAAATTGACAATTCATAAAGAAGGGCAGAAAAAAAGAAAGCAATTACATGTGAAAGAAATTGAATAGGGAAGAGAGTAGTGAAGTGAAAACAAAAAAGTTGCATAACCATACAGGGGCACAAACTTGTTTGTAAATCATGATTAAGTATACCATTTCTATATGATTAAAACAGATTTAAGTATAATGTTTAGAGTAGGGGTGTGAAAAATCGAATCGCAAACCGTAAAAAAGATTTAACTATTTGACTTGGTTTAACTTGTTTGATATTGGGAAAAAAACGATTATAATTGATTTGATTTGGTTTTAATTAAAAAGAGTCAAATTGAACCGAACCAATCCGATATTATATGTATATTATTTTTAAAAATATTTTATAGATAAAAATTTTTATTGTGATGTAATTTATAAATATTTCTTCAACTTTTTCATAGTTTTTATCTTTCAACATATTATTTCAAGTTTAAACTTAGAATTTTAAATGGTCCAATAAGTCTTTTTACAACCCATAGATATTAGTAACTCAAATAAAGCTCAAATCAATACGAATGTTAACATAAGATTATTCAATCCAACACTGGGAATGACAATCATGTTAGATATTTATTCTTTAATTTTACATAAGTACATAAACTAATTTATTTTTCTATTTAATATTTAGTCATGTAGTTAATACTTATTAGACTTATTTTAGCATGACTTAATACTTTTAAATTATGATTATTTTTATTATGACTTATTAATATGCCATATTTATTCTATGCGATTTCATTATTTTTTTGGTTGAATATTTTATTGTCATCACTCACTTCATAAATTTCAAATAAAGTGAATATATTTTGTGTTATTTTTTTAAGAAATACCTTAGATAGTTGTATTTTGCTCGGACTAAAGAAATATTTGAAACATAAGTTAATTATATATTTGTATGAAAACTTTATCGGAAAAAACTCGAAAAAATCCGAAGAGGTTGAAAAACCCGACTTTTATTGATTTGGTTTGGTTTATAAATTTAAAAACCCAATACTAATAATTTGATTTGGTATTTAAAAAATTCGAACCAACCCGATCCATGTACACCGTACCTCTAATTTAGAGAGTGCAATGATTCTACTGTTTAGCTTTCAACTTCAAAATTAGGTTGCCATAAAATGTAGTATATAGCACCAGTCGTATCATTATGCAACTTCATTATCCATCATTTCTACATGCTAATGTTTTTTTAAAAAATAAAAATTAAAATAAATCCTAACACATTAGGAAACTAAAGAAAGAAACAGGGAAAAATGAGAATCGACTTTCATGAATAATCACTAACTTTTATTTAATTGCATGATTTTTTATATTAATAGTTTTAACTAAAAACATTCAACTTTGCCTAGGAATCATTAAAAAAAAATCTCATTTATTTTCTCCTAATAACATTTTGTGATAGTTAGGCAAAGTTGAGTAGCTTTAAAGTTACAAAATAGCTAAATAGCTTTTTATAATATTTAAATAAAATTAAATGACTTTTTTATGATAACTTTTTAAAAATAATTTTGATGCAATAAAATAAAACTAAATGATCATTCATAAATTAATTAACGCAAACTTGTTTTTCATTCTTAAGTTAATTTTGGTCTTCACTTTTCTAATGTCTTTTCGTTTTCGCATTTGTATATTTTTAGTTAGATCTGGACTTTACAATCTTGAATAAGTCTAGACATGACACCACATATATATGACATCATGTGTAAATGGATATCTTTCTTTTTTCCTTCTTTTTTCATATAGTTAATAGGAGGATGTGGCAAAAAAGTGGTTGCATTCAAACTATAATTCAATTTATATATCAATATTGAATTGTTTCGTTGATGATGAATGAGTGAATTTCAACTTAGTTAATACCGGATAATGCAATATTATTTTAAGAATTGTAGACAACTTCTCTACTATATATAAGCCACTAAGAGGAACTAACACAGCATCCTTAAATTGTACCACGAGTAATACAATTTGTACTTCTTCAAAGGGTAATTAGGGTAATTTAGAAAGGTTATTCTTAGTGGTATTGGACATTGTGAAATAAAAAAATGTATTGTTGTATGAACTGACCCCAAATCCAGGTACCTTTTCATTTTATTCCAAATGTGTCCTTTGTGCTAGGCTTTAGGCTCCTATATATTTTCGGCTACTTTTTGCCCTTCATATTGTATATATATAACATTACTTATCTATAGACCTTTCAGTAAATATGGCCAAAGTGTAGGTCATTAAAATACCTTTAAAAGCTGGTGATGAAAAGGACATGTTGCTGCTGTTGTATGGGACCCACACAACCTGTACCTCTTCCTTAAATATTGAAATCTAAATAATTAAGATTCAAATATAAAATTAAATATATAATTTATGGCTAAGATCAAAATTATCAAAATTTAGACTTTCATAAGGTACAAATAAATAAAACATAAAATACGTAAAAAAACAATTTTTCCCACATTTAAATATAATTTATAAATTTTAATTTCATTACTCGCTTCATTTTAATTTATGTTATATTATTTGACTGTGCACGAAGTTTAAAAAGGAAGGCTTTCAAAATTTAAAGTCTAAAATAAGTTTCAGATATTTGTATGGTTATAAATATTTCATTAAGGGTAACATGAAAATTTTAAAGTTAAATTATTTCTAAATATATAAAAGTGACATTCTTTTTAGGACGACTTAAAAAGAAAAGTGTGTCATATAAACTAAAATAGAGAAGTATAAATATTGGGCCCGTGCTAATTTACTTTTCTAAAATCTAATATATACAACAATTGTCCTTATATTTAAATTTGAACAGTTAGTTAATAGAGATGGATATCAGCTTGACAGATAAGTATTCAACTATTTAAAAATTTAAAAGAAAAAATAGAGTTAAAACATTAATTTTTCTCCTTATATTCTTATTGTTTTTCTTTTTCCCATCAGTGAACAATTTTTATTTTATTTCTTTAAAATTTGCGGGTAGTAAAAGGAAAAACGAAAATTGCAAAGTGGAGAATCAAACTCTTTTCGTCTTAAAGACTTCCACTGATTGAGATTTAAAATTAAAAATGTCTTAAATTTACTTGCAAAAATATTCACATTAGAAGATAGATTTAATTTTTAACTCTAAGTTTTTAATTTATAATAAAAGTAATGATACATAAAATATTTTTTTTTATATATATATAAAAAAAAAAATCAACACTAGCTAAAGTGGATAATTAAATTAACTATGTTGGCCTCGTGTGAAGCACGGGCTTGCTTTGCTAGTTATAGAGTTACACGACATGAAGCAAGACAAAAACATTACTAAATTTTAGTATCTCCTGCATATATTATCTATTTATTAAGGTTTTTGAACAATTCGTCAAGAAAAATACAGTTAAATTTCTCTATTATGATGTAATTTGTTTCAATATTATTTAATTATTATATCAAAATATTATTATAAAGAATATATAATACTTATAACATAACATGAAAGATCGATTCCACATAAAATATAATTGTTATAATAAAATATTATATTAAAGATGCTTGTTATAAAGATGTATGACAGTATTTAATAGTATGTTTTATCTCTCTCTCTTAGAACCAAATTTAAGTACTCACTTCGGTCTATATTATTGGGTATGCAAACAAAAGTACCGCATTGATAGCTGAAAGGATTGAGAACCTACATATAAAGTGTAGGATCTCTCAATGGTGTGAGGCCTCTTAGGAAAAATCGTGCGAGCATGGTCTAAAGTGGATAATATCACATCATGAAAGAGTTATCTTTGGGATGACTGAGCCCAATAATTGGTATCAAAGCCTATATTCAGCGGGATGAGTATGGTGATGTGACATAGTGATGAAGTGCAAGGCTCTGTTTGTTTACCCTTACGAGCTTGGAGATGCACATACAAGAAGAAGCTAATTGCGGGCTTTAGTTGACTTAAAATATTCAGACGATCTGAGTGGCACACAATGAATCTCGCATAACTCTAATCGAGAGAATTAGATATGTGCTTTCGGAGGTTAAACTTTCAAAATACTTTTGGGCAGAAGCACTTAACACTATTGCTTATGTTATCAATTTGTCTCCTATAATTACTTTGGATCATAATGTTCCAAATAGAGTGTAGTTTGCTAAGATGTTTTTCATGATCACTTGAAAATCTTTGGGTGTAAAGCTTGTGTGCATGTTTCAAAAGATGAGAGATCAAAACTGGATGTTAAAACTAAGCAGGGCACCTTTACTGGTTATGGTCAAGATGAATTTGGGTATCATTTTTATGATCCAATTGATAATAAGCTTATTAGAAGTCGTGATGCAGTGTTCTTTGAAGACCAAACTATTGAAGATATTAACAAGACTGAAAAAATAAATTCTCAAAATAATGAGAGCTTAGCTGATGTTGATCTAGTTCCTAGTACTAATACATCTGTTGCACATGAAGAAACCCAAGATAATAGTGCAGATGATGATCAAAATCAAAATGTTCATCAAGATGTAGAACTTATAAATGCTCCTATTATTGACATTGTGGTTAATCAACAACCAATTCCTGCTCAGGTAACTATTTTGAATGCTCCTGAAATCTCTCATAGAAAATCTACTATATAGAAGCAAAAATCAATACAAATTCTTCTAATGAATATGTACTTTTGACTAACATGAATTTTTTTGGAGATTATGATAAAGCAATACAAGATACTCATACAGACCAGTGGATAAATGCTATGGAAGATGAGATGAAGTCACTATATGAGAATGACACATATGAGTTAGTAGAATTACCGAAAGGTAAGAAGGCTTTATCGAATAAAAAAATTCTTAGAGTAAAGCTAGAACAAAATTTGTGTGCCTACATATAAGATGAGATTAGTTGTCAAAGATTTTGACCTGAGGAAGAGAGTCGACTTTGATGAACTTTTCTCCCTTATTGTATAAATGTCTTCTATTTGTATGATTCTAGACTTAGCCGCAAGTCTAGATTTTGAGGTTGAGAAGATACACACAAATGACAACCCTTCAAATATGCTAACAAAAGTGAAAAATTACAGATAAGCATGAATTTTGTAGAATTTTGACAAACATGAAGCTTGTCCAGAGTTCCTCCACTTAAAGATTTATTTGGCCCCTTGGCTAGAGGGAGAGTTTGTTAGGCTATGACCCATGTTCCAGCCAAAGGCCCATGGTCTAATCCTATTCTCTTTTGATTTTCAATTCTATTTTGAATAAGAGTTGAATTTTTATTCCTATTTGAAGTTGATTTTGATTTAAGGAGAAAGCACCACTCATTATCTATATATAGGATAACTTGAGAGAATTATTTAATGCTTATTGATATTTGTCTTTGAACGACATTAACACATAAGAGAGATTTTTGAGAGAGCTTTCACCAAGAGAGAAAAGAGAAGAAAAAAGTTCTTTTGCTGCAGTTTTACTTTTGATCAGCCACCTTCTAATCATGTTTGTTGGTTCATTCAATGTTGAATTCGATTAAAATTTTGACTGAGTGTTTTTAAAATTTTGATGTTTAATTTGAATGATGGAGATTAAATTTGATGGTCAACAACTTTCATTTTTGAGTTTCGAATAGAAATTCTATTTTGAGTGATTTCTCTTAATTTATTTTATTAATGTAGCTATTGCTTCTCTGTATTTGACAATTATTGTTTAGCCATATTGAAAAATATATGTAACCCTCTTATTGTTATAGTGGAGCTATTTGGATCTATGTGATCTCGTGATAACTATCTTTGATTTAAAAAAGAAATTCACGTTAAATTTGATTTTTATCTATTTTTATTTTTGAGTTTATTGCTTTTCATAATAACAAGTGGTATCAAAGCTTTGGTTACTTATCAAGAATTTTTTGATGGAGACAAATATGAGAAAGATAGTATGTTTAAATGCGAGTAATTACAATAGTTATTAGGCTCAATCAGCCCAAAGATACTCTTACATGGTGCGATATAATTCACTTTTGACAAAACCTGCACGATTTTTCCTAAAAGACCTGATACCATTAAGTGATCCTAAACCTTATATGCATCTTCCTAATCCTTTCAGCTACCAATATGAACCTTTTGTTCGCATACTCAACAATCTCTCTCTCGAGTCAAGTTTTACATGGCCCATCACCATAATTCATGGGTCATCAAGATTCACTGCGTGCCATCTACATCGTTGGAATATTTTATAGCAACCGAAGCCTGCAATTAATTTTCTTTTGTGTGTGCATCTCAAAACTTGTAAAAGTATGCAATTTGAGCCTAATAACTGGTATTAGAGCCCAGATTCAACGAGATGAGTATGGTGATGTGGTAGAGTGATGGGATATATGGCTCAATTTGCTTATCATTACAAGCTTGAAGATGCATATACAAGAAAAAGCTATTTGCGGGCTTCAGTTGCCATAAAATACTCATATGATGTGGGTGACACACAATGAATCTCGGTGATCCATGGATCATAGTAATGAATTGCATGAAACTTGATTCGAGGGGGAGATTGTTGAGTGTGCGAGCAAAAGTACCACATTGACAGCTGAAAGAATTGGGAGGCTACATATAAGGTGTATGATCTCTTAATGGTGTGAGGCTTTTTAAAAAATAATTGTGTGGGTTTGGCGTAAAGCGGACAATATCACAAGATGTAAGAGTATCTTTAGGCTGACTGAACTCAATATCCAAAAATTAAGTACTTGATGTTTTTAAGAAATTTTAAGCCTAATCTGAGAGACAAATCGGAAAGAAACTAAAATGTATTCACATTGATAATGACGGTGAATATATTAGTTTATAACTAGTGCAAATCGCAAGAAATTCATCATCTGAAAACTCTACCCAAGACACATCAATTAAATGGCTGGCCTAAGCGGAATAATATCACACTATGTAAAAATATCTTTGAGCTGGATGAACCCAACAAATATGATATTTTTAGCTTAATATATCTTTCAAGAAATTCACTCACACCTGAATGTAGGTTTCTTGGTAAATTACCATTGATTAAACTATACCTATTTAAAATAATTTTTTAATTATGTAAAAAGTTATATATCTAAATAAGAATTAAAAATTTAACACTTTCCTGATTATATAGAGAAATAATTTATTTTGAATTAAATATAAAACTTAAAATACTATATAATACGAAACACTCAACGAATTGGACAACCACAAAATAGTACTCCTAATAAATTAATACATGAGTATTATGTCTTTCGTTTAAAAAAGAATGACTTGCTTTTCTTTTTAATTCATTTAAAAAAAGAATGACCTTTTCCTTTTTTGACAACACTTTAGTTTTAACTTTCTATGTGGTATGTTTAAGACCACAAGATTAAAGGACATTTTGGTGCATTTGACATAACTTTAATTTAAGATCACAAAATTCAAAAGTCTTCTTTATTTTTCTTAAACTTCGTGTCAAATCAAAACAAGTCATTCTTTTTTAAACGGAGGAAGTATTTTCCTACAATTAAATATCAGATATTTTTGAAACAACATTATTTGTCAAATGATGATAATTGACAGGGGAAAAATAATATTTGAAAACTAAAAAAGGGTTATATTCGCCCGTGTATTCTTAGAAAAAAGTTATATTTACCTCTCATCATACATTTTTGATATATTTATCATTATCATTCAACTTTGAACACATATTTGTCCTTAAACTGTTAAGTCCCATGTCCCACCCTTATGTAGGCGCGCGTAAGGATATTGGAGTTAACAATTCAAGGGCAAATATACGTTCAAAATTGAATACAACAATCTACCCAGTGTATTCTCACAAAGTGGGGTCTAGGGAGGGTAGAATGTACGCAGCCTGTACCTTTACCTCGGAGGTGAAGTAAAGAGGTTGTTTTCGATAGACCCTTGGTTCAAGATAAAAAATGACCAGAAAAAGACGTAATGAAAGTATAAGAGATATAGACAATAAACAAAAATAAGAGATAGTTGCAGAACAAAACACAATAAAATAATACTACAATCGAACTACACAAATACCAGATAGTATCAGAAGTCGAAGAATAAGAAACTACAAGAGTAATCCTAAACTACTAATAAGGGCAAAAACACAATGCACTCTCCCCTACTAGCATAATGCATACCTACCTACTAGCATAATACATGCTTACCTACTAACCTTCTACTTTTATTCGTGTCCTCCACACCCTCTTATCTAATGTCATGTCCTGGTAAGTTGCAACTACGTCATATCCTGTTTAATCACCCCTCTCCAATATTCTTCGGTCTACCCCTACTTTTTTCGAAATCATCCATAGCCAATCTCTCACACCATATCTAAAATTGAATGGTAAAGATAAATATATCAAAAAAGTATAAGAAAGAATAAATAGTAACATTTTCTTTTCTGAAAATAGACAAATATGATTTTTTTCCGTTTGTAAAAATAGAAAAGAACAACTCGTTGTGACTTGTTCCAATGAAATAAAGAGAATTTTGTATCCACAAAAAAGAAGGAAAAATATACAAATCCATTATCGTTGCACAGAGCATTATCAATGGCCTGTCATGTTCTCTCTCTCTCACACAATTTCCCTACGTTATAAATGATCTTAGTACTACTCTATTAATTAAGGCTCATAATAATAATCGAAAAATGAGTGCTTTGAAATCTTCTGAATCTTTATAAAATATTGAAACTTCGTGTGCCTTTCCCTTCTCCAAAATTTACTGACCATACAAGAAGGGGAGACCCCATCAAAAATCTGCAAAACATGTGGCTTTGTTCCTTTTGTTATTATCTGCAAACAAAGCATAAAGCTGGCATCTTTTCCCCTTCTTTTTTTCTCTAGGAGTAATTAGTTTCCCAAAAACTGCTCAACTTTAGATCCCAATATTCACATCTCTTTTCGTGCATGATCATTTTATTCACTTAGCTTTTACACTTTCTCTAAGATGCCCCTTTAATCTTTTACTATCAACCGTTTTTCTGTTTTCTTTTTCTTTTGTCACAATTTATAAGGTTATCTGAACTGGGTCATGATTTACTTTTACCCAAGTGTGTGATTTGTGATGTATTGCTCTTTTTAGTGATTTTCTTGGAGTTCCCAGAAAGCCTGAAAACTGTTGGTCTTCTTCTTTTCTTGGTTTTTGTTAAGTGCTTAACTTGTTGTGAAGAATGCCACCAAATTATTTTCCTTTGAGATGGGAAAGCACAGGGGATCAATGGTGGTTTGCTTCTCCTATTGATTGGGCTGCAGCAAATGGTCATTATGATCTAGTGAGGGAGCTGCTTTACTTAGACACCAATTTACTAATAAAGCTCACATCTTTACGTAGAATAAGAAGGCTTGAGAGTGTTTGGGATGATGAGGAACAGTTTGATGATGTTGCAAAATGTAGGTCTCAGGTTGCTAAAAAACTACTCCTTGGAGGTGAAACAAAGAAAGGCCATAATTCTCTGATTAGAGCTGGCTATGGTGGTTGGCTTCTTTATACTGCTGCCTCAGCTGGGGATGTGGAATTTGTCAAACAATTATTGGAAAGAGACCCATTTTTGGTGTTTGGTGAAGGAGAATATGGTGTTACTGATATGTTTTATGCAGCTGCTAGGAGTAAAAAATCTCAAGTTTTTAGGCTGCTGCTTGAGAAGAGTAGTAAAGGGGAATCAGCAGAGGAGGTTTCTTCCACTTTTCGGTTTGAAATGATGAATAGGGCAGTTCATGCTGCTGCAAGAGGGGGAAATGTGGAGATGTTGAGAGAGATTCTTGGAAATTGCTCTGATGTTTTGGTTTATAGAGATGCTCAAGGATCTACTCTCTTGCATTCTGCTTCTGGCAGAGGGCAGGTTGAGGTGAGTTCTATATACAGTTTTTCCCTCTTTTACCTTTCTATTTTTTTACTCACCCCTGATTTAGAGAATCCTAATTTCTCTTAATTGAAAAAATTACTGACCATTGGAATGATAGAAACTGATATATATATGAGCTCAAATGGAGTAACACGGATAGTGAGGATTCATAAACAACTTGCTTGGATTTGAGGCGTCGTTGATATTGTTCTTGGATGTAGAGGATTCATATAGTCGACCATAGAGCGTCAGTATTGGAAATGGAGTTTGAGTCTTGCTTCCACTGTTTATGTCTTTGTATTGAAGAATCCTCTAGTTCCTGTGCCCTTCTAGCTGCTTTATTAAATGGAGAACTTTCAAGTCAGTAATTTGTAGTCAAAACTGTGATTTATCAGTTTGATGTGTGGTAGATCATATTCGCAGAGAAATGAACTGTTCATATCCCAATTGATGAGTAGTAGATTATTTTGGGTAATTTTCTTTGAGAACTTTTTTCTGTTGTATTCCAAGTACTGAAGAAATTAAATAAGTAGAAGAATGTGTCAGATCTAAAGCATAGAGTGTGCCTGCCTTTCAAATGAAGCTGGTTCCATGTAAGCCCTTTCTTCTGATCATCTTACTATAACATAAACAGTGTGTCTATGGCCGTTGTTTGCTTAGTTCAATGCGTACTGTTTTAAAAAATCAAAACATTGAAGGAGTGAAAAGTAAACTCATCAGTGACATGTTCCAGTTTTAAGGGCTCTCTAAAAAGTTGTTGCTCCGGCTAAAACAAGCCGAGTTAAGGTTATATCGAAGGACATTGTGGAAACATGAGACATTAGAAATCGTGTACAATTCTCACTTCAGTATACCAAGCCAAGCTCTTTATCCTCTTACGATGGTTGTCAGTACACTATTTAACTCTTTGTTGTCCAAATGTTTTGGATCTCAGTTTATCATTGTTCACCTTTGTTTCTTCAAGCAGTTTGTCTATACTGTACAGTCTCTGCAATGTCCTACTCCACAAAATGAGAATTCAAAGTGATAGCTATTTTTTCCCAAAAAAAATGAAAACATGATGGTTTTTGCACACATACTTTTCATCCACTAAGGTTGGGCTACCAATTGTCCTTTTCAGTTAGTCTGGAAACATGGAACAATTTTCAGAACTTCCAATATTCTCAACCATATTTGCGCCTTTACTTGCTGCTGCTGCGATGTAACCTGCCCTGTGGCTGAAACGGGGTCATTTACATTCCCTGTCAGCACTTTCTTAAAGATAAGCATCTAAACAAGTTTGCAAGAGTTCTTCGGTTCAAGATAATCTCTTTTTAAATGCTCAACACAAGTTTGGTATGAAAAAGCACTTGCATTATTTGCTTGGTTAGTTATTTTGATTGAGTAGTTGATATTTCACTGAATTGGACTGTGCTGGATTATTACTGTCTAGTTTGAGCATTGCCTTTTTGTTATTGTTAGCTTTAACTTGATGTTATCTAGAACTGCTAGAGATTTGTTACTTTTGATTGTTGAATTGAATTTAATCCAAGTGACTACTTTGCAGGTTGTTAAGAGCTTACTGGAAAGGTATGACCTTATCAACTCCAGAGACAACCAAGGAAACACTGCACTGCATGTAGCTGCTTATAGGGGTTACTTAGCAGTGGTGAAAGTTCTTATATCTGTCTCTCCTTCATCTACCGCATTGAGAAACAATTACGGAGATACGTTCCTTCACATGGCTGTAGCTGGCTTTCGGACCCCAAGTTTCCGCAGGCTGGATCGACAAATGGAGTTAATGAAGCAGTTGGTACGTGGAAAAATTATGGAGATCGAAGACATTATTAACATCAGGAACAATGATGGTCGGACTGCTCTTCACTTGGCTGTAATTGAGAACATTCAGACTGATGTTGTGGAACTCCTCATGACTGCATTTTCAATAAATTTAAATATCCGTGATGCTGATGGAAATACCCCACTGGATCTCCTCAAGCAATGCCCACAATCTGCATCTTCTGAGATATTGATTAAGCGCCTCATTTCAGCTGGAGGTATTTCCAATTGCCAAGATCATATGACAAGAACTGTCTTAGCTTCCCACCTGAAGATGCAGGGTATTGGAGGCAGTCCTGGTGCCTCTTTTAGGATCCCTGACGCTGAAATATTTCTGTATGCTGGCATTGATAATGCGTCTGATGCCATTAGTGATTGTGCAAGCACAGAAATTGCTTCGTGCTGGGGTGAACCGAGCCCTTGCCATTCTGCTGCAGGCTCAAACTCATCAAACAAGCTGCGGTCAGTTAACAGTGCTGCTAGACGCTTAAAGTTTCTTCTACGATGGAAAAGGAAGAAAGAACGAAAAGAAGAGACTGGAGTCTTGGAGGACAATATGTCTGTAGAATCTTACAGATTGTATTCTGGCTTGGGAGACCAGCCAATTCCTCTACGACAAAGATTCTCAAGGATGTCATCGCTTCCAAACAGCAAAAGAGTGCTCCCTGTCCAAAATTGTCTTCCAAGTCCATCCACCAAAAAGAAATTTGCAGCCGGGCTGATGCATGGTGTTATCCAAATGACACCGCAGTCATCTTATGGATCACCATCGAGCGCTTATTCTGAATCTTCCTGGTCATCTCCAGTGGTTGTCAATAAAGAGAAGAGGATGGATTTTGGCAATGTGAGTGGAGGATCCACTGGCTTAAATTTGTCAAACAGTAGGGAAAAGTCGAAACTATCACGTAAACATGGCTCCTTAAACATGAAGTTAATGAATCAGTACTTCTGTTTCGGCGCTCAAGGCCTCGCTGTGGAAAGTTCTGTTAATTGTGCACAACAAGATCAGCATCACAGGCATCCAGTGGTAGCATGAGTTCCACTGCTGCATTTATACTATATATATGAAGTCATTGGACATATCCATCCTGTAAATAGCTCCAAGTATTACCAACTTCTTGGCACAACATATTGAAAATATGTATTTGGTGCTTGTAGTACACTATTTTTTTTGCAGCAGTATTGGATGGTCCAATCCTTTTTGTGTTGTATGTGTTTTAGGTGTGGTCTCAAATTAGACCTTGAAGCAAATATTTGCAACTTCTACTCAAATATAAGAGCAATGGAAATGGAAAAGCTTGTAATTTCTTTCTTGATGCATAATTAGTTTGAAGAGAATGCAAGTAGGAGAGCCATCCTACTATTTCATCTGTTTGGTCATGCGATATGGAATCATGTTTTGAAATCAGATTGATTTGAGTTTGGACATGTAATTTAAATTTTTTTAAGTTGTATTTTTTCTCATAAACATGTAAGCCCCACAAATTGTGAAAACTATCAAAATTTTCCCAATTCTTATACAATCTTATCAAATGAGCAACCATCCATAGTTCATAAACAAGATACCTAAATATCCTAAGACACCAAATTGATAAATCACATATCTCCATGTTCCTTTTATAAATAAATATTTGATTACAAACTTTCAAATACACATAATTTTATAAAGATCCACTAGTCAACAATAGTAGTAACTTGTTTTTTTAAATATAATCATTTCACATGGTACGGACAATCACTTCACACCGAGCATGAGCATGAGTATTTTTTGACAAAATTTAAAATGATGAGTCTTTTTTTTTTTTTACAAAATATAAACTTGGGTCAATTTTTTTTTTTTTTGGAAATCATGATTTGAAAATCCAAATCATATTTTTTGAGAATTTGGAATTTATTTCAAATCATGATTCAAACGACCGTTTGAATCATGATTTGAAGACGCAAGCTAAATTTGTCTTTCACGGGGAGTTTTTGATGTACTCTTTTTCAATACCGGAGAATCAAGAAGCTTTCATATAGTTTTCCACTTTTGTAAATCAAAAGAAATGCTGAAATTTTGTTACTACTTTATTTTCAACAAAACAAATTACTCTACTGTATTAATTTATGTTTTGATACTACGTAAGTTGATTCCAAAAATCAATAGGACTATATTAGAAGAAAAATGAGTAATAACTTTAGTTTGAGAATTCTGAACAAAAGAAAGCATGTAAATTCTACTCCGATATCAAAAAGAAAAAGGGATCATTGCATTGCAGGTAAATAAAGATTAGTCTTAACATAAAAATAGGAATAAAATCTACAATAATTAACACTTGTTAATCTTTTCTTTTTCCTTTTCGTTTCACCAGCAGAAAAGAAACTTACTAAAGCGATGTAAATATTCAAAAATCAATGTTGTATATTAGTGCAAGATACAAGGTCAAAACACATAAATTCGTCATTTCTTTTAGTAGAGATGGTCTAAAATTGATAATATCTGAAGATTAGCATGAGTTCATGATTAAGAACTCTAAGATGAACTAGTAAGATAGAATGAAGAAGAAGAAGATGAATAGAGGAGAAGAAGAAAACAATTTAGAGAACACAGAGATAGAGAGAGAAGTTGTAAATGTGATATTATTCATCTTGTGTTAATGAGAGCCATTGTGAAGTATTTATACATGTGTGATTTAGTATGCATTAGTGTGAATTAGTGAGGTGAGTTAACTGAGTCAAACTAAGGTGAGTTAACTTAACAGCTTTAGACTTAACTAGCTAACTGTTTAGTCCTAACAGATTTGTAACTAACTTACCTAACTTTACTAACAACTTTTATTCCTTAACACTCCTCCTCAAACTAGGTGGTGTAAAAATATTAATCACACCTAGTTTGGAAATTAGATACTCATGCTGTACTCTAGTAAGTCCTTTAGTTAGGACATCAGCTGGTTGGTTCTGAGTTGAAATATATTCTGTCTTCATCAGTCCATGTAGAATTTTCTCTCTCACAAAGTGACAATCGATTTCAATATGCTTTGTTCTTTCATGATGCACTGGATTGGTAGCCATTTGTAATGTAGCTTTGCTGTCACTGAATATCTTTACTGGTAGCTGAACCTGAACCCCAAGATCCTTAACTAGTCCAATTAACCAAGTCAATTCTGCTACTGTGGAAGCAAGGCTTCTGTACTCAGCTTCTGCTGAGCTTCTTGAGACAGTAGCTTGTTTCTTTGACTTCCAAGACACTAAGGATTCTCCAAGTTTGACAGCAAAGCCTGTAACTGATCTCCTTGAGAAGGGACAAGCAGCCCAATATGCATCACAGTGTGCTGTTAGAACATCACTTCTAGTACTTGATAGAAGTATTCCTGATCCTGGAGTTCTTTTAATATATCTGATAACCCTTAGAGCAGCATCCATGTGAGACTTCTTTGGCTGATGTAGAAACTGACTTAGAGTTTGAATGCTGTATGATATGTCAGGTCTAGTCACAGTAAGGTACAACAACTTCCCTATGATTCTTTGATACTTGCCTTGATCTACTAGAGCTTCATCACTTGAGCCTGCCACACCTTTGTTTTGCTCATCAAACTCTCTGGTTGTTAGCTTTGTAGTAGAGTCCATAGGAGTGTTGACTGGTTTTGCAGCACTCAACCCTGCCTCAGACATCAATTCTAGTGCATACTTTCTTTGATGCATTACTATTCCTTTATCTGATCTTGCAAATTCAATTCCCAAAAAATATTTCAGTTCTCCCAAGTCCTTTATCTTGAATGCTTTGTGCAGTGCCTCTTTTGTTTCTATGATCTGATTCAAATTATCTCCAGTTACCAAGATATCATCCACATATACCAATCCTATGATCATTCCTGAATCAGTTTGTTTGTTGAACAATGAGTGGTCATACTGACTCTGTTTGAAACCACATTTGAGAAGAGCCTCAGATAACTTTGCATTCCACTGCCTAGGGGCTTGTTTTAAGCCATACAAGGATTTCAATAGTCTGCATACTTGTCCCCCCTGACTCTTGAACCCTTGAGGTAGCTCCATATAAATTTCATCATGTAAGTCACCTTGTAAAACTGCATTGAAGACATCCATCTGGTGAACATGCCAGTGTCTTGATGTAGCAAGAGCCAGAACAGTCCTAAGTGTAACCATTTTAACCACAGGACTAAAAGTTTCTTGATAATCAATCCCTTCCTTCTGGCTGTACCCTTTAGCAACCAATCTAGCCTTAAACCTCTCTACTTCTCCAGTAGCCTTATACTTGATTTTGTATATCCATTTGCAGCCAATAGGCCTCTTATCAGAGGGTAGTGAGACTATCTTCCAAGTTTGATTGCCATCAAGTGCTGTAATTTCAGTTTGCATGGCTTCTATCCACCTAGGATCTTTAACAGCCTCTGCATAAGTAGAAGGTTCTACATCAGTAGAGAAAGAAGCTAGATAACATTGATATTTGGGAGTCAAATCAGCATAAGATATATAGTTAGATAATGCATATTTGATATCATCATGAAAATTCAAGGATACAAAATCCTTCATCCATCCTGGAGGATGTGTGCCTCTTGTAGACCTCCTGGAGACAGTGGTGTTGATAGTATTGTTGACTGGTACCACAGCTGGTTGAGGTGGAGCTATGACATTGACAACTTGTTGTTGCAAATCCTCCTGAACCGGTGCATGTGGTACTGGTGTAACCTCTGGTTCCTCACCAGGAAAGCTAATATGACTACTATCTTCATCTATATCAACTTGATTTGGTGCAGTGAACAAGCTTTGGGAAGAACAGGTTGGGGTGACCTTGAAAGGGAAACTATCTTCCCTGAAAGTGACATCCCTGTTGACAAACAACACCTTCTTAGTCAAATCATATAATAAGTAACCTTTCTGATTTTCAGAATATCCCATATGGACTGACAGTCTGGACTTAGGCATGAGCTTATCAGTTTCATTAACAATCTTTGCATAACACAAGCAGCCTAATACCCTTAAATGTATAAGAGATGGTTTTCTTCCATGTAGCTTCTCATAAGGTGACAAGTTATTCAGTACAGTAGATGGCATTCTATTGAGTAGATAGACAGCTGAGTTAACACATAACCCCCAAAATTTTAGAGGAATATTGGCTTGGAACCTGATAGCTCTAGTTATTTCTAGAATATGCCTATGTTTCCTTTCTACTATGCCATTTTGTTGAGGTGAATAAGCACAAGATCTTTGGTGAATAATGCGAAGATTAAGAAACAATTCAGTTGTTAGATTATTAAGGAATTCAGTTCCATTATCACTTCTGATAGTTTGAATGCATGTATTGTACTGAGTCTTTACATAACTGATAAACTGTTTGAGCAGTACAACAACATCAGATTTCAGCCTTAACAAAAATACCCAAGTCATTCTAGAGAAGTCATCCACAATAGTAAAAAATGATTTAAAACCATCATATGTAGCAATCTTATAAGGTCCCCAAAGATCTATGTGAACAAGTTTAAAAGCTTTATTACTTGTAGTAAAACTAACAGGAAATGAAAGCCTTGTTTGTCTAGCACAAGGACAAACACTACACTTGTTTATCATTTCAACTATAGCTGACTTATGTCCAGGAAACAATATATGTAAGTTTCTATAAGGGATGTGTCCTAGTCTCTTATGCCACAAAGAAATATCCTCTTTGTCCTTATAGGCCTTGATAGTAAACACAAAACCATTTTCAGCTCCTTTTCTTCCAGGTAATCTCTGCTTTATCAAGAAGTAAAGACCCTCTCTTTCTCTACCAATCTCCTTCACCCTTCCATTGAAGAGATCCCGAAACAGACAAAAGTTAGGAAAGAAAGTAGCAGAACATTTTAACTGCCTAGTTGCTTTAGAAACAGACAAAAGATTATACTTGAATTGAGGAATGTGTAACACATGTTGTAAGGTGCTATATGAAATATCACTAGTGCCAATGTGTTTGACTTGAGATACATCACCATTTGGCAAATATACTTTTCTTGGCATTTTAGGTTGAATCATTGAAGCTTTGTTCAATAACTCAACATCTGAGGCCATATGGTTAGTGGCTCCTGTGTCAATGATCCATTCTTGTGGATCATTGGTGACCACCAGAGCACTATCTTTACCTGTCATGTTAGCCACAGTAGTCGAGGAAGGAGTGGAGTTATCCTGTTCTAGTATTTTGCAGATATGCTCATATTGCTGCTGTGTGAACTTGGGAGGCATCAACATATTCCCTGCACTTGAAGATGGCATGTCTGATCTGGTCTGTGCGAAACCATAGCTTTGCCCCTCATGACTTAGCTGATTATACTCATTGTTAGTGTCAATCATAACCTGAGTTTTCTCAGGTTCCCTCCAGTTGTCAGCCACAACATTGTGTGCACTAGGGCCAGACCTTCTCTGTTGCTTATGCCTTGGTTCATAACCCCTTGTATCATAGTTCCTATTGTCCACCCCCTTCTGTTCACCAACCTTAGGATGACCAGGTGGATAACCAATCAGTTTGAAACAATCCCTCTTGAAATGACCCTTGAGCTTGCAATGATCACATGTAGCATTTGGATTGTAGTTAGACACATAGCCTCTTTTTTCCCTTTGAAAACCAGTCTTAGAATACATTGCAGCTTCTGTAACACCAGGGCCCAAACCAAGTAGCCCAGCACCACTTACAGCTTGTGAGATAGACCTTTGATTCTCATCACTAACCACCATAGAATAGGCTTGATTAACCATAGGCAGAGGTGTCATCAACAAGATTTGACTCCTAGCTTGAGAATAAGACTCATTCAGTCCCATCAAAAATTGATATAATCTTTGCCTCCGCAAATACATCAAAAAATCCCTCGATTGCACACAATTACATGCAGGGGAAGGCACCATAGACTCAAACTCATCCCATAGGGCCTTTAGCTTTGAAAAATAGACAGACACAGACTGCACTCCTTGAGAGATCTGAGATATTTCTTGGTGCAAATTATAAGTTCTTGAACCATCAATCTTATCAAATCTTTCTCTCAAATCTTCCCATACTGCCTGTGCATTTGAGGCATAAACCACCCCTCCAATCAATTCACTGGCTACAGAGTTCATTAGTCAAGAAAGCACTATTGCATTGACTCTTTCCCATTGCCCCCATAACTCGACTGGAAAGGTCTCTTTCTTACAGGTTCCATCTACCAAGCCCAACTTATTTTGACCCAAAAAGGCAATTTTCATGGACTTACTCCACAAAATGTAATTCTCACTACCTTTCAACTGAAAAGAAATCACAGAAATACCACTTACATCTGTTGTAGACAAATGCAATGGATGATTATGGTCAATTGATGTTGGCAATTGAGCTGTCAAAGTGACTCCTTGACTAGTTTTCCTATTACTGGGCACTCCTCCATTGATCTCATTAGTTGACATTGAAGCACTGGAATTTCCTGATCTTTGAGAATTGATCAAGACTCCACAAGAAACTTTTAGTCACTCCTCAATTCAGACTTAAAAGAATCGAAACTAGCTGAATCCTTTCAGCAGTGCTCTGATACCATGAAGATTAGCATGAGTTCATGATTAAGAACTCTAAGATGAACTAGTAAGATAGAATGAAGAAGAAGAAGATGAATAGAGGAGAAGAAGAAAACAGTTTAGAGAACACAGAGATAGAGAGAGAAGTTGTAAATGTGATATTATTCATCTTGTGTTAATGAGAGCCATTGTGAAGTATTTATACATGTGTGATTTAGTATGCATTAGTGTGAATTAGTGAGGTGAGTTAACTGAGTCAAACTAAGGTGAGTTAACTTAACAGCTTTAGACTTAACTAGCTAACTGTTTAGTCCTAACAGATTTGTAACTAACTTACCTAACTTTACTAACAACTTTTATTCCTCAACAATATCCTTACCTTTTCTACTGCCATCAATTAGCCAAAAACTTATTCAAATTTTGCTTATTACTCCTTTTTGTATATGTTTACTAAGTATGTACGATCTCCTAATATTTATAATTATAAAATCTTATAAATTTTGGATATTATAATAATATTCGATGAACTTTCATGAAACCTATAATCCAGTCTTCCATTCTATTTCTAGCTACACTTCATATTCCTCCTACTCTTGAATTTTCTAAGACTGAGCCATCAGTATTAAGTTTATAGTACCCCTTGTCAGGAGGGTTTCACTTCACATTAATGACAATCTTTGATATTCAGGATTCTTCTTACCAATGATATACAAGGATTTCACGACTTTCGCTACAGTGTTGGGAAAGAGATAGAGATGTTGTCCTTCTTATTGTGAAATACATTGTTGTTCCTAGTAAGTCAGATGTTTTAGAAACTGAAAGGGATAATGTGATCCCATTTGATGATGTTGTTGAAATTCCCACCCTTGATATTCTTTCAAATTTGGGCCCATTATCGATTGGTGGAATATTTGTATGGGATATATTTTTCCATTAGATTGTTGGGACAATATGCTCCACAAGCTTTGGACATGCTATATATATTCAAATAAGATGTGATCAATGTCCTTAGGTCCATGTTGCAGATAGAGCACATAGGGTTAACATTCAGGCCAATGGAATTGAGATATTGACTTCTTGGTAATCTATGGGGAGAGAGGAGTCAGATGAATAATCTTATTTTGTTAGGGATTTTCAACTTCCAAATCCATGTGAAAGACTTGGTGCTTAGGTCCTTCTAGTTATTAGGATGATTGCCTAAGTATAAATAAATAGGCTGATTTAACAGTATAAGTAAATAGGTTGATTTAACAGTGAAATTCCCATAATTAGTTAAACCTTATATGAACCTGTCTTCTCCTTCGTTACTATCAGGAATAAAGATGTTCTAAATAGTCTAATTAAGGTGGTCAGAAATGACATAGAAGATGTTACTGAAATCTCAAGAGATGGTTAAAGTTTTTGATCTTACCATCATATGGAAACTAGGGACCATCCAGAAGAGATGCCAGGGATCTAGTTGTCGGATGAAAAATTGACCCTATGTCCTTCGTATATTATCCATTTGGTAAAATTTCTACATACATTTCATGCATTTAGGACGTAGTGTCAAATTCTAGATGAAGGAGAATTCCTAATAGTGATTCTACTGGAATGCTTGGAAATGAGAATTTTCATCCAAAAGGTGTCATGTTTGTAATAAAATCTCCAAGAGAGATCCACATGTATGACACTATTTTTGTATTCATCCTTTTGAATGCTCAGTCCTCCTTCTCTCTTAGGCTTAGTGACGGTGTTCCAATTTAGGAGATTGATTTTTCTATTCTCAGAGGTAGTTTTACAATGTAGTTCTTTTGAATTCTATTAATGCTCTTAATAGTGTGTTTAGGAATCCCCTTGAAAGTGCAAGAGGGGGGGGGGTGATTTGCCTACTTTTTCGATTATCAGTTGACTGCCTTGTTTGCTTAGTCGACTTGAATAAATAACAATAACCAAAGAAAGCAGAACTGGAAAGAAAAGGTTTACACACGATGTTTTATATTGGTTCGGATCCAGAATGGATCTTACTCCAGTCTCCTTGGGTTGCAAGGGATTCTCTACTAAAATCTTTGAGCTTTTGAATAAGTTGACTGATTTGATCTTTGAGATCTCATGTCAGTTGACTTGTTTGACCGAGTTGACTGAGTTGATTTCACAGAGTTTCTGTCTAGAGGAGATTTTTAAACTATTTATTTGTGCTTTGAGTTCCTGAACTTCCTCATCAAGGAGATCCCTCTCAACTGCACAAACTTCTAGTTTAATTTCACAGTTTTTCTTTTCTTGTTGGATATTTCTTAAATCGTTAAATACTCTATTGAGATCCACAATGGCACGATCCAATAGGTTTTTCAAGTTGGAGCAATTAGAGCAGGTTTTAGTTCTTACGTCACTGGTTTCTCCGATGGCCATGAAGCATATATTTTCTGACTCGTCCTATTCGTATTCAGAAGTGTCTTCGTCACCCCAACTGCTGAAGGCTTTTTGATTTCCTCTGGAATTCCTTCTCCTTGGTTCAGGACAATCATTTGCAATGTGTCCATACTTTCCACAGTTGTAACATTTCCCTTCATTTCTGTTTTGATCACTGATGTACTTCCCCTTTGAGAAGTTTTGTTTACCTCTTCTGCCGTTTCTTGATCGTTTGAAGTTTTCAATGACTGACTTGGTGATTAAAGCAATTTCGTCTTCTCCCATTTCCTTTTTCTCATCTTCTTTGACATCTTCTGTGGCTTTGAATGCTACAGTTTTTTTCTTTTTGTCTTCTTGTCCTCATTTAATCAGATGAGTTTTCTCAAAAGCGATGAGATCTCCTCTTAGTTCATTATATGTGAGATCATTGAGATTCATGCTTTCAATAGTGATCACTTTGGCATGCCATTGAGTGGGGAGACTTCTGTGAATCCTTATTTGATCACTCATAGGATAGGTTTTCCCAGATGCCTTGAGTTCTCCGATGATCTTGCTGAATCTGGCGAACATACTCTCAGCTGATTCACCTTCCTTCATCGACAAAAGCTCATATTGGTATACCAGAAGACTTATGATGGTTTGTTTGACTTTGTCAGTTCCTTCATAAGTTACTTCTACTTTATCCCACATTTCTTTGGCTGTCTCACAACAAGAGATTTTTTCATATTCTTCTCCACTGATGGCATTGTAAAGAATATTTTTTTCTTTAGAGTTTATCTGAATGATCTCCATCTGTTCATCAGTGTAATTCTCCAGAGTTGAAATTACTTCAGTTGAAGTTCCACCATTTTCAACATTCTTATCATCCCTTTTTGTCTTTGTAATGGGGATGTCACCAAGCTTGATGACTCTCCATACTTTTACATCATAAGACTTGATGAATGTTTCCATTCTGATCTTCCAGTGTGAGAAATGCTTTCCATTAAAGTAAGGTGATCTTGTTTGGGAGGTTCCTTCTTGGAATAGGGCTCCAACAGTAATTTGATATGCCATGATCTTTTATCACTTGCTGTTAAGCAAATATTCGTGAGACCAAGCTCTGATACCAATTGAAAGTGCAAGAGGTTTGCCTACTTTTTTTATTATCAGTTGACTGCCTGGTTTGCTTAGTCGACTTGAATAAATAACAATAACCAAAGAAAGTAGAACTAGAAAGAAAAGGTTTACACACGATGTTTTTATACTGGTTTGGATCCAGAACGGATCTTACTCCAGTCCCCTTGGGTTGCAAGAGATTCTCTACTAAAATCTTTGATGCTTTTGGGTAACAAGAGTTGAATGTAATTCCTACGACTATACTCGATTCTTTTTCTCTCCTTTTCTTTTTGATACAGTAGCCTCACCAACAATATTTTTCTCTCCTCTTTTTTTTGAGTACATAGTAAATCACAAGGAAACACAATGCTTGATAAAAGTAGAGCAAAGAATTTGAGAAGGTTTAGACTTCATGTATGAGCTCTTCCTTTCTTCAAACGACTTTAAATAGGAGAGATGCAGGAGCCGTTGGAGAAGGATTTGAGAGAACAACCCAAGAGATTTGATCCTTGGAAAAAAGATGTGAAATATCTATTTTTCAAGAATAAGGTTGAGTCAAGATTTGACTCTATTTATTCGCAGAATATCTTCCTTAAATGGGCGAGTACAGCTTTGAGGTTTTCCATGTGAATAGTATTGAAGTATTCCTTTAGAGCTCGTCTGAATATTTTCTTTCCATAGTGATGGCCTTGATTGATTGCTTGATATTTCATCCCAAATTGGATCCGTGCTGATTTTACTCCTTCACATCAGATGATATCCTCTTTCCTTAGTAAGAGGATCCTTGATTGATCTTTGTGTTGCTTTCCTTATTTTTATTCACACATAATATTGTCATACATTAAAATTCACACATTAACACCCCTGAATTACGTTACATGGCTGAAGATACTGTCTAGACTTTGTTTAGCCAATGTTGTATGGCTAGTCTTGCTTAGAAACTTAGTCCAACCATCCGATCTAGTGTTCATACTATCATAATGAAATGAAAATCTATGTTTGTAGGTTTTCTATAGAAAATAGAAAACCTAAAGTACTTTCCAAATCTATTGCTACTATATATTGATGGAGAAAATCTCAGTACATTGTATTAAATTCTCTTTTGTATAGTTGGCATTAAAGATAGCCTTGAATTTGGTATGGTTTATCATTTGCCTAGAAAGGGAGCTAAACTCAGTGACAGTTCTAATACTTGTGAGAAAGCAGGAGGCATTGGACTTTGTGAAGAGTGTCAAGTTATTAGCAAAGAAAGGGTGAGAAATTTTATGTCCATCTCTGTTGATGCAAATAAGAAACCACGACTTGGACTCTACTTTCTTGTTGATCTTTCTAGAAAGAATTTTCATGCACAAAATAAAGATAAAGTGGGATAAGAAATATCCTTGTCTAATGCATCTAGTTGGTCTAAAGTAATCGATTCTAATGCAATTGACAAGGATGAAAATGGTGCTGGAAGAGATGCAAGAGATAATAAGCTTCACAAACTTGTAGGGGAAGTAGAGGAGAATGGTTCTAATAAAGGACTACTTCAATCTGTTAAAGGCGTTCTGCAAGTCAATTTTAAAAATTATGTTGGCTTTTTGCCTCATAATTTTTAAAAATAGGTGATGTATTCTTGCACAATGATGTCATTGTCAAAAACTTTTCTGCTATCTTAGAAAATGGATTAAGTAGGTTCGATTATACTAGGTTGATGGTGTTTGATTATATCCATAATAATTTTTTTGATAATCTTATACAAGGTATTATAGAGGCTTATGTGTCTGAAGTTTTTGAGAATGATACCATTTGCACATTTGGATATAAGAAATAATAAAGTTTTATTCATCGCATGATTTTATCTCTTGTATCCTAAAGACATCTTGCCAGAAATCATTGATATTCTTTTCTATTAAATGCCAAAATCTTTGGTAAGAAAGATGAAGGCCATCGGGACAGTAGCCTTAAGAGGTTTGAACTCATAGCTGATTTGATCTCAGAGTTTCTAATTAAGTGGACATCTAATGTGAGCTGGCCAGTCCTACTGAGGGCTTGGGCCCTAGTTTGACTAGTGTTCAGGAGAAGGATAGAGTTAGTTTCTTCAGTTTTATAAAGGTCCCTAAAGAATGACATTATTATTTCATTGATATATGTTGGTCATAAATTCAGTACATTATGTAAGCTCAGTATCTTGTTTCTTCTCCTTCTATTGAGAGTTGAAGTGTGAAAGAATCTGATGTTTTCATCACTTAACTCAATCTACTTATCCTAGATTTTATTTTTTCAAAGTCTTCCCGATTCCTCTTGATGATGGAGCAGTTGTCAAGGAGGATTTTTTCTAGATCTAACATGAAGGTGTTTTAACGATAGCTATTAGACTGATGGATACCTTCTATCCTAGCAAATGTGTATTTTTCTTTTGTTAGAATTTTTTTTAAAGGTAGTTCTGTTTCAAATTTTGGCCTTGGACTAGAAAGAGTTGATAGACCTAAGATAGCTTCTGTAACAGTGAAGCACCGCTAGATTAGGTCAGGAAAGGCAGTGTGAACTGTGAATGCACCATACACTACTAAAAATAACTTAAAAAGAGACGGATAGAAAAGCGACGGCAAAAGCGATGTTGTCAATCGCTTTTTTTTTTAATTTATATATTTTTTTTGCAAAGCGACGGACAGCGTCCCAATTATTAAAAAAAATAATATTTTTTTAAAAATAACGATGCTATCTGCCATTTTTTTTTTAAATTTTAATTTATTAATTTATATTTATTTTTCAAAAAGAAAAGCGACGGACATCGTCTCTTTGTTCGTTGCTTTTTGGTCAAAGATGGTCAATCATTAATGAAGTAAAGCAACGGACAAAGTGATTCTGCCCGTCGCTTTTCTTAAAAGATATAGACTCAACCGAGTTTATTCTCCATTTCTCTCTTCTCTCTTTCTCCATTTCTCTCCCCCTCCATAGCAACTCCACCATCCCCGCCTCCATCTTCCTCCACCGCTGCGTCCTCCTCACCCTCCATCTTTCTCCATTGCCGACACCTCCTCCTCCATCTTTTTTCATCGCTACCGCTGCCCTCCTCCATTGTAGAGGTTAGGGTTTCTTCCATTTTGATTTTTTTTTCAATACTTTAATTCTTGGTTCCTATCTTAGTTTATTAGATTAATTCTTGTCAAATTATGAACATTGTTATGAATATAGTTAGTTTGTGAACATAAATTTGATTGTAGGTTGAATTTGAGAATTTTAATTTTAGAATTTGTGTATTTAATTTTAGGTTGAATATATGAACTTAAATTTGTGAACTTGAATGTGATTTTAGGTTGAATTTGGGGACTTTGAACTTGAATTAGGTTCTTGAATTTGTGAACTTGAATTTGATTTAGGTTGAATTTGAAATCTTTGAATTTGAATTTGATTTAGGTTGAATTTGAAAACTTTGAACTTGAATTAGGTTCTTGAATTTGTGAATATTTTAGGTTAGTGATTTAATTGGTCAATTACATTATTAGTTGAATTAGGTTCTTGAAGGTAAGTTTTTTGAAGTTATTTTTTTTTAAATGTTGTTAGTTTATATTATTAGTTTTGAGTTATAATCTTAAATTAGTTTTCAACTTTAGGTTAGTGTTAGTTTTGAATTTAGGTTAAAGTTAGATTTTTTGATATTAGTTTTTACTTTAGGTAATTAATCTTAGTTTTGAATCTTTAATTGATTGTTATATAAACCTTAGTTTTTGATTCATATTTAATTATTTTTTTGCTATTAGTTTTAAATTTAGGTAATGTTTAATTCTTTTAAGCTATTAGTTATTGTTAGCCTCCTATCTGTTATTTTAATAATGACAAAACTAATCCCCTACTTTATTGCAGGAAACAATCAGCAGCACCATCAAAGCTAAATCAAAAAGATTCAAAAGGAAAGAAGATTAAGGAAATCACGGAACCCTCCATAACCCTAGCAATCTGTCTAAATATGGCGAAGTATAAATACTAAAATCAAGGAGGCAAAGATCTGTTATAATCAAGCACACATGGAAAGCCATCAAGGCAATCTCTAGACGACAAGGAGAGAAGATCAAGTCTACCACAAGCATAGAAGGAAGGAAGAGCCACGAACATATCTGATATGGACATGGCTGCCACACACATAGAAGGAAAAAAGAATCATGGACATATCTGATATGGACGTGATTGAAGTCAATCAATCATGGAACAAATCCAAAATCCTTGATTGAGCAAATCCCTTGGGTTTTTCCTTTACAAGAGCAACTGTAGCCTTATCCTCTCAAGTATAAAAGCTCAACCATCCAGAAAAAAAAAGTCACACAACTTCTCTTGAATAAGACCACTGTCTAGCTTTTATCTTTCATAATATTTTGTATTCTCTGGTGTCTACAATTGTAATCAAAAAGAAAAATAACAAGTCAGTACTAGTTATACAGGTAGAGGCTGTGTCACTACGAGTGTTAAGAAAGACAATCTTGAATTGTCAAGTCACTCCATTGTAAACCTCCGTTAAATCAAAGGCTCTAAAGGAAACCCTTGAAACCCAAGGGGACTGGAATAGGTACCACATTGGTGATCTGAACCAGTATAAAAACTCTGTGTATCTGATTACTTTCAGTTCCTGCTTTATTTCATAAACTTTTTCTTTAACTAACTTGTAGGTGAGTCGACTAGTGCGTAGCCACAATCGACTTGGTGGTAAGAAATTTCAATTCACCCTCCCCTCTTGACTTTCAATAGGTATCAAAGAAGGTCTCACATTACAAGTGTCTAACAACACGTGAGAAAAGATCAAATGGCAACATATCAAATCCCTGGAGCAATATTGCAAGATGGACATTCATCAAATAGACCTCCATACTTCAACGGACAACATTACTCTAACTGGAAGGAAAGGTTCAGAATCTTTGTACAATCCAATGACTTCCAAGCCTGGGTTGTAATAAGGAAAGGAATGAAACCTATCCCTGGACTAAAAGATTCTGCAAGTAAAGTTGATATGAAAACCTTTGAAGTCACAAAGGAACAACAAGAGGTAATTTAAATTAATGCTAGAGCCATAAGCTTACTTTACTGTGCAGTGAGCGGAGCAGAATATGAAAAAATCTCCACCTGCGAAACTGCCAAGGAGATGTGGGACAAACTTGAAGTCACATATGAAGGAACCACCAAAGTAAAAGAAGCCAGGATCAGTGCCTTAGTAAACGAGTATGAACTATTCAAGATGGCTGATGAAGAATCTGTGGAAACCACGTTTTCAAGATTCAGCAAAATTGTGGGAAAGTTTAAATCTCTAGGAATGGTATACTCAAATGGACTACAGGTCAGGAAGCTCATCAGAAGTCTTCCCAAAATTTGGGAAACAAAGGCCACCATTCTTGAAGATGGAGATCTGGAAAATATGACCTATGATGAACTACGGGGAAACTTGATGGCCTACGAACAAAATCATATCAACAGGCATCACAAGGAAGAAAAGAAGAAAATAGTCGCCTTCAATGCACTATCCCAGGAAGACTCATTGGAAGAAATGGATGAGGAAGGAAATGAAGCACTAGCTCTAATCAATCGAGGAGTTAGGCATATGCTAAGATAAAGAAACTAGAGGCCACAATCAAACAACAGAGGTAATGAATATCAACAAAATGATGACAAATGCTATCATTGTGGTAAAACAGGACATATCAAAACAACTGCCCTGAACTTAAAAGAAAGGGTAGTCGAAAGAACAACTCCTCAAAGAACTTTGGAGCTTGGAGTGATCAACAAGCCTCAGAAGATGAGACGAATGAAACAACCAACATATGCTTCATGTCCATCGGTGAAACAAGCTAGGTAAGACAACATGACTTTCCTAATTGTACAAATCTTCAATACTTTCTGGATTTAGTTACCGATGATCTGCAAAAGTTTATTGATGAATATAATAAGCTTGCAAAAGAAAAGAAAGACTGGCAAATTCTTCTTGAAGAAAGTCAAATTGAAGTAGCCTTGCTTGAAGAGGAACTTGTTGAAATCAAGATGCATTTAAACATCACCAAGAAATCACCCAGTCAATGCTTAGTCAAAACTAAAAAATTTCTCCTCAAGAGGATCTAAAAGTAATTGTGTTTCAAACTCATCAAATGACTTTTGTTCTGCAAAAAGCTCTTTCAATCCTTTTAAACCCACCTGCTTCACCTGTGGTAAAAGTGGTCACAAAGCCTTTAACTTCAAGAGATTTCATCCTGGAAAATGGATATGGATGGCTAAGGACATCAAGGGCCCAAAAGTACTTGGGGTACCTGAAAGAAACTAATTTACTTGTGTTGCAGGAACACTCCAAGAAAACATACAAAAAGGGTATGTGGGTAATAGATAGCGGGCGTTCCAGACATATGACGGGCATAAGAGAGAATTTCAAATCAGTAAAGGATCTTGATGGTGGATATATGAGATTTGGAGACAATGCTAAAGGACACGTTGTTGGAGTTGGATCTATAACAATCAGCCCCTCCTGCGATTTAATTGAAGTATACCTGGGTGATGGACTAAAGCACAATCTACTTAGCATAAGCCAACTGTGTGATGCAGGATTTGATGTGCTGTTCAATACTCTCAAATGCACCATCAGTAATGTGACAAAGAACATCACCATCATTGGTGATCGAGTTGACAACATCTATGTTTTAAATAATATTGATTTACCTACTTTAACCTGTCTTAGTGCGTTATCCTATGATACTTGGTTATGGCATAGAAAGCTTGGTTATGCAAGTATGCATTCTCTCGAGAAACTCTCCAGACTTGAATTAGTTGAGGGGTTGCCAAAACTCAAGTTTGAGAAGGATCACATTTGTGATGCTTGTCAATTTGGTAAGCAAACTCGCTCCTCCTTCAAAGTCAAGGATATCGTAAGTACTTCTAAGCCTCTTGAACTCCTTCACATGGATATTTTTGGTCCTACCAGGACTTCTAGCATTGGTGGTAAAAGATACACTTTCATTATTGTTGATGACTACTCTAGATTCACTTGGGTTATATTTCTTGCTCATAAACATGAATTTTTTTGCTAACTTTGAAGTCTTTTGTAGAAAAGTACAAAGAGAAGAAGGTTATTATATTTCCACAATTCACAGTGATCACGGAGGTGAATTTGAAAATAATGCCTATTAGGAATTCTGCTCACAAAATGGGTTCACTCAAAACTTCGCATCACCCCGTTCACCTCAACAAAATGGAGTAATTGAGCGAAAGAATAGATCACTTCAAGACACTGCACGAACAATGCTACTGGAACAAAGCCTTCCGGACCACTTCTGTGCAGAAGCAGTGAGCACAGCTTGTCACATCCTGAACAAATATCTAATAAGGCCGATACTGAAAAAGACTCCTTACGAATTATGGAAAGGGAAGAAACCAAATATCAGCTACTTCCATCCCCTCAGTTGCAAATGCTTTGTTCATAACAATGGTAAATCAAATTTGGGTAAGTTTAATCCACGTAGCGACAAAGGTATTTTCTTGGGATATTCTCCTTCTAGTCGTGTGTTTAGAGTATTCAATAAAAGAACTCTAAGTGTTGAAGAATTAGTTCATGTTGTATTTGATGATTCTAACCCTTCCATTCAGAATGCTAGTAGTTTCAATATTGATGAGGAACAGGTACAGAAGCCAACTCAATCAGATCAGACTACTGACTCAGTCAAAGTATTAGAGTCAACTACGTTCGAGCATCAATCGACTAACACAGATCAAAACAAACCAACTATTCCTAGAGAATGGAGACACAATGCAAGTTCTCCAAATGACTTCATTATTGGAGATCCAACTGAGAAAATGTAGACTAGAGCATCATTAAAAAAACAAGCCTCAGTTGCTCTCATATCTCAGCTTGAACCAAAATGGATTAATGAAGCATTGGAGGATGAATCATGGGTACTTTCAATGAAGGAGGAATTGGATCAATTTGAACGAAATGAAGTATGGACTCTTGTTAAACATCTAAAAAACTGCTCTGTGATTGGCACAAAATGGGTATTTCGAAACAAGCTGAATGAAGAAGGTAAGGTCATCAGAAACAAAGAAAGACTTGTAGCTCAAGGCTACTCACAACAGGAAGGTATTGATTTTGATGAAACTTTTGCTCCGGTGGCAAGGTTAGAATCTACCACATATTGTTAGCCTTCGCATCTTTTAAACGTTTTAAGCTTTTTCAAATGTATGTTAAAAGTGCTTTTTTAAATGATTTTATTAAAGAAGAAGTTTTTGTTAAACAACCTCCTGGCTTTGAAAACTCTTCTTGCCCTGACTATGTTTTTAAATAGTCTAAAGACATTTATGGCCTTAAACAAGCCCCCAAAGCTTGGTATGAAAGACTTAGTAACTTTCTTCTAAGTAATGAATTTCAGCAAGGAAAAATTGATACAAATATTTTCACAAAGAAACTTGATGCTAATATTCTCATGGTTCAAATTTATGTTGATGATATTATCTTTGGAAGTCCTAACCCGTCCTTGTGTGAGAATTCTGCAAATCTTATGAAAGGAGAATTCAAAATGAGCTTGATGGGAGAACTTACATTCTTTCTTGGACTACAAATCAGACAGTCTCCACAAGGAACTTTCATAAATCAAAGCAAATACACAAAGGAACTCATCAAAAATTCGGAATGGAAAAAGGAAAGGCTCTTGGAACACCTATGAGTCCATCCACATGTTTGGAAACAGATGCACCAGGAAAAGACGTGGATGAAAAGACATATCGAGGAATAATAGGGTCCCTACTGTACTTAACTGCAAGTCACCCAGATATCATGTTAGCGTATGCAAATGTGCCAGATTTCAATCAGCACCCAAAGAATCGCATCTTACAGCTGTCAAAAGAATAATTTGATATCTTATTGGAACTCAAGAATATGGACTATGGTATCCCCACTCACTAGATTTTGAACTAATTGGTTACTTAGATGCAGATTTTGCAGGTGATAAAGCTGATCAAAAAAGTACTAGCGAAACATGTCAGATTCTTGGGGAAGCACTAATTTCTTGGCACAACAAAAAACAAACATCCGTAGCTCTCTCCACTACAGAATCTGAATATATATCTGTTGGTAGCTGTAGTACTCAATTATTATGGATAATGCACCAATTACTTGATTATGATTTATCGTTTGAATCTGTCCCTATTTTATATGATAATACCAGTGCTATTAGTTTGTCTAAATATATTATGCATCATTCTAGGGCCAAGCATATAGATATTAAGCATCATTTTATTAGAGATCATGTTGAAAATGGAGATTTTGTGCTTGATTTCATTAACTCCGAAAATCAATTAGCTGATAATTTTACTAAACCTCTTTTGGAAGATAGATTTTGTTTTCTTAGAACTGGCCTTGGTATTACCTGTTTTAATTGATTTTGTGCATCTCATTAATTGCATCTCCTCGTTCTCCGAGAAATATCTTTTTCAAAATCTCTTTTCTTTAAACGTCCCCTCATTCTGACTGACGCCTCCCTTTCTACATCACCTCTTCAACTTCCCTTCACACTATTTCCTTTGTTTTTAAGACCCTCTCTGTACTCTCGTCTTCATCCAACCTTTCTCTTCTCTTCTACTTTTCTTCACCATGACCAAAACCAGATCTATGGGATCCTCTATTGTTCCATCCTCTGAAAAAGCCTTGTCTCAAGATCCTCACATTATGTCTCTCTCGTCTGACTCCTTTAAAGGAGAGTCCCTTGCTCCTCTACCCTCTCTTGCGTCCAAAAAATGCCCCTCCATTGGAAAGAAAGGGAATAACAAGAAGTTTCGGGTGGATCCAGCAGATTCTCTTTCCCCTGAGGACATGCATAAGTTTTGAGGTGTTGATCAGAAGAAAAAGTTTGAATCCCTCAAAAATTGACAGATTGTTCCAGGTTGGGTAATCAATCTAGAACAACTCGAAGAGACCCACTGCTCTGTAACTAAGTTCTTCAAGGCTCAAAAGTTGTCTTTGCTACTTAAACTTTGTGGGTTAGAGTATTATGAAGAACCCGTTAAGTTTTTCTATGCAAATCTGCGTATATCTAAGGACAACCATGAGTTGGAAACCCTCATCTTGGGAAATCGCATAATCGTCAATGACTTTCTGTTTGAAAAGGTCTTTGGGACAAAATTTTCTGGTGTGGTTCCTTATATGAATGGTATTTGGTCTGAAGACTTTGAAGTATCTCTGGATGCTGCTAAGGAAGCAGTCGCTGAAGAAGGTGTTGACCTATCTGACTTTGGTCCTCTATCTTTGTGTTTTGAACATCGTATTCTTGCCCACATGATTGCTACCACCTTGGTTCCTAGGAAGGGTTCTCTCAACACTATTTCCAACCGGGATGTTTTTGTGCTATACTGTCTACTCAACAAATATCAGATAAATTGGGCCTCATGGTTTCGCGAAAATATGCTGGATAGTGCACAAGACTCCAGCACTACTGCAAGTCTGTCATATGGTCTGCTGATCTCTAGGATTCTAGTCGACTCCCTCGTTGACTTATCTGACTACAAGACAGTTGAGATATCAGCCAAATATGACTCTAGGACTTTTGCAAGCATGGGATACACACTGGTGGATAATAAATGGTGCAAGAAGGAATCAGTTAAGGTCAAGCCAGAATCTGTCAAAACCACCCGCATCTCTGCTGATTCTGCGTCTCTCCTAATCAATAAAGTTGAAGTTATGAATGGTCGTCTACTCAGTCTTGAAGAAAAAATGTCTGCTCTTCAGAAATCAGTTGACAAATTGCTGGATTTAGGAAAAGAGTCCAGTACAGATGTTGGAAAGTTGCGCCTTGCTGTAGATAGATTGAAATAGAAAAGAGTGTCCACTGTCAACAAACTCATGAAGCAAGTCATCTCTCTCAATAAGGAAGCCGACTCCTCTCAGAATGAGCTTGCCATCACTGTCCAGGCCTCCTACTCAAACTTCTGCAGGAACGTTGAACGCTCCTATGATACCTTCTGCACGAATATGCATAACACCCTGTCGTACTTTCTCCAGAAAAATGATCTCTTCTCTTACTTTTTTTGAACTCTCTTCTGGGGGTCTGTCCCCATTAAACTATCTTTTGGTCTGTATCTAGGGTTTCTTATACCCCTGACTCTATCTGCTCTATCTCATGACCATCTTTATATGCTGCTTGTATATCCTATATGTGTCTTTCTATGTATGTGCTATCTGTGTCTTCTTTTTTTCTATTTGATTATGCCAAAGGGGGAGAAAAATACAACTCACAAATTCAACAAACAAAGGGGGAGCTAAAAGATGAAGCATCAAGACAGAGGGAGTCAACTGACTGAACAGGGAAGTTAACTACAATTTTTTTTTGTCATTATCAAAAAGGGGGAGATTGTTAGCCTCCTATGTGTTATTTTAATAATGAGAGAACTAATCCCCTACTTTATTGCAGGAAACAATCAGCAGCACCATCAAAGCTAAATCAAAAAGATTCAAAAGGAAAGAAGATTAAGAAAATCACGGAACCCTCCATGACCCTAGCAATCTGTCCAAATATGGCGAAGTATAAATACTAAAATCAAGGAGGCAAAGATTTGTTATAACCAAGCACACATGAAAAGACATCAAGATGATCTCTAGACGACAAGGAAAGAAGATCAAGACTACACTATAACATTTTTGTCTTTTGTCCACCCTTGTAAAGTGTGGCCTAAAGTAGCAAAAAGTGTGGCCTTTGATCAAAGGCTACGCTTTTGGCCTTTATGCCACGCTTTTCTGGGGGTGGACAAAAAGGGCGTAACCATTGACTTTAGACCACACTTTTTAAGTGTGATCATAGTAGCTATGCTTAAAAAGCGTGGCCTAAGAGTTACAAAGGCCACGCTTTGTAGCATCCCATTGGCAACAAGTATATTTGATAATTCTACACTTTGAAAGTGTGGCCTTAGCTTGTTATTAGCCACGCTTTAAAAGTGTAGCCTTTTATACCTCTTCTACAACAACACTTGTAAAGTGTAACCTTTTCCTTATGTAAATGCACACAATTAACATTCCTATAGCCACACTTTTGAAGTGTGGCAACATTGTCTTAAATTTTTTAGTATATATATATATATATATATATATATATATATTATATATATATATATATATATATATATATATAAATAATCTCAAATACCAAATTATCTAATAGATATTCAAATGTATAGATTTGCAATAAACTTCGAAAATAACAATGTATTCAAAATGTACTAACACATGCTTAGAAAGTAATATTATCAATATCTATACTAAAGATAAATTCCACTACACAAAATAAAATATATTCAAACATATATCAAAATAGTTCAAAAACTCTTTATCATTCACTTCAATAGGTCGAGTTGACTTGTGGCCACCATTCAAATTCAATCACCGGTATTTTTCTACACATTCAAAATGAAATTAAAAGTTAGAAAACAAATTATATTCAACATTAGTCATGGTTAATCATCTTATGAGAACAAAATACTTCAATGCAACAAGACCAACTATGTCATCCATAGGTAATTTTGTAGTGATACATAGTGAAATTCATCATGATAACAGAAAAATTATAAGTTGACAGAAAATTATGGTTCAAATCTTACCATTAATCAACACACCAATTAGTTTAGACTAATATTACTTGTCATTTCATAAACAAAGGATATTTTTTGTGTTAAATTTTGGTTGCTACTTCCTAACCATTATTGTATTTGTTGTTAAAACAAAGGACAAAAGACTAAGGTCTTTGAACTCAACCACACTGGTCTCAGGTCTCAACAAACAGAGACTTAATGCTAAATAGTATAGAACTGCATGTGCATATTAGATATGATGAGACCAAGAAACATAAGTGATATAATCTAAAAATTTGATGTTTTAAAAAGTAAACAGACTAGTCAAAGGAAAACAAAAAAGACATTATTTTGCCCAAAAATTATTTTTTTTAGGAAGGGCAAGTGTATCATCTTGCCAAATTCTCTTACATCTGTCTCTGCTAGCCCCCCGCTACTGGACTCAACTGAATTATCCTCAGCCTAAATTCACTAACTTTAGCCTCTAATTCATCATCTAAGACCACATTTTCACATTTTAGATTTCCATGACTAACAAACTCCTTACATCCTGTATGCAAGTAAGATATGACTCTAGCCACTGACAAACATATATCTATTCTTTTTCTCCACGTCAATCTCTTGCACATTCTAGGTTCTTCTAAACATTTGTCAACGAACCATATTTGGCAAGCGCATAGACCAATAACCTATGGCTGGACTCACAACAATAACCATGCAGCCTCAAAAGATTTTTATGGTATATGCTTCCTATTTTTAGGACTGCAGTACGGAACCTCCTTTATTCTATACATGCATTGAGTTCTTTAACTGCAACAAGCCTGATATCTGGAAGTACACCTTTGAACACATTCTGCCCAATTTGTTGCTTAAAATTGTCTGTCAGGTCTTTGATTTCAGAGTAAGAAAACATGATGCAACCAGTAGCATTAGGCACTATATGGGGTGAAGCAGATTTCTGCAATTATTAATATAGCACCAAGAAGTTGTTGTAATCAAACGTATTTACAAGGAACAAAAGGATATACCTTCCTATTCTTAAAGGGATTCTATGAGTTCTATCACCGCTTCAACATCATTTACAAAACACTGTTTACACAAAAAATGAAATAAAAGTAAAAAGTTCATCTTGATCATCGAAAAAAGAGAAAATTCTCTATTTTCGGAATTATGGATATTCTCAAAGTACATGCAGGTTATCCAAATACCCTGGTCTGTGGCATGCTCAAATTAGTTGATCAATACACAAACGAGCATGGAGTAGAAGGTTTACCTGCTTGACAGCCTTAACAAAAGCAGCACTCATTTGCTTTGGTTGCTCTACAACATTGGTTGAGTCTTCTGTCGGATTAGCAGGAGGAGGTTCCAGATAATTAGGTGACAGACGCACAAGAGGGGTGTCCCTCTGAAGAGTACCAAAGGTATTGAAAGCAAGAGCTGCGATTGTATTTACTTGTTCATGTAGCTGTGATATGATATCCATCTTGCAGATCCTTCCCTAAATTGCTTTAAAAAATGGTGAATTGAGATTTTCAACTGATTGCAGATATAATATAATTGAGTGCCAAGGATTCATGTTACTATTATTTTCATAAACCAGCTATAACTCACACATCAGTCACATATAGACTTATCAAAGAACTTCTTTAAAAAGGATATAATCAAATAATGTAAATTCAAATTGCTTTTGGTAGAACTAACCACAACAACATAAAAGGTCACGTGTTTATGGCACTAATGTAGATTTCACCAGAAAGTTACTGATTGTTTCTAAAGCTTCAAACTCTACCAGAATTAGTTGTATAATACACAAGAATTGAAGCAGTTGATGGTTAATCGGTCACATGTCCTATATAATATATATCTTATGTAGTAGTATCAGACCGTACACAATTTGCCTTAGCTTTTAGTTGGTTATCATGCACACTATTCTAGTAGTTGTTCCTTTTGTGAAATGTGCTTAGTCACGACAAACCATTTCAAAGAAGGGGTTGCTAGCCTAGAAGTGCCATAAAATGCAACAAAATTAAAAGAGCAATGAGTTCTTGGGATTATCAAAAGCTCACAACTTAAAGACATACAAAATTTACTATAATAATTAGTTAGTCATGAGAACCCAAACGCACAGCATAACTCAGGAAATCTTGTGGTTTAGTCAGTTAAGTTTTCAGAAAAAATTGATCCTTACTTCTCAAAGGCAAAATTTTATACCTACCAACAACTTTAAGCCATATGGGAAGCAAATAAGAACACATAAGTAATGATACCAAACTTGAGGCTTCATTTGAGTACACATAAGCAAACACGCTAGGTGTTGTTTGGTATGAATAAACAATTGATTTTCCTACTTATTTTCCTGTGTTTGGTTCGTCAATGAAAAACATTTTCCACTGTTTGGTTGTAAGGAGAAAATTAGTTTTAGACGTAAATAGTTTATTGTGCTCCTATCCCAAATCCCCACCCCAAACCTGATATACCTAAATAGGAATTGCATTTTCCAGCTTGTAATTAGCAAGTATTCTTCATTATCTTTATGAAGGTCACTGTGAGAAAACAATTCCTTGGACAAATTACAAGTTGTCCTACCATATTCTTGCAAGAAACATGTCACTTTACTAATTTATGACAACAGATAGCCAAAGAAAAAGAATGCTGGAAGAAATATCAAAGAGTTCATATAAAATAACAACTGCTAATATCCACCACTTATTTAATTGTTCATAAAATTAATCCAAATAAAAATCAAAATTTCTTGAATGCATTAACAGCAGGGGACAACACTGATAAAACTAGCAACTTCAAACTTAATCGTTAATGGAATCTTAGTAGCTCAATTGGAACTTTCACCTTGTTGGTTCGATATGCAATAAACCCAGATGCAAAATAGATATGCAACAACCCCAGATGCAAAATAGACATGCAACAAACCCAGATGCTTTTAAATAAAAGATTAAAACATACCATCTTTAGCTCACACGAATTGAAATCTCCATTGAAATTAGGAAAACTAGAAGAAATTTGAGTTGAGCTGAGCTGAAATCTCCACAGAAATAAGGTGAAATTAAAAGAAATTTGAGAGATTTGAGCTGAAATAAGTTGAAATTACATAAAAATCTCTACCTTATTTGAAAGATTTGGGAGCTATGCTCTTTAACATACAACAAACCCAGATGCAAAATAGACATACAACAAACTCAGATGCTTAAAACCCCAGATGCAAAATAGACATGCAACAAACCCAGATGCTTTTAAATAAAAGATTAAAACATACCATCTTTAGCTCACACGAATTGAAATCTCCATTAAAATTAGGAAAACTAGAAGAAATTTGAGTTGAGCTGAGCTGAAATCTCCACAGAAATAAGGTGAAATTAAAAGAAATTTGAGAGATTTGAGCTGAAATAAGTTGAAATTACATAAAAATCTCTACCTTATTTGAAAGATTTGGGAGCTATGCTCTTTAACATACAACAAACCCAGATGCAAAATAGACATACAACAAACTCAGATGCTTAAAACATGAAAAATCTACCTTCTTTAGCTCACTAAAATTTCCACTGAAATAAGAAGAAATTTGAGGGTTTGAGCTTGTTGTTCATTGTTAAGGGGTTTTCCACTAGAGAGAGATTATTCCATTTGGAGAATGCGGTTGTGTTTTTTGCGGAGGGCGTGGAGGCGCTTGTTGATCACGCTCAAGACAGGTCCAACTGAGGTTTCAGACGCCGCCGTGGCCGCCATTGAGAGGTGAAATTTGAGTGGCCGTGAACGGTGGTGCGTGTGGAGGAGCAAGGGTTTATGGAGAGAGTGAGATGAGAGTGAAATATTATTTACTTTTGATTTAATTTTGTTTTACTTTTCGGCCAATTAGAAATTTGAGGGAGAGTTAAATTTTTTAATGAAAATTTTAGGCCACACTTCTAAAGTGTTGAATTTAGAATTATAAAAATACCATGCTTAAAAAGTGTAGCTGTTTGTATAAATAAGTGTTGCCAATTATATCATAATTTGGCAACGCTTATAAAGTGTGGCCTATACCATCAAAGACTACACTTTAAAAGCGTTGCCAATATTAGTGTGGCTAGAAGCTAAAAACTATACCTACACTTTAAAAGCGTAACCAAATATGTTTTAGGCAATACTTTACAAGCGTGGTCCAGATTTAGTGTGGCCAAAAGACTAAAATATTGTAGTGCTACCACAAGCATAGAAGGAAGGAAGAGCCACGGACATATCTGATATGGACGTGGCTGCCACAAGCATAGAAAGAAGGAAGAATCACAGACATAGCTGATATAGACGTGATTGAAGTCAATCAATCAAGGAACAAATCAAAAATCCTTGATTGAGCAAATCCCTTGGGCTTTTCCTTTACAAGATCAACCGTAGCCTTATCCTCTCAAGTATAAAAGCTCAACCATCCAGAAGAAAGAAGTCACGCAACTTCTCTTGAACAAGACCACTGTCTAGCTTTTATCTTTCATAATACTTTGTATTCTCTAGTGTCTACAATTGTAATCAAAAAGAAAAAGAACAAGTCAGTACTAGTTATACAGGTAGAGGTTGTGTCACTACGAGTGTTAAGAGAGACAATCTTGAATTGTCAAGTCACTCCATTGTAAACCTCGTTCAATCAAAGGCTCTAAAGGAAACCCTTGAAACCTAAGGGGACTGGAATAGGCACCACATTAGTGATCCGAACCAGTATAAAAACTCTGTGTATCTGATTACTTTAAGTTTCTGCTTTATTTCATAAACTGTTTCTTTAACTAACTTGCAGGTGAGTCGACTAGTGCGTAGCCACAGTCGACTTGGTGGTATGAAATTTCAATTCACCCCCCCTCTTGACTTTCAGTTATCAATTTAGGTTAGTGTTAGTTTATTACATTAATGCTAGTTTGTGAACCTTGATTAATGCTTGCTAGTTTAGGTTAGTCTTGTGAACCTTAGTTTAGGTTAGTCTTGTGAACCTTAATTTAGGTTAATGCTTGCTATTTATTTTTAATTTAGGTTAAAGTTAGATATTTTTGCTATTAGTTTTCACTTTAGGTTAGTGTTAGTTTTGAATCTTTAATTGATTGTTATATGAATCTTAGTTTTTGGTTAATGTTTGATTATTTTTTTGCTATTAGTTTTGAATTTAGGTAATGTATGATTTTTTAAAGCTATTAATTAATAATTTAGGTTAGTTTTTAAACCTTGAATAATGCTTGCTAGTTTAGGTTAGTCTTGTGAACCTTAGTTTGGGTTAGTCTTGTAAACCTAAGTTTATGTTAGTCTTGTTCATTTTAATAAAGGGCTTAATGCCCGACTTTTATGTAAAAAAAATGAATTATGTTAATCTTGTAAGTTATATGAAAAATTGAGTGTATGTAAGTCTTATTGTTAGGAAAATGAGGATTTGAAGTTCAAATTGAAGTATTAAGAAGTGAAATTGGTGAGTAATTTATGAACATAATGTATTAGGTAATTTTTCATGGAGAAAAAATAATTTTAAAATTTAATCGGATTGATAAATTTTTAGTTTAGTTAGAATAATGAGTAATTTGGATAACCTTGTAAAAAATTATGAATGAGAAGTAACTTGTGAATGTGTTTTGGTTTAGTTGGAATAGTGTGAAAGTTGTGTGAGTTATGTAAAAAATTTGAGTGTATGTAAGTGTTATTGTTAGAAAAATAAGAATTTGAAGTTCAAATTGAAGTATTAAGAGGTGAAAGTAGTGTAATTTGTGAAGATATTATATTAGGCAATTTTTATGGAGAAAAAATACTTTTAAAATTCAATCGGATTGATAAATTTTTAGTTTAGTTAGAATAATGAAAAAATCGTGTAAGCTTGTGAAAAGTTATGAATGAGAAGTAACTTGTGAATGTGTTTTGATTTAGTTGGAATAGTGTTAAAGTTGTGTGAGTTATGTGGTAATTTAAGTGTATGTGTGTGTTATTGTTAGAAAAATGAGGATTTATAGTTCAAATTGAAGTATTAAGAGGTGAAAGTAGTGTAATGTGAAGATATTGTATTAGGTAATTTTTCATGGAGAAAAAATACTTTAAAAAATCTACCGGATTGATAAATTTTTAGTTTAGTTAGAATAATGAGAAATTTGTGTAAGCTTGTGAAAAGTTATGAATGAGAAGTAACTTGTGAATGTGTTTTGATTTAGTTGGAGTAGTGTGAAAGTTGTGTGAGTTATGTGGTAATTTGAGTGTAGGTAAGTGTTATTGTTAGAAAAATGAGGATTTATAGTTCAAATTGAAGTATTAAGAGGTGAAAGTAGTGTAATTTGTGAAGATATTGTATTAGGTAATTTTTCATGGAGAAAAAATACTTTCAAAATTCAACCGAATTGATAAATTTTTAGTTTAGTTAGAATAATGAGAAATTCGTGTAAGCTTGTGAAAAGTTGTGAATGAGAAGTAACTTGTGAATGTATTTTAGTTTAGTTGGAATAGTGTGAAAGTTGTATGAGTTATGTGGTAATTTGAGTGTATGTAAGTGTTGTTGTTACGAAAATGAGGATTTGGAGTTGAAATTAAAGTACTAAGAGATAAAATTAGAGAGTAATTTATTGAAATAATGTGGAAGTTGTGTAAGCTTATGAAAAGTTGTGAATGAGAAGGAACTTGCGAATTTGATTTGAGGCAATTTGATTGCAATTTTGACTCTTTTTTTCAAATACTTTGCAATTTATCAAAATTCATGTTGTTGTAGTTCAAACAAACCCTAAATCAACTTCTTTTATCTTGTACTCATATTTTGACACTTCATTCATAATCTTGAACTTCGTTTAAGTTTTGAAGCACTTTGTAGGTCCTTTTGGTGGATCTTTTATGTGTTTAATGATTGTTTTACTTCATATTTAGTTTCTTGTTGATGTTGTAGTAGCTTAATGAATATTGTAGCAGCAATTAGTATTAATTTGGGCTGTATTTGAATTAGTTTTGTAAAATGGCAGGTGGGGCATATTGAAAATGCAAGTTTCTGCATTTTTTAAATGCAGAAAAGCGACAGACATGGACTCTTTTATCCGTCACTTTTCTGGATTTTTTTAAAAAAAAATTAGAAAAATCGACGGACAACGTCACTTTTTTAGAAAAAATAATTAATTTTTTTAGAAAAGCGATGGACAATTGAGTCCCTGTCCGTCGCTTTGTTCTTCATGCTCAAGAACATAACGACGGACAATGTCGCTTTTCTGAAAAAAAGTAAAACAAAAAAAATCATGTTGCGTCTCTGTCCATCGTTTTTAAAGCGACGCTGTCCATCGTTTTTGAAAAAGCGACTGACCACTTTTCCACGGAAGTGAGTCCGTCACTTTTTCATCAATTTTGGTCAAAAAAGTGATAGACAACATCGCTTTTGGCCATCGCTTTTCAGGCTTTTTTTAGTAGTGATATGGACTCAAGCCTAAAGAGTATATATTTATGTTGGTTATGATCAATTATAGGGTTGACAAAATGGATAATGATCAAAGTGGGTGCGAGGGAGATGAGTCATAGTAGCATCAGGGTAATGGGAAATCCACTCATCATTAGCCATGCGCCTACTTAGTCTCTTCAGTATAAGGTCTTGTTTATTAGAGTATCTCTTGTTGGTCTAAGTGTATTTTCCTAGGTCCACTAACTTGTAGTGGTTAATACACCTCCAAAACTTATTGGATCTATTGAAGTTAATTCTATTACCCCCAAACTTGCTCTTGGCCCTAAGTATTTCATTGAAGTCACCCCAAATGAACCAACTGCTAGCATAATTATTCAAGATTTCCATCAAACTATTCCAATGTCTAAGTCTATTGGCATAAACATTACTAACATAAATAGTAGAAAATAACCAAGATCTATGAGGATTGTAACTTAATCATAACATGGACATCTTATGGAGAAGTGGATACTTTTTCAAGTTTAAGAATGTCATTAATACCAACAAAGAGACCCCTAACATGGAATTGAATTTGAGCATAGAATCTGAGCTCCAAAGTAAGGTGTTTTTGATAAGTCATTCTGGTCTCTAGGAGCACTAGCATAACCTACATGTAAAGAGCCTCCATTGAATCACAACGCCTTATGAATTTATCACTATTCGTCCCTCTTACATTTCATATAATGAAATTCATTAAGAGTTTCTTTTGAATTGGGGTTTCTTTTTTCACCCTCTTCCTTTTTTTCTTTTGTAGAGATGTCACTTTTTTTTTTCTTGTGCCTTTACCAATTCTCTTAGTTTTAGGGTTAAGGTTAATTTATAGTTTCTTGAGTTTGGTGGAGGTATTGACTCTAAATTGTGTTAGCATTTAGTGAGCTTTCATGGGCATAGAGCAATAAACACTTCTTCATAAGGCTATTTAAACTCTATCATATAAGTAGTCTGCATGATCATAGCCCTCGAGTTTGGCACCCTTATTATGATAAGAACAACCTCTAATTCTAGATTTGAATTTCTTATTTGTTTGATTACTTGTCCTTTCTCCTTTTCCAACTCCTCCAGTTATGACATCTTGTTCTCTGCTGAGGAAATTTGTGGTATAGGAGATATTTGGGCTCTATTTGTGTAGTCATCCATTGTGGTGTCCACAGATTGGAGGTGGATGATGTGAGTGTTTTCTCTAATTGTGTTAGTGGGAAGAATAGACTCATTAAGTTACTGTTCTCTTGCGTGAATAGGTTATGGTGGACGTTGGATTGTTGAGCTCGTAGCAAGGTGGATGGATAAAGTTCCCCAGGTTGAGGCCCTGTGTGAATATTTCTTCTAGGTAAAAGAGGTTTTGGATATTAATCTCCACCGAGTGGGTTACTACTCAAAAATTGAGGATTATGGACTAGCCCATCAACACTATTTTCAGCTAGGATCCTGGTCTGCTCTCTGGTGGTATTGACAACTTTACCTGATTTTGATTCTTTATGATTGTTTAAAATTTCTTCCTTGAATCTGCCTCTTTTGGTAAATAGTTCAGGATAATCAAATAGAAGATTTTTGTGAAAATGAGAGGGTAAGATGTATTGAGAAGGGATCATGGATTTTGCCTTAATTGGGGATCTCATGAGGCGACATGTTATGTCATTTCATTCACAGATGTATTATTACATGCAAATAAACTATCTCCTTAGTGGTGGTGTTCTTCCTCAATGTCGGTAAGATCCATAGAAATGTCCATATGAGTCAAATAAATAATACTATTATAGGCAATATCATTATCATTATGCATGATTAGCTATGGGTTCGATCCATGGTTGAACTTTTGTAATTCCCTTTTTTTTGTTCAAATTAGAGGTAGTGTCAAAGGGTGTATTTTTACCCAATAAGTCCCTTTAACATGTGTGTACAACTTAGTGTGTTGAGGTATGAATTAGTATGACAGACTGTGATAATAATGAAAGTGAGGAAACCAAAATATGGGAGTGAGGCGGGCATTGATCCATGTTGTGATATCATTTATTGAGATTGTAAGTTCTTGATTGTTATGATAACTTATGGTGACTTATATGAGTTGCTTGCATACATTGTTTGACTTGCTTGAAATGATTCTTTGTGAATGAACTATTGTTTATATGTTGAAGTCCTATCTACTTGTTGTTTGATTTATTTGTATACCTATTCTAAATTGGGTCGACCTATGAAGCCTACTAGTATATAGTGATTTGTACTGATACTACCATGATTTATACTGATACTACCATGTACTCTTCTTTTATTAAGTGCAGACCATATTTTAGAGACTCAGATGCGACCTCACCTCTAGTAGGGACAACTAATTTCGATCTAAGAGTAAGCACTACTCTTCAGGCTTCCATGGATCTTCGTATTATTTCTTGTCCTTTTTTCGGACAATGAAACTCTCTTTTATATTTTACTAGCTTTTGGATATCTTAGACATACTTTTGGATTAGAGTTTTTGTAGAATGACTTTTGGGTCTTGGAGAATGTAATAGATAGTTGAAATATTTTTGCACTTATAGCATTAGTTTTTCCACTATTATCATTATTGCAGTTGACTTTATTGTTGCATTGTCTAAAAAATGACTAAATAACTGGGTTAAGTCTTGGGTTAGATGGTTCTCCCACTGGAGGGTTAGCGTGGGTGCTACTTATGGTCGGTTGGGTTGTGAAAAAGTTGGTATTCAAAGCCCTAGGTTCATTGATCTCATCGTATGAGAATATGTCTAGTAGAGTCTTGCGGAATGGTACGGAGATGTCTGTACTTTTCTTCAAGAGGCTACAGGAGACTAGGAAAAGTCAATTTTTTCTTTGCTTCATGCTATTACTTGATTCTACTTGGTATCTGATGATCCAAATTAGTATCTGACTTATTTCACTCTAATTCTTGCAGATGGTGAGAACACGTGCATCGGTAGTGACAGCAGAAATACCTGAACTACTGTTGGAGATGCAGTTTATTGTAGGGGACAAGTGAGAGATAGAGGGCAGTGCCCGCCAAGAGAAAATCTTAGGCCGTAGGACCGGCTTGGGAGAGGTCAGTATCTCCTCCCCCACAAAAGCATCTTCCTAAGGTTGCAGAGGATGAAGTAACACTGGTTTAGGAGAATGAGGTGGCACCAGTTCAGGGAGGTGCAACACCAATTCAGATGTCTTTGGCTATGATTCAGCAGGTTTTGAGCTTCTTAAGTGGATTAGCAGGGCTGGAGCTATGCCTGCAATTCCCACCATGCAACATTTGGGAGTGCAGCATGTTGTTGTTGTGGCTCCTAGGATAGATGAGCCATCAGAGATGGGTATCTTCTCATGACATATAGTTGGCCTGGTAATGACCGAAGATAAGCATGATTTGTGTTGTAAGTTTGTCAAGATGAAGCCTCTGGTATTTGATGGTCTTCAAACAAAGGATGCTTATGGATTTATAACTACCTGCCATGAGTGACTTCACAAAATAGGGATAGTTGAAAGGTATGGGGTGGAGTTCGTCACCTTCCAGCTTCAAGGTAATGCTAAGATATGGTCGAGGGCCTATGTGAATTGTAGGGCTGCAGGGTCACCTTCATTGACTTGGAATCAGTTCTATACAGTATTTTTAGAGAAGTATATCCCACTTACCTTGAGGGATAGGATGAGAGATGAGTTCCATCCAGCATGGGAGCTCATCGGTTGCAGCTTATGAGGCTCGATTCCATTCTCTCTCCCATTATTCATTGCAACTGATTAAAATTGTGGAGGAACAGATTCATCATTTCATCAAAGGGTTGAACACAGGTCTCCAGATTTCAGCTTTATAGATGGTATCCTCTAGTAGGTCTTTTCAAGAAGTGATTGAGTTTATGAAGAGTGTTGAGGGTGTGAAACAGGAAAGTCAGGCAAAGGTGGCAACAAAGAAGTCATGAACAGTGGGCAACTTCAGTAGTTTGGATTCTAGGGGTCAGAGTTCAAAGGGTTACTTTGCACGCCCTATTTAGTCAGTTATGCAAATGTCAGTTGGGGGTCCATCAGGGGCTAGCCAGGCTTATCTAGACTTTGGTGGTTATCTTACTTCTTCTGCTTCAGCACAGAGACCCACATTGGACTGAGTTTGCTATGAGTATGGAGGGGTTGGTCATATCCAAAGGAATTATCCTAGGTATCGACAAGCTGGTCAGTTGGGCCAGCACCAAGCTCCGGCTCCGAAAGGTAGAAGAGGTAATGGTTATGGTAGAGGCCATCAATAGGATAGGCATGGTGGTCCCTAGGAAGGTAGGGGTGGCAACCAGCCCAACATAGGTAGTGGTCATGCTGATCACAGTGGTACTCAGCCCAGTAGGGCGGTGCATAGGCGGGTGATAGGACCCATCTCTATGCTTTTCCAGGCAGGCCCGAGACAGAGGCATCAGATGCGGTGATCACATATAGTCAAGCAAAATCACGTTCAATTCAGTTCATATGTTTCCTTCTATCCATGCCCTTTATTCGAGGAAGAATGATCCGAAGAGAGATATTGTAACACCTCACATCTTGAGTTGTATTTTTTAACCTTTTTACGTATATAGTTAGACCCGAACCCGGTGAAATTTTATTGTACATAGTATAGGCAAATTCTTAAGATTGGAAAGTGCAATGTATGTGAATTTAAGTCATAAAAAACCTCTAGCACAAAGTTGAGTTGAAACCTTCTCTACCGATTAAGTTTTCATAAGAGTTCTTACTAGAGTCAACTTTAAATAAGCATTCATCACAGAATATGAAGACTTATGTTTCGCAATAACTATCAAATTAAAGGTATTTGAGTCTAGTTTTCAATTCCATCGATCATTCATCAATCTGAGTCTGGAGCAAAAAGTTATGGGCATTTTAATGGAGAACTATCAAACAGTCACAACGAACTAGACCCTCTACGATCCATTTCATTGCCTGTAGTGGGGTTTTATGGCTCGTAGAATGGACTGTGCTCCTTAGTCAGTGTGTAGGAACTTTATAAGGCTTACTACGTCTCATATCATGGTCCGTACATCAGTTTTATCTGTACATATGGTATATGGACTATATATCATGTGTTTGGATTGTATATCAGTTTTCCCCAGATTTTATAAGAACTTAGTTTTAGTTTCTTTTCCCACTTTTTCACATTTTGGTCTACTCCAACAACTCCAAGAACCCCTCTTTCACCCTTCTAAGGTTAGGTAAGTTTTCCCATGATTTTCTCAGCAAAACCCATGATTTTTACTCCATGATTATGGATTCTAATGAAGTTCCTTGCAACGAATCCTAGGATTCTTCAGAAAAACTGTAACGACTCATTCCTTTATTTCTTGATATTTCTACATAAATAAAAGAATGGGTAGTAAGGGATTCTTCTATCAAGTTAGAATTGAGTAGGTGTCTGCACGACCTCATAATTTGGATCACGACACTAGTAGGTTTAAAATATCTCCACCCTTGAATTAGTGCATTTAATGCTATAAAAAGATATAAGAAAGAGCAAAAAGTAGGTGTCTAGTCGTGTAACTCTCCCTGGGTTTGTATATTGCAACATGTATGGGTATGTTGGTAATTGTGCATATGCATCTCTTGGGTTGCCTCTTACTATTTCAACTCTGCTTTTCTTTGCATGTCATGCTTGCATATAGGTCAAGTTGATACCATATGCATTTTTGAAATTTCATTGTATATCTGTCAGTATGTACACTATTTTTGGATTAGTAATCTTTTCTTATAATACTACTTACAAAGAGTGTAGTAGCATGATTGTCTGTGCAAGATCGTTCATGTTGTGGGAAGATGTGGACATCATTAAATTCTGTTACTCGAAACAAATTTAATCTTTTTATGCTTCTTGCTCTAAGAGTCCAACAACATGTGTCATTTATAAAAATAACAGACGTGCATAAAATGGATGCAACATGACATCATTTCTAGAGAAACACATTTTTTCACATATGAATTTATAAATTAAGAGTGCTTATTCGTCCTTGATACCATTAAGTATATGAATATATTGTGATGGTATCAAGCAGTAACTGAGTAGTGCTTTCACTAAAGGACTACTTTTTTCTCCTTGATACCATCATAGTATATTCATATACTATGATATACTCTGATGGTATCAAGGAGTAACTGAGCATTGTTTTCACTGAAGGACTGCTTCTTCCTTCTTGATACCATCAAAGTATATCACATTATATGAATATACTCTGATGGTATTAAGGAGTAATATATTTATATAGTGTAATATACTTTGATGGTATTAGGGAGTAATTGAGCAGTATTTTCACTGAAGCACTGCTCATCACTTAATACAAATTGAATAGTATATGATATGTTATGCAAGTAACATGCCTTCGCTTATAAGATTTCTGAGTTCGATATTGAAAATTTCTTGCACTAAATGTAGTCAGACAACTTTGGATAGTGTTTATTTGTCAATGTAGATCTGTTGAACTTCAATAGCTTGCTTACGTGTGTCAGTAATTATGTTTTGGCCGTCCATATGTTCATGATGAAATGCAACAACTTCAATAGAATTGGACTTAGTTGAATCTGCGAACTTGATTAGGTGTGTATTTTTTTATGAGCTTTCAGGGTAGTCAAGGATGAGCATGCTTGAGAAGATGGATGTGGAAGTGAATGATACAACCAATGGATATGCAGTGAACATAGGATTGTTCTTCTTCAATTAAAAATATACTTTCACTCACATATCATTGAAAAAATTTCGGGCTGGAAATCCGTCTGAAAGTGCATATTTGATTTCAACATTGCTTGCAACAACATCCTCCTGTACTTGTGTTGATATTGTTTGGATGAGATTCGTAAAAGTGGAAATATAATTAACTAAGATTGCATCAATGTTATAATTATTATACTGTTTATTTGAATCCCAATTTCTATTGTGCTGCACTAAAATTATAATGTTATCTATTAGTGAAATTCGTGATAGCTGAAGAAAATCTCAAACCCTAGAAAATTTGAATTTTGGAAGAATAAGATAGCTTTGAGAAAAAAATGTAGGTTTGGGAAGAAAAAGATAAATTTCACGTGACTTTTTTGGCTCTGATGCGTGATTCGCGCCTAAGTAGTTAAAATTAGGGGGTATGAAAGTAAAAGGATATGAGCTTGTAAATATTTTGCTCCTTGGAGACATAACTATTGTTTTTCCTAAAATTAAATGGAGACTAATATTTTGAGTCACAACTCAAAAATATTGTTGCTCAAATTCCCACGAAGAGAATTTTCACTAGGCGCTGACAAGAAGCACGCCCAATTATTTCAGGTAAAAGCTAATTAAAGCTTCAATCCCTTTGAACGTCTATTAATTTCTAGGATACTTAGACCTAATTTATTATGAGAGATGCTAAATGGCCACAATTTTGTGGCGCAAACTTGGCCACAAATGTACAAAGACCATATTAGCCTTTTCCCTCTAAAAGTCAAAAGTGTAACTAAAAATCTGTATTGTGTAAGTTATCAATTATCATTAATTATGTGAGAGAATTATTCAATTGGTTCATAATGTAGGACCCACATACACCTCACTTTTCCTTCTTCACATTTTCCCCAATCGTTGTCCTTCCCTCTATCTTCTCTCTAGTCTTGTTTTTTTCCTTCTTTTTTTTGCCTTTTTTCATCAAATTTTATATCTAATTAACATGGATCATAATTTTTTAAGATATTTTTGGATGAAGTTTATTAGTGGTTATCTAATTTTGATTTTATCATATACATTCTACATTCACTTTTACTTGTCCACTATTTTAAAAATAGATTTTCACTTTTATTGGTCATTTTTAATGTATCAAGAAAAGATAATTATTTTTTTCTATTTTACCTTCAACATTGATTATTTATTCCTCAAATCATTTCTCAATACCTAAGATTATACATAAATTAATGTAGATATTATGGTAAAGTACTCATATTAATCATTATTTCTTAAAGGACGTGCGAAATCCAAAGTAGACAAGTAAAAGTAAATGGGGAGAATAAAATTTATTTATTTATTATATAAAAGTCATTCAATTCTAAAATTTATCTGGAATTTTTTTTTAAAATATTTTTTATATCTAAAAGTCATTCAACTTTAATATTTATCACACAAAAGTTTTTTTTTAATCATTTAGAAGTCATTCAACTTTGACCAAGTTAACTAAAAAGTAATTTTTTTCATCTGAATTTTGATATTCTTTATCGAAAATATAATAATGCTTCAAAATAAGTTAATTACATTCAGAATAATTTTAAAACTATCCCTTAATATTTTGCTTCATAACACAAGACTTGTTAGCTTTAGCGGTATACGATATTATATTTGTTTTCCTTAATTTAAATTTTTAATTATAATTTTAATGCATTTATCATTAATATTAAAGAAAATGTAATTTTATTATTTTCCCCTTATATTCATTTGTATATAAAAATTTGCAAATACTTTTTAAAAAATGAATAAAATAATTTTTGTGTGATAAATTTTAAAGATAGAATACTTTTATGCGATAAAAATTAGAAAATTTATTTTTTTGCAAAGAGAAATATCACAACGCGATTTTTCGATCATGATGGCAACTACAACACCCCAGTAGACGAACCAATCCCCGTAGCCCGGAACGATCAGTAATGGGCTACTATCTAACAATCTAAGCGGAAGAACAGTTTAATAAGCGGAAGCAAGGGAACAAGATGAAGAAAATAGATAACGGGATTACATAATACATATGCGGAAGCTAAACCAAACTCAAAACCTGGTATGATAGTATAGAGCCGAAACTACATATAAGGAGAATGAAACATCCAAAATAATATATTCACAAATGTCTCTGAGTAGTAATAGAGTACATAAAGCAAAAGATAAACTAAAATTTAAGCTTCGGTCGCTAAGAGCTCACCCTCAGTCTGGATAGTCCAAAATCTCCAAGCACGAGTCTCCCACGAGCTAGCAGTGATGGCTCACACTAAGATCTGCACCAGAAGATGCAGAGTGTAGTATGAGCACCAAATGCGAGGCATAAGGTACCCAGTAGGTATCATAGGCTGACTGGGCACATATAAGATAAAAGCGTAATAACAGACAGAATAGAAACAAGTAGTCACAGAATTCTATGAAAAAGTCACACTGGAACTAGCCCAGAGGGAAGACAACAGAAACAACATACAAGGCTAGCAAGTAGAATATATACACAGCAGATACAGGTGAAAGTAAGAAATGGCGCACCTGGGATCCTTGCAATAACAATATATACATAATAAGTTTTAGAACTGGACGGTATACCGGTAACCTCAAGTTTAAGGGAAGGAAGAGGAGAGTAAAGATAGACATGCTTGGAAACAAGAATCAATAACCAAACTAATCATACCAATTTCAAATCCAGAAACTAACAACCTAGCAGTATACAATCTTATAAATATAACCATAACAGGGGATAACACCGCAATAAAGTAACAAGAGTCTGCCTACAGTTCCCCGGCCTCCCATATAATCGAGGAACGCAAACAAGTGAAAACAAACCCTCCGGCCGCCATACAATCGGAGTGTACACTCAACAAACAACAAACAAGGGTGGAGCCTCAAACAATGAATGATATGATGCATGATGATCTCTGGGTGGGATAGTAACTCTGTATGTACCTCCTTCGGTGCCGATCGGTCCCAGCATGTAGGTTTCATGAAAGGACACTCACCATATACCTCTACTCCACCGTATACCCTTCCTCTGGCACACGCAACTCCAGGCCCCAAGTCCAGAATGGTAAGGTCCATGGAGTTCCCGAACCCCATACTAAAACTCAGTATTGAAACATGTCATCCGGAGTAAGTTCGGGTTCAAGCTAGAGACCCAGTCTCGAATATGCATGCCCAGACCTTGTCCAAGACTAAAGTAGTGGAAATATCTCAAAAACTCCGCCAAGGGTGCCCGGGAGTAACTGAATCTAAAACAGTAGTAAAACATCTCAGGTGCTCGGTCCGGCCGAGACTAAAGCCATCTCAAATCAGCAAGAAAACTCAACTAGCACTACGGCCCTGCCGAGTCTAGCATTAATAGTAAACTGGTGATAGAAATCATAATTTAACTTTCTTTTACCCCAAGAAGATCCACATGTTAAGTCAAACCATTTCCAATTCATTTCCATAAAAAATGGACCCCCAGGGCCATGCAAAGTTTATAAAATCAGTTCCAGTAGGCCCATAGCCAAAACCATAGAAAACATGGAGAAATCCTCTTTATATGCATGGAATGATATGATCAAACACAAATAGCCGCCCACAGCTCACAATCAACCTATCGGCCCTGCACAGGCCCCAACCGCTCTACAACACAGATAGTCAGCATAATATCACGATAACGATGCCCGAGACTCATGGGCACCCCCGAATAATCCACCATCTATGGTACAGAGTCACAACAAGGCCACACAGGACCATAAGGGTGATAATATCAACTACGGAGAATACTACACACAATGGAGGAAAGAAATGAGGCGAATCATGGAAAGCGGTCAGAGTCTGTGGTACCAACCTAATAACCCAACCCAAGGATGCCAGCTAGTACAATTTTATCCGATATATGCTGAGTCTATGGAGTTAAGACCGTAACCTACCTATCGTCCGATGACAAGCTGATGGGACAATGAAATCTAAGCCCAAATCACTCTGAGAAACCCTGAACGATGATCAAACTATCAAAATCATGAATAAAATATTAAAATGAGTCTAATGATACCCATATCTCTATAATAATAGCCGAGTTAAAATCTGGGTCAAAAGCGAGCCCACGGGGCCCACAACCTAAAACCAAAAATGGAAAGAAGAACGATGACCACAATGATTCCAAGAAGACATGCTCCAAAATTGAGCACAATTGACCAAGAGGAGGGCGCCAAAACAGCCCATTCAAGAGAAGGCTTAAAGTTGGAATTTTAAGAACAAAAATCAAAATTAGGCAAGGATTACTTACCATAAAGAGAGAATTTAAGCCAAGACGGTGAATTTCTCGAACCCACGAACATGCAAGAGCAAGGAGGGCAGAATTTACAAGGATTCTCAAAGCTTAGAAAGCTTACCAACAATGGTGATTTCTAGAACAACAAAAGAAAAGCTAGGTGGGGAAGAAGACTTACCAAGTATCGAAGAAGAAAGGATTATCAATGAACAATTAATTCCCCAAGGTTAGGAACTGATATGGAGCAATTTGGTAGAGAGAAATTTGTGTTTAGAGTTGGAAAAGTTTGAGAGAAAATGCTGGAAATACAAAAATCCCGAAATTAATAGTGCAGGGAAAATGGTCAGTGCCAACGGCGCCATTACAGAGCTATCGCACTGGCCAGCCGAAATGCGCCAGAGTGCGATGGCGCTGAAGGCCTGGTCTGCAATATTTTTCTGCAACTTTTTTGAAACTCCACGGGGCATTTCGGGCACAATCAGAAATCGATATTCAAAAATCAATAATGTTAATAGAGTGAAAACGATGTTCCAGGCTCAACGAAATCGCCGAAACTTCCATACGTGGTCATTCTGGAGAAATGTTAACCCAAGTCAACACTAACCAATAAGAACTCAAAGGCTCAAAATAAGCCTGGCTCACCCAGAACTCGAACAAACCACCTACCTAACCCAAACTCAACATTCTGGAGCTGATCGAATCGTCGGATTTTGAATCAGGCGCTCCGATCATCAAAAGCTAACCAAAGTTACACTTTCAACTCCAAATAACCTGAAAACAGAGAAAACAACACAAAACCTACACCGCAAGTTCTCATGCCTCAACTAAAGGTCCAACTAGACCAAACACAATGCTCTGGAGCTAACGAAACTGTCAGAATTCAATTCGAGCACGTTAGCTAAGAATGTTGACTAAAGTCAACGATATTCTAAGTTAAGGCTCTACAATAGGCAAACGGCTAAAACAACCAAATGAACGACCAGGACGCCAAACTACCAGTCCCAGCAAGCCATAAATGACTTGAGGTCATTACAGGAGAGCTCTAACAGTACAATAAATGCATAAACTCAAAAATAACTAGAAGGTTCATCACAAGAAAAATTAAAGTTAAATGAATTTTATGTAACAAAAAAATAAGAAAATATTTTTTTGTGTAATAAATTCAGAGTTGGATGATCACCAAAAAAAATACTCATAAATTCTTTAATTTCACTATCCAGTTTAATAATTTTCAATTTTCACCAACCTCAAGAAAATTTAAATCATGAGTGTGCAGTGTATATCACACTTTTTATTAATATTTTTACATATTAAGTTATTTTATAATTTCTGAATTTGATTTAAGTACAACAATAATAATATATACCAGTATAATTTCACAAAATAAGATTTTTTAAAAAAAATGAATTTGAATTAAATGTGAGTTAAACTTATTTTGAATTTAATGTTGTTAGTGCGCTTATCTTTCAATTCAAATTTTGAACTTTAACTTTTAATTATAAATTCAAATTTTGTATTAATTCCTAGATGTTGGCTTCCTCTCTAATTGGAGCTAATTTGCTATAAAAAAAAGCTTTCTTCTCTCTCATGCAAACCCTAGCCACTGTCTCTTGATCCAATCATGGCCACTCTGGCCACTGGACAGCCTGATTCGGCGGCTCGCCAGTAAATCACTCTGCTTCCTGACTCACATTTCCCCTTACTACCAAATTCCACTACTAATATTACCAGTCTCACTACTAATATTCCTAATCTCACTACCAACCATGAAACTGGAACGAATGTTAACCTTAGTTTACTTGACGTGCCTAGAAATCTGTCTATCGATTTGCTTACTGTGCGTGAATCATCTGCTCAAGCAGGCAAATATGCTGATTTACTTAAACCTAATACCATGAACCTTCCCCAAAATGTTAAAACCCCTACTGTTATGTCGATTCCCATTAATAAGCCATCATATAACAATGCTATTCCAAGAATAACATGGACTGAAGAGGAAGTCAAGCGGATTAACACCATTGAAAACTTGAAATACGCAGTGATAGGGAAGTTTTCATACGGGTGACCAGAGTTGGAAGATTTTCGGACTCAAATACCCAAACAATTGCAACGTGAAGGGTGGATGAAAGATTGAGTTATTGAAAAATAGGCACATACTAATGAGGTTTGAATTGTTTGAAGATTTCGTGAATATGATGTCACATAAATCATACTACATCACGGACAAGGATGGAGTAGCATATCAAATGTGTCCCCTCATATATGACGCAAAATTTAAAATTGATGAGGAAACGACACAAGCCATGGCTTGGATTTCCCTTCCTGATTTATGGTCAACTTCTTTTGTAAAGGAATCCTTATTCTCATTAGCTTCTGTTGTAGGGAGACCTATTCATTTGGATATGGCGATAATAAATAAGACTCGACCTAGTTGTGCTAAAATCAAACTCCATGTGGATTTACTTGCTGATTTACCTAAATTTGTAGAATTGGAGATTGAGGATCCTATATCTAAGACTTCAAGAGTGGAAAATTCAAAATTCTATATGATGTGTTACCAAAATATTGCAAAAAGTGCAAACTGCAAGGGCATAACAAAAATGATTGAAGAATTTTGCATCCTGAATTGAGTAGGGACAAGAAGAATGAGGAGATGATAGAATTAAATTCAACAAAGGAAAAAGAGGACTACAGTGGTCAACAAAAAACTATCCAGAAATAAAATCCAACTAGAAGAAGAGTTACCTTGGAAAAGGGAAAGTTTTGTGACACTGCCAGAGAACCAGAAGATGATGGTGTTATCAATAAGAATTCTTTCGATGCTTTTTCTGAAGATGATGAATTAGGGCAAGAAGTAGTGGATATTGTAGAGAAAGAAAAGAATGCCCTATCAGATGCAACTTACAATGATTCAGGCAACAAGGATGAGAATACCACAAGAAGTTGGGTCAATCACTCTTTCTACAAAAGAAGAACACCAATAGATGAAGCTAAAATGGCTACAAGTGAATAGGAAGGGGCGCACTTTAATGGAGAGCAAGTACAATAACAAGACCCCACAAACATTGATACAACAGAAGTAACAACAAAAACAACAGTAATAACAATTGCTAACAGTTCAGAACATAATGAAAACAACAAAGGAAAATTTATATTGATAATAATACATCAGCACCAACACAAGAAAGTATCAGCAGTAACAGATTCAGCAACCTGCAGACAATAGAGCAGGAGATGGGGTTGAGAAGGCTAGTAATGTACCTAGTGACTTGCATGACTATGTTAAAATAGAAGATGTTGGGAATAAGGATGGGGATTCTAATATGTCTCCAGACTCAGAATAATTGCTAGTAAATAATGGGGGATTCAAAGACTCACCTCTTCAAATGATGAAGAAAAATATAGAGATGGAGGGATTGATTGAACCAAAACCTCTGGCAATTTTAGCCTTAACTGTTGAGTCCCCTGTTAAGATAATGCATGATATTGTTTCACACAATCTGAAAGAACAACAAAAGAAGAAGGTTACTGATGAGAAGGATATGGAAGATGCAGAAGAAGATCAAAACCAGCACAATATCAATCATGCTTTGGAAGTTACAGATATATCACCATATGTTCAGTCAAAAGGAAAAAAGAATAAGAATAATGTTTATAGCAGTAAGCCACAAGAGTTATTCCTAAAAGAAGTGCTAAATCCATATATAAATGATTCAGAAATCACTGTTATGGAATATTAGATCAGTTATAACCCAACATGCTTTTCATAGGGTTCAAATGCTTTACAAACATCACAAGTTCTTTCTCATTGCACTAATGAAGCCTTTTTAATATTCAAGACACATTCAAAAGTATAAAAGGAGATTAAGCATGCACTATGCAAATTACAATCAAAATGGCAAGATTTAGGTGTTCATTCAGGAGAATATTCAAGTTGATGTACTATCTTATTCTGACCAACATCTTTCTTTGCAGTTAAGTTTTCAAAATACTGGGGAGGTGATAGTTTCCACAATTGTTTATGTTAAATGTTCAGCTTTGGAGAGATTAAATCTGTGGGATGACATTTAATCTTTGAGTAATACTATGAGGCTTCCTTGGTTAGTAGGTAGTGACTTTAATGTAATATTGAATGATGAGGAGAAAATTAAGGGTCTTCATGTCTATCCTCATGAATATGAGGATTTTTCCTTTTGTGTAAACTCTTGTGAGTTGTTTGATATCATTTCAAAGGAAGCCCTTTCACCTGGTGGAATGGCAGGGCTGACTCTGAGTGGATTTCTAAAAGGCTTGATAGGCTAATGGTTATTCAGAATTTTCTTGGTCGGTTAGGGAATGTTGAGTTGGAGCACTTGGCAAGAACTGGGTGTGATCATGCACCTCTATTATTGAGTTGTGGTGGTGTTTTATATCATATCAAAAAATCCTTCAAATTCTTAAAATTTTGGACTAAAAAGGAGGACTTCAAAGATGTGGTGAGAGATAACTGGATGGCTGAAGAGACTGATGATGTTTTCATTTGTTTAAAACAGAAGATGAAGAGAACCAAAGTGGTACAGTCTATATTGAACAAGGTTAGATTTGGGGATATTTTTAAACAATTGGTGATAAGAGAAGATATTGTCAGAATCAAGGAAAATCTATTTTAAGAATATCTTACTATTGCAAATAGGTCTATTCTGCAACAAACTTAGGCTGAACTGAAAAATTACCTTCATTTTGAAGAAGAGTTTTGAAAATAAAAGGCTGGTGTTCAGTGGTTTTCTGAGGGAGATAGGAACACTAGATTTTTTAACAGTCTGATTAATGGTGGAAGAAAGAGATTACTCTTAAGAAGAATTGTCAAAGAGGGTCATATCTGGGCTAAAGATACTAAAGAAATAGCTACTGAAGATATCAATTTTTCCAGGCTCAATTTATTGGTTTAAATTCTTGTCTTTTCACTTTAATTCAGCATATCCCCTCTTTGATTACTACTGAAGACAAAAACTTTTTAAATTCTAGTCCTACTGAGGAGGAAATTAAAAAAATTGTTTTTGAACTTAGCGGGTATAGTGCTAGTGGCCCTGATGGTTTTACTGGCCACTTTTATCAGACCTGCTGGGATATTATAGGCAGGGATATGATTAAGGTAGTGGTGGATTTGTTTGATGGTTATACTCTTTTTAAATCTATTACTCATACTAATTTGATCTTATTACCAAAGAAGCAAGTGGTGCAGTCATTTTCTGATATGAGACCTATTAGTTTGAGTAATTTTCTAAACAAGATTATTTTTAGGGTGCTTCATGATAGACTGGAAAGATTTCTTCCAATGCTCATTTCTCCTAATCAATCTAGTTTTTTAAAAGGGAGAAGCATCACTGAGAATGTACTATTGGCCCAAAAGATTGTTTTTGACATTAGGAAGAAAGGTAAACCTGCAAATATTTTGATTAAGCTTGATATGGCTAAAGCCTATGATAGAGTTGATTGGAGGTTTTTTTATCAAAGTTCTGGAGAAAATGGGGTTTGAAAGTTGTGTAGTGGACAAAGTGTGGAGATTAATGGCTAATAATTGGTATTTTGTCCTTATTAATGGACAATCCCATGATTTTTTTCACTCTACTAGGGGGGTCAAGCAAGGGGACCCTCTATCCCCTGCTCTATTCATATTGGCTGTTGAGGTTCTCTCAAGAGCTTTAAATAGCCTTTTTGCTAACCAGAATTTCAGAAGATTTGGAATGCCTAAGTGGAATGATGATATTAATCATCTTGCTTATGTTGATGATACCATCATTTTTGCTGCTGCAGAGAAGAAGACTCTTTGAATTGGTCATGCAGACTTTAGGAGAGTATGAAGAGCAGTCAAGTTAAAAAATTGATAAAGAAAAAAGTTCTTTCCTTATTTATAGTAAAACTGCTCAAGCCATTATTCAAGAAGCAGAAGAATATACTGGCTTTACAAGAGGCATATTCCCTTTAACATGACTTGGTTGTCCAATTGGACATGCAAGGAAAAGGAGGGGTCATTTTACAGAGTTGGTGAAGAAAGTGCAAAACAAGCTTCAGGTCTAGAAAGGTAAGTTATTATCTTTTGGAGGTAAAACAATATTATAATCATGTTTTGAGTATCTCCATTCATCTCTTATCTGCAATAACACCTCCTAAATATGTTATTCATGATCTGCATAAAATGTTTGCAAATTTTTTGTGGAATTTCAAGGAAGATGGGAGAAGAAGGCATTGGGTATCTTAGTCAAAAGTTTGTATGCCTAAAGATGTCACGACCCAACTATCGGGCCGTTCGGGCGCCTACTCTAACCACCTAGACAGATGAACCCTTACCACCCGATATAACAGGTGCTTGCGGAAAATAAAGTATAACTATAGATAACATACTTTTTATACATGAAAACAATACACCTTTTTATTTCAGGAAAATACTTTTACAAAAGAAATACAATAACATTTTATAACTGGAAAAAACTATCCTCCCTAGAATCTAGTCTAAGCCAGTACAAGAGCTACTACGGGAGTGTAACAGAAATACAAGAGGACACAGCTCCCACCATGGAAACAAAAGTAGAAGCTGTTGGAGAATCGCCATCATCCATTACCTATGAAATATCACCGACTCTGCAACAAGACTATACCCAAAAAAGTATAGCAAGAGTAGAATCAGTACAAACACATATACTAGTAGGCATCATCGGTCGACCCGAATCTATTCTATACCATCATATAAAAATCATGGGAGAATGTGCAATTAATTATAATATTTCAGCCCTTCAACATTCACCTTACCAAATCCCAATACCAACCCAAGCCTTCCTATCCCTTCCGCTGCCACTCCACCAGTATAAGACGCTAGGCTCTGATTCCTAGTGCATTCCCAAGTCACCTTGACCCTTAGAATTCCCAAGTCACCTTGTCACCTAGACTTCCCAAGTCACCTTGACACCAATACTTCCCAAGTCACCTTGTCACCTAGACTTCCCAAGTCACCTTGACACATGCACTTCCCAAGTCACCTTGTCACTACCCGACATCTATGCCCATACCCGAACTACCTTTCTCTTACCCCAGTCAATCACTATGACTTAATGACTCAGAGTAAACCCCACTACTTAGTGACATAGACCGCACCCATCGTACCTCCACCTACTAGTACAAAACTGCCCCAATGACCCCCAGGGCCATACTTGACAAGTAACAACATCCAACATTATAACCAGACCACCTGTCTCTTCCTTAGCTTATCAACTGCACGTAACAAGTTGAACCGACATTGACAATTCTCAGTGATAATGAACATATATCCTCTTTACATAACCCAAACCAAATAAGGATCCCTAGGACATCATCTATGCCAATAACATGTGACCCCGGTTCACAGAAGAATCACCTTGTCACTTAAGCACACCAACCCGGTCCTTCAAGGACCAACTATATGCCAAATAATAATAAATCTCGGCCCTCTCAAGAACCCAACATGTGAAGAACAATAAGTAACAATTAGACCCATAACAATATGTTTCCAGACTCTCAGTATTCCTTTTAAACTTATCAACTACATGGAACTGATTCAACAACCAACTTAAACAATGAGCAAGTAATAATAACATATATCCGTTCTATCCCTGTCGTACCCACCAAGGATCCCTATACCAACACCTAGTGTTAATATGCAATCCCGGTCTACTCTAAGAGCAACCTCACATTTAAATATAATTACCCTGCCTCTCATGGACCATGTGCAATAATCACAATTCAAGAATGCAACTCGGTACACTCATTAAACCATCGAAAGAATACAATCAATTCAAGTAAATCAAAACCCATACCAGGTGTGGTACCTAAGCCAACCATTATGAATTCCCATACCATGCGTGCTACCTGAGCCAATCGATAAGTATCCCATACCAGGCGTGGTACTCGAGCCAACCAATAAGTAACTTGTACCAGGCGTGGTACCCGAGCTAACCGAATGTCACACAAAATCAAACCAATCAACAAACAATGAATAAAGCATACTTGTAAACCAACAAGCAACAAAACAAGTTCATTTCACAATACTGATAACCGGATAAGTAGACATTCATCATCTCATTCCCTAAGCATGCAACTCACATAATACTAAGCGATAGTACATGAACACATATTGCATATTGAAAAACAATAGACATCACCTACCCCAACCCCAGGTACATATATCAATTTTGAATCCCGTCCGAAGACTAAATCCTTGTTCACCCCCTTTTGACACATAACCAGTGGCTACATCAATTTTGGACTACTCCTAAGACAGATACAACATGGGGAAGACCTCCCCTAACCTTAGTAAATCAACCATTCTTGTTATTCTACTCTTTTATACCAAATCATTTACGAAGACTCCCTTTTTATTAGCCATTTAACTATCCAAAGCATTTCAGGTTCCCCGAACCTTCGCGATACTCAAGTACCGGGATTCTATCATCATACAACATATAATAATCATAAACAACCTGGAATATAAACACATCTTCATGACATTATCAATCCCAAATCAATAAACCAACAAAATCATACAATGTTCCTCCAGACTTTGTGCCCGAAGGCCTAGACATGGTTTCTCCTTTCTATCCATACAACAAATGAAAGCAGGTCAAATCTACTCAATGAAAGAAAACTTAGCCTACCTGGATGCCAACCAGCTGCACAACGCATATTTTAGCTCCACGAAGGAGTTTCCTGATAGATGACAGGAACGAAATCTATGGTTTCATGTCCTTTTAGCTGGAATCTCTCCTCCTCATGGCTCTCAAGCCTTGGAGAAGCCTAGGAGGGTTTTTAGAGTAACTCTCATCTATTTTTGGGGCTGAAGGGGAGAGAATGAAATCAGAATACCCATTTTTGGGTTTTCTAATCCTAACATTCCATAATAGCGGTCCACACTCCACTATAGTGGCACCACCATAGCAGAATCGATCGCCATAGCAGTGCTGACCGGCGTTGACTTTCGCTATAGCAGTAATTTAGCTGCTATAGTGGATGTTGTGATAGTGTTGTGTCAATTGCTATAGCGGTTGACACAGAACAGAAAGTCGTAAAGTTCCCTAAAAGTGTCTATTTCACAACACACTTCAAATCTTGACATTTTGAACCAACCCTTTCAAGTCAACTTTGATATCATGAGTTCTACTCACCCGAATTCACTTCTGAAAAGTCCTACGGACTCTTTAACGCCTTAGCTAATGGAAAAATTAGCTCAACCTTAGACATTTTACCCAATTCTTTCCCGGATTGTCCTAGACCTTACCTCACTCTGAATTCGTCTGAGACTAGCCTAGCCCCAAAATTTCCAACTCCCAAAACTCGGAAGTTTTTCTAACCCGCTCTTTGCATAAATAGCTCACCCATAATGAGGTGCCTTTTAATAATGACTGAACAGATCGTTACAACAGATACCAATTTACCCATTATTCTTCCCTGTACAATCTCTAAGGTGGAGGGAAAGAACGAGCCAGTCCCTTTAACCTTAATGCTCTACCATGATAGCTTAAATATAACCTTATGCAAACCACCAAAACTTTCAAATCCCTTGGTGTACCCAACCTCGACCAAAAATTAATTTGATCCTGCTCTGTCAAGGAATTCCTTCCTTCGAGTGGCACCAGGCCAATAAAAGTACTCCTCCCTAGTGCCCCATAAATCTGGGGTATTGCCAAAACACCTAAGCGAAAGAAATTCACACTTAACGAACAAAATAATTTCCCATACCAAGAGGACTAGATTCCACCATGGCGACCCCTTTCCCGCTATACCCATAGTTGTACTAACTCAAACCCTATTCCGGAAGCTTCCTACAAGGTACTATGCCCCTCGCATATCATAGTATCACCTTACTCCTATCAATACTACACCCCGAGGCACCACGTATCTCAAAATCACACAACACTAAAATTCCCTTGGAACCCATCCTACCTTGAGATTTTTGTCAACTCTTGTCTTAGGGGGAATTCTACCCGGACACTTACACCCTAACCAAGGTTATAGTGAGCAAACCCCCACCACTCAAAGAGCAGTAACACCAAGTATTATCATGACCAACAAGAGGGATAATAATATTAAAGAACCCATTTAATAACCCCACTCCCTCAATCGATCGTACCACTAATGACCATCAATAATAAACCAGCTAATCACCCTCATAACATAAGCGTATGAGCAATGTCCAACACTACCCAGTCAATGACGGTTCATCTTGCCAAATTCTACATGGGTGACTATTTCCACCAAGGGTCAATCATAATTTTACCAAATATTTCAGGCTACCATATCTATCCCTTCCTTTTATAGCGCATGGATGCTAAATAATTCATGCCATAACTCACAGCTCAATTAGCGATTTAAAATAACTCGGGAATGAAAAACAAGACAGGGATTATTCCCTGCCCATCCCGCTATAGCGGCTTGCACATTGCTATGGTGACCCCTAACAGTAGCAGCCTAGAAAATTTACCATTCTTTGCCAAATTCACTCATTCCCAATATTAACACATGGAATCAGGTTACGGACTTAAAACATAACCTCAAGACCAACCTCAACTATGCATAGTTGAGAATTTAACACCACATTATCATAAAATCAGTTTCAAAACACACCAGAACTGCGCACAATAACATATTCCCGATATCGTACACTACTAGTCCCCTTTTTTCCTTTCTATGATTCTCAACCAATCCTGACTGTCTGAAAACCAGAGCTTTCCCACAATCATCAATCCTTTTTTGTCCCCTTACCATCTATATGGTAAGTGTATACCCAAAATTAATACCAATCATTCCAATTAATGCATACCACAATTATCATTAAATCAATCACAATTTTTAAGGCTAGAATAAATTTTCCTTAAATCACAATCATGAGTTACCGCAAAGACTTTCTTACCACAATTCTCACTATCAAGCAATAATAGCCCTTTTTCCCTATGGTTCCCAGCCAATCACGACTATCCTGAAACCAGAGTTTCCCTAAAGTCATAAGCCTTGTTCCCTTACCATTTTTACCAATGGCAAGCCCATTTCCGAATTGTAATACTATTTCACTGATCAGTTTAAGTATACATAGAAAGTTATTACCAACCAAAGCACACAAATTCAAGTTATGACTCCTCCCGGACCAAAATATTCACCACAAGGAAAGTAATTTCACTCTAGACTGTAGTCATACAAGTAATACCATACACATAGTTTCAAGTCTTAAGCCACAACACAATTAAGTCACATCTAATATCTTTTATTTGCCTCATGGATGACCATTAGTCGGTTATCCATACTTTACCACAACCTCTCAGGCCAGATACTATTTGGAACCTTCCCAGTTCCAATTTTCCTTGCTTGTATCATCTCAATTGGAGTCAAATGACACCCTTTTTCCTTGTCGAGATACCAATTGGAATTGAGAGATACCAATTGAACCCAACCCATACAAACAAGTAACAAACCGCACGAAAGGAATGAAAGAAGAGAGATGTTTCCTAGAATTCTTCATAGCTTCCCAAGGATTAGATATGGACGTCAACACACCAATCTACAGGATTCTATTCAACATTTTGCTCTTGTACTCGGAGGCCAGTAACCTAGGCTTTGTACCATCTGTCATGACCCAACTATCGGGCCATGCGGGCACCTACTCTAACCACCTAGATAGATGAACCCTTACCACCCAATCCAATAAGTGCTTGCGGTAAACAAAGTATAACTATAGATAACTTCCTTTTTATACATGAAAACAATACACCTTTTTATTTCAGGAAAACCCTTTTACAAAAGAAATACATTAACATTTTATAACTGGAAAATGACCCTCCCTAGGATCTAGTCTAAACTGGGAAAAGAACTACTAGAGTACTGAAATAGAAATACAAGAGGACACACTCCCACCATGGAAACAAAAGTAGAAGCTGCTGGAGAATCGCCGTCATCCTGTACCTATGAAATATCACCGACCCTGTAACCATACTATACCCAAAAAGGTATAGCAAGAGTAGAATCAGTACAAACACACGTACTAGTAGGCATCATCAGTCGACCCGAATCCATTCCATACTATCATATAAAAATCAAGATGGGAAAATGTGCAATTAATTATAATATTTCAGCCCTTCAACATTCACCTTACCAAAGCCCAATACCAACCCAAGCCCGCTATCCCTTCCGCTGCCAATCCACTACTATGAGATGCTAGACTCTGATTCCTAGTACATTCCTAAGTCACCTTGACCCTTAGACTTCCCAAGTCACCTTGTCACCTAGACTTCCCAAGTCACCTTGACACCTAGACTTCCCAAGTTACCTTGTCACCTAGACTTCCCAAGTCACCTTGTCATTACCCGACATCTATGCCCATACTCGGACTACCTTTCCCTTACCCCAGTCGACCATTATGACTCAACAACCTGGAGTAAACCCCACTACTTAATGACATAGACCGCACCTATCGTACCACCACCTATTAGTACAAACCTGTCCTAATGACCCCTAGGGGCATACTCAACAAGTAACAATAGTCAACATTATAACCAGACCACATGTCTCTTCCTTAGCTTATCAACAGCACAAAACAATTCTAACCGACATTGACAATTCTCAGTGACAATGAACATATATCCTTTTTACAAAACCCAAACCAAACAAGGATCCCTAGGACATCATCTATGCCAATAACATGCAACCCCGGTTCACAGAAGAACCACCTTGTCACTTAAGCACACCAACCCGGTCCTTCAAGGACCAACTATACGCCAAATAATAATAAATCTTGGCCCTCTCAGGAACCTAACATGTGAAGAACAATAAGTAATAATTAGACTCGTAACAATATGTTTCTAGACTCTCAATCTTCCTTCTAAACTTATCAACAACATGGAACAGATTCAACAACCAGCTTAAACAATGAGCAAGTAACAATAGCATAAATCCATTCTATCCTTCCCGGACCCACCAAGGATCCCTATACCATCACCTAGTGTTAACATGCAATCCCGATCTACTCTAAGACCAACCTCACATTCAAATATAATTACCTGGCCTCTCATGGACCATGTGCAATAATCACAATTCAAGAATACAACTCGGTCCACTCATGAAACAATCGAATGAATACAATCAATTCAAGTAAATTAAAACTCGTACCAAGCGTGGTACCCAAACAACCATTATGAATTCCCATACTAGGCATGGTACCCGAGCCAACCGATAAGTATTTTGTACCAGTACCCGAGCCAACCAATAAGTAACCTGTACCAGGCGTGGTACCCGAGCCAACCAATAAGTAACTTGTACCAAGCGTGGTACCCGAGCTAACTAATAAGTAACCTGTACCAGACGTGGTACTCGAGCCAACCGAATGTCACACAAAATCCAACCAATCAACAAACAATGAACAAAGTATACTTGTAAACCAACAAGCAACAAAATAAGTTCAGTTGATAACCGGATAAGTAGACATTCCTCATCTCATTTCCTAAGCATGCAACTCACACAATACTAAGCGATAGTACATGAACACATATTGCATATTGGGAAACAACAACCATCACCTACCCCAACCCCAGGTACATAACTCAATCTTGAATCCCGTCCGAAGACTAAATCCCCGTTCACCCCCTTTTGACACATAACCAGTGGCTACATCAATTTAGGACTACTCCTAAGATAGATACAACATGCGGAAGACCTCCCCTAACCTTAGTAAATTAACCACTCTTGTTATTCTATTCTTTTTTACCAAATTATTGACGAAGACTCCCTTTTTATTAGCTATTTAACTATCTAAAGCATTTCAGGTTCCGCAAACCTTCATGATACTCTAGTCCTGGGATTCTATCATCATACATCACATAATAATCATAAACAACCCAGAATACAAACACATCTCCCTGACATTATCAATCCCAAATCAATAAACCAACCAAATCATACAATGTTTCTCCATACGCCATGCTCAAAGTCCTAGACATGGTTTCTCCTTTCCATCTATACAACAATATAAAATGAAAGCATGTCAAATCTACTCAATGAAAGAAAACCTAGCCTACCTGGACGTCAAGCAGCTGTAAAACGTATATTCTGGCTCTGTGAAGGAGTTTTCTTATGGATGACAGGCCTGAAATCCATGGTTTCACATCCTTTTAGCTGGAATTTCTCCTCCCCATGGCTCCCAAGTCTTGGACCAGCCTAGGAAGGATTTTGGAGTAACCCTTGTCTGTTTTTGGGGCTGAAGGGGAGAGAATGAAATTATAAAATCTGTTTTTTGGTTTTCTGATCTTGTCATTCCACTATAGCATTTAACATTCTACTATAGCGGTACCGCCATAGCGGAACTGACTTTTATAGCAAAGCTGACCGACATTGACTTCTGCTATAGCGGTAATTTCTCCGTAATAGCAGAGGTTGCTATAGTGTTGTATCAATCGCTATAGTGGTTGACATGGAATAGAATGTCGTAAAGTTCTGCAAAAGTGTCCATTTCATAACATACTTCAAATCTTGACGTTCTGAATCAACCCTTTCACGTTAACTTCAATATCGGGAGTTCTACTCACCCAAATTCACTTGAAAAGTCCTACGGACTCCTTAATGCCTTATATAAGGGAAAAATTAGCTCAATCTTAGACATTTTACCTAATCCTTTAGCATATTTCCCTAGACCTTACCTCACTTCGAATTCATCTGAGACTAGCCTAGCCCCAAAATTTCTAACTCCCCAACCTGGAAGTTTTTCTAACCCGATCTTTGCACGAATAGCTCACCCATAACGAGGCGCCTTTTAATAAATATTGAACAGGTCATTACAAAAGATGAAGGGGGTTTGGGCTTTTCATCCTTATTTGATGTATCCAAAGAACTTTTTGCAAAATTTTGGTGAACTTTTAGGACCAAAAACACTTTGTGGACTACTTTTATGTGGAATAAATAATGCAAGAGGCATTGTCCTTAAGTTGTTGAATGGAGAGGGGTATCTTAGACTTGAAAATTCATGCTAGAAGCAAGAGATTGTATAGATCAAGAAATCTGATGGGAACCAAAGTGTGGTCATTCCAGCCTATGGTTTGATAACTGGACACAACTGAGTGCTCTTAATTATTATCTTCCTATTTCTCATCCTTATAATTATTTTTATGAGAAAGTAAGACAGTTGTTGGTTCAAGGTAATTGGGATGATAATATCCCAAATCAGATGTTCCATGAGGAAGTCTGCAATCATATTTGCAATGTTTTGGGAGAAGTAGAAGTTTCTGAGGAGTGGGATACTCCTAGGTGGATGCTCAGTAGTTCTGGAAAATTCTCTGTACAAAGTGCTTGGGAAGTCTTAAGGCAAGCAGGGAATAAACATGAAGTTTTTAAGAAAAATTGGGCAACAGGGATTCCTTTTTGAAGAAAATTGGTACCCATTATTTATCTTAGGGACTAGGTCCTTAGCACAGTTTCACTTAAAGCAATAAGTAAATTAATACACAATTTATGTGGAAAACTTCCTCACTCAAGGTGTAAAAACCACGAACTCAATTTCACTAATAACTTCAAGTTTTCAAAGGAACTACCTCTAGTACCAAGCCTCAAACAATAAACTATTATTGTTTCTCCTTAACAACTCTCTCAAGAAGTCAAACCCACTTTTTGTTACAAGCCTCACAAACCCATATACTATAGCTAAACTCTACTATGATTTCAACATACAAGAACATACAAACTATGTTATGATTAATCTCTTCTGAATCTCCTTGGGCCTCCTTGCTTGTGAACTCCCACTGCTTAATAATAGTTCTTTCTCTATGTATGCAATGGGGTTAATCGAAATCTTCAATGCTCTATTGCTTTTATAGAAGCCTTGCTCTTCTTTCCTTGATAGGAAAGGTACAAACCTTTCCTTGTAGGACCTTGACACGTCTTTGAAGTCGAGCCCTTTCCTTGCTTGACATGGATACTACCTTTTATAATTTATTTTCATAAATACTATTTTACCAAAAATAAGTTTTGCCTCATTATCAAAACTTGTTCGACAAGGTTTTTTCAATTTCTCCCTTTTTGATTATTGCAAACTCTATCCTATTTTTGTAAAAAGGACCAGCTTTTCTTGGTAGTATCATCACACCTCATACTTCAACCTTGACACAATCACCTCACATTTTTCACAAGAACACATGCAAACCTTTTTATCACTTCCCCCTTTTGACATCACACATATTACTTCCCCCTTTTTACATCATTAAAAACACAGCAAGATAATAGAAGTGAACTAGTGGCCACTGGGGAAACAGAGCCACATTCAAGATAGTCACTACAAACACCTTGAGGATCATATCCTTGAGTGTTATCTAGGCCTTTTTGTTAAATTAATTCTTAGCAAGAGTGAGATGCCAACCTCAGATTATTTGAGTGTCCTCTCTCATTGTGGTTGTGACCCAATTTGTCTTCTAGTCAATCATTAAGGGATGCTTTTCTTTCTTTCAAATGCTATAGCTGGTTGATCAGCCCAATGGCCAACCTATTCTTCTCAAATGCTTCTCTTCCCAGGGATTTAGTGAAGATGTCTGTAATTTGTTCATCAGTTCCACAAGGCACCATTTTAATCAATCCCTTTTTAACACAGTCTCTGAGAAAGTGATGTCTCATATCAATGTGTTTAGTTCTCTTATGCTGAATAGGATTCTTTGACATATTGATTGCACTGGTGTTATCACAAAAAATAGGTATACACCCTAGATTGATACCATAATCACTGAGTTGTTACTTGATCTAGAGCAGTTGAGAATAATAGGAAGCAACAACTATATATTCAACCTCAGCAATTGACGGTGCAACACGGTTCTATTTCTTTGTAGCCCAAGATACAAGACATAGTTCCAAAAATTATGTCATTCCAGAGGTGCTCTTTCTATCCACTAGACAACCAACATAGTTAGCATCAGCATAGCTAATAATATCAAGAGAGTCACCTGCAGGATACCAAAGAACCAACCCTTGAGTTCCTTTGAGATACCTTAGGATACTTTTCACAGCCTTCAAATGAGATTCCTTGGGAGATGATTGAAACCTAGCACATAAGCCCACACTATACATAATATCAGGCCTGCTTGCAGTAAGGTACAACAAAGATCCTATTATTCCTCTAAATTTTGTTCCAGCATTATCTTTGTCCAGTTTTGTGGTGGTAGCAATGGAAGTATCATTTGTCCTAGGCCACTCCATCTCAAACTTCTTCCGACTCTCTTTAACATGCTTCTGTTGATGTATGGAGGTTCCAGCCTTTGTTTGGTGTGTTTACAGTCCCAAGAAAAAGGTCAGTTCTCCCATCATACTCATCTTAAACTCACTGCTCATCAAGGATGCAAACTCTTTACTCAGCACATCATCAGTAACTCCAAAGATTATATCATCTGCCATATAAATATCTTGGGGCTTGTTTCAGTCCATACATGGCTTTGTCAAGTTTACAGATATGTTCAAGTAGATTAAAACTTTCAAAACCTAGGGGCAGTTTTACATACACTTCCTCTATCAAATATAATGCATTTTTCACATTCATCTTAAATAGTTTGGACTCCATATGAGATGCAAAGGCAATTAGCATCCTTATTGCTTCCATTCTAGCCACAGGTTTCATCATAGTCAATACCTTCTTCTTGATTGTAGCCTTGTACTACCAGTCTGGCTTTATTTCTAGTCACCACTCCTTGATTATCCATATTGTTTCTAAAAACCCATCTAGTCCCAATGATGGTTCTGTCAGTAGGTTTGGGAACCAGGTGTCATAATTTGCTTCTTTCAAACTGATTCAGCTCTTCTTGTATTGCTATAATCTAGTCAGCGTCTTGCAGGGCTTCCTTGATGTTCTTAGGCTCTATTAGTGACAAATAAGCTGAATAAACACACATATTCCTTACTTTGTTCCTAGTCTGCATGCCTGAATCGATAGGTGAAATAATATTTTCAATAGGGTGTGAACTCTTGTGTTTCCAGTTTCTTACAACCACAGGTTGTGAGGGTCCAGGTGCATCTAAGCTGGTTCTTCTTCATGAGTGGTTCCCCCTGAAGCCTACACCTCTTCCTATTCTTCAGCTGGGTAATTATCTCTGAGAGCTTCCTGTTCCTGTTCATCTTCAGAGTCACGAACCAGTCTAATCCTGGTATCATCATCACTGGACTTACTTTCACAGTCTTTTTCATCAAAGATGACATGGATACTCTCTTCCACACAACTTGTATTTTTTTGAACACTTTGTATGCTTTACTTTGTGAAGATTACCCTAAGAATATGCCTTCATCACTTTTGGCATCAAATTTTCCCAGAGCATCCTTCCCATTGTTGTGAATATCATGTTTACACCCGAAAAGTCTCAAGTAAGTCAGATTTGGATTCTCCCCTTGAGCAGTTCATAAAGGGTTTTGTCTAGTAGTGACCTGATCATGCATCTGTTCAGTATGTAGAAAGATGTGTTTAATACCTCGGCCAAGAAGCTCTTGGGAAGACCACTGGCAATTAGCATAATCTTGGCCATATCTTCTAGTGATCTATTTTTCCTTTTAACCACTCCATTTTATTGTGGAGTTCTTGGGGCAGAGAAGTTGTGATCAATTCCACTCTCAGCACAGAAGGTCAGGAAGTTTGAATTTTCAAACTCAGTGCCATGATCTGATCTTATTCCAGCCACCTCAGTGTTCAGCTTCTTTTGACCCATTTTGACAAAAAATTAGAATAGCTCAAAGGTTTTATCCTTGGAGCCCAAAAAGAGTGTCCAAGTAAACCTTGAGTAGTCATCCACAATCACAAATTCATACCTCTTCCCTCCTCTACTGGGAACTCTCATAGTTCCACATAAATCCATGTGTAGCAGTTGAAGAGGTTTTGTGGTGATAACCATCCGTTTAGGTTTGAAGGAGGATCTTACATGATTTCCCTTTGCACAAGCACCACACACAATAGAGACATCCAGTTTATTCTTTGGTAGTCCTAGTACCAGTCCTTTTGACACTAGTTTGTTGATTGTTGAGAGGCTTGCATGTCCCATTCTTTTTTGCCATAGTAGTGAACTACTGGATATGGCACTGAGGCAGGTTAGTTCATACTCTAAGGGGTCTATGATGTCAGCCTTGTACACATTCTTGTGTCTTTTTCCCTTTACCACTAAGTTACCATTTGTCACCTATGTCACAGTATAGTCAGTGACAGTAAACAACACATTGTTCCCTTTGTCACATATTTGAGAGATACTCAGCAGGTTGTGTTGCAGTCCATGCATATAATATACATTCTCGATTACATGAGAGTCAGATCTTACCACCTTTCCTATGCCAACAATCTCACCAATCTTCCTATTACCAAAGGACACACTTTCACCTTGAAAGTCTGCAAGAGAGAGAAAATTGTCTTTGCTTCCAGTCACGTGTCTGGAGCAAGCACTGTCAAGGTACCAGGGCTTGTAATTTCCTTTATTTCTTTCCTTGGTCTCATCTTGTTCAATGTCATTCTCAGATTCTGAACCTGCCATGAGGGCAAGATTTGTTTTAGCTGACTCTTCTTCATCAGAGATACTTTTAGTGTCACTCATGGCTAACAAGACTAGTGTGTCTCCTTCCTTAGCTTCAACCATGGCAAGTAGTGATTAATTGTGGGGATCCTCTTCATCAGACTCATTATCACTGTGTTCTCCCATAGCAGCTAGGGCCTTTTGAACAGCTATGTTAGCTTCCTGTGAGGTCATCTTCCTGTATGGTAGAAGGGTGAGCTCCTTACTTTGATAACTGGGATTTTCTGTGGCAGCCTTCTTGTGTTCTATTGCCCATAAGGGATAAAATTTGATGAAGTAATATGGACTGCCACACTAGTGACACAGCTGAGCATCCTTTTCTTAAACTTTGGAGGAGTTTCTCTGAAGGTTTTGACCCCTTTTGAACATCCTTTGAAACTTCCTGGTTACCAATGCCAGATTTTCTTTTTCATAATCAACAACCTCATTAGATTTGAGAGACATAGTTTTATCCTTTCTTTTAGTTCCAATGTCCTTCTCTTGATTCTTCTTTAGTTCATAGGTTGTTAGATTTCCAATGAGTTCGTCCATATCCAAAGAGTATAGATCTCTAGCTTCAGTGATTGCTTCTTCTTTGCTTTCCCATGATTCAGGAAACACACATAGAAGCTTTTTGGCAGCCTTTCTAGTAGGGATGTGCCCTCCTAGAGAATAAATTTCATTGAGTATAGCAGTGAACCTGGTGTGCATGTCCTGAATGGTTTCTCCTTCCTTCATTCTGAAAAGTTCATACTGCCTGTTTAGATTGTCTATCTTGGCCTTTTTTATAGCAGTAGTTCCTTCATGAGCAGTTTGAAAAGTATCCCATATCTGCTTAGCATCTTGACAAGAGCAAATTCTATTATATTCATCAGGTCCAATGCCACAGATCAAAATTTTTCTAGCCTTGGCATTATTTTGAATAGCTATCTTGTCAGTAGCGTTCCATTCTCTCTTATCCTTTGGGAATTTTTCCTTCCCATCAGCACATGTCTTCATGGGGATTGTAGGGCCATCTAGGATGACATTCCATAGATCAGCACTTTCTCCCTTGAGATGATCCATCATCCAATTCTTCCACCAACCATAGTATTTCCCATTGAATAGAGGTGGTCTTGTTTGAGAGGAACCTTCCTGAGTGGTTGAAGGGGCAACCATTGGATCTTTTTCAGGTGTTAACCTTTAACAAAAAGACCCGCTTTGATACCAATTGAAGAAAGTTGATGCCCACTATTTATCTCGGGGACTAGGTCCTTAGCATAGTTTCAATTAAAGCAATAAGTAAATTGACACTCAATTTACGTGGAAAACTCCTCACTCAAGGAGTAAGAACCACGAACTCAATTTCGTTAATAACTTCAAGTATTATGATTACAACTCTATAATCAAAGGATCTACCTCTAGCACCTAGCCTCAAATAACAAACTATTACTGTTTCTCCTCAACAACTCTCTCAAGAAGTCAAACTCACTTTTTGTTACAAGCCTCACAAACTCATAGACTATAGCTAAACTCTGCTATGATTTCAACATACAAGAACACACAAAATATGTTATGATTAATCTCTTCTAAATCATCTTGGGACTCCTTGCTTGTGAACTCCCACTGCTTATGAATAGTTCTTTCTCTATGTATACAATGGGGTTAATAGAAATCTTCAATGCTCTGTTGCTTTTATAGAAGCCTCAAGCTCTCCTTTCCTTGATAGGAAAGGTACAAACCTTTCCTTGTAGGACTTTGACACGCCTTTGAAGTCGAGCTAATTCCTTGCTTGATATGGATACTACCTTTTATAATTTATTTTCATAAATACTATTTTACCAATAATAGGTTTTCCTCATTATCAAAACTTGTTCGACAAAGTTTCTTCGCTTTCAACTTTTCTTTCTTTCTTTGGAGATTGTGGAAAAAGAAAATCCTTATTGGGGAAATCCTTGTTACGATCAAAGTGGTGGAAGAGGTACTATGTTGTTGCTGCAATAGCTCAGCACAAGAGACAATTGAGCATCTTTTTGTGACCTGTCCTATTTCTGATAAACTGTGGACTGCTTTTGCATCTAATGCTGATATTCAAGGTCCTTTCTTACAACTTAAAAACACTACTTTTAAAAGCTCAAGCCTTTATATAGGGTTGTCCCAGCTTTTATCACTTGGCAAATTTGGTAGAAAAGAAACACAATATCTCATGGTGGGAAGATGTCTTTTCAGAGTATGGTTCTGGTGATTAATAGGAACCTATACCATTTAGCCAGATTCTGTTATCCTTGGTTGCAAGGGATTCCTTCTGAATGGACACAAAAAAATTATTTCTTTCAGGACTACACACTAAGTGTTGATGCAAGATAGTGTTTTAGAGATTGCTTTCTTTGGTAACATACAAGTGTAACTCTGATGGTGCTATTAAAGGTCAAAATGGACCTAGTGCTGGAGCCTTTTGCGATAGAGATGATGAAGGGAAATTGGTTCATGCAGAATCTTTTAAGTTAGGGGAGGAACTTGTGTTAAAGGCTGAAGCAATTTCTTTGAGAATAGGTCTACAACATTGCATTCAACACCAGTTATTACTTGTGACTCTTGAAACTCATTCTTTAACTCTTAAAGGAGTTCTAGATGGGATCTGGGAGGTGCCCTGGGCCATTGTTTTGGAGGTGAAGAGGATCAATGTGCTGAGAACAAGATTGGATGTAAGAGTGGAACATATTTTCAGGGAGAAAAACACCCTTGCTGATTTTCTAGCTAACCAAGTTTTCTTTTTTCAGGAACAAATGACATTTCGTATACATGCTTTCAGGAATTACTATCTAAGGGCATAGCTTTGGCAAAATTAGATAAAGAACAGACCCCTAACCTCAGGATAAGAAATTATCAAAATAGGGGTTTCATTACAAGCTCTTAACTGAAGAATCAAGGTCAGCGATCAAGTAAGTTTATAAGTGGAGAAACGTGCATCAACGGTGGTAAATAAAAAACAGGTTCCAAACAACAACGATTTGAAAAAATGGTTAAGGCATCTAACTTGGTTTTCAACAACAACAATAACATTTCAGATCTGTATGTTTGTGATGGAGCTCTAATTTTGTTTTCCTTTGCAATGGCATTAGCCTTTTTAAGGCTAAATCTACAGGGAAGAAGGAATAAGAGTAAAGTCATAACATAGTAGGTTGGAGCTAAAAAAGGGGAAGATTAAGCACTTATCTTTACTGATGTAGCTCAGATCTGGTGAGGAGAAGAAGTCTTTAGTGGAGCTAATCTCATGGAACTTGTGAGAATTTTGAGTGTCCTTAATGAAATCACTCCCACTCAGTTACTTCTTTTCATTGAGTATCAACATCTAAAAAGATACAGTTGCTTGTTCTTCCCCTTTTATCATTGCCTCTCCTTTGTTCTAGTCATTTCTTTGACTGGTGTGGCATATAAAAGGAAGAAGAAGAGGTGTCTAGAATGATTTGTGTCTTTTTGTTTCTTTTTGTTATTTTTCTGTCTTTGTTTCCTTTTCTTGTTTTAGTCTTTTTGGTTTTGGGCTTTTTTTTTTGGTCAACATCAAATCTTTCATTAATAACCAAAAACATGTACAATAAGTTCTGAGCAGTTTTGAGACTAACTGCTGCCCTACAATAATCCTAGTATATCCTTTTACAAAGGGAATCAATACATAGCAGTAAAAGGGAAAGACAACAAGAAAATTAACCACTATTAGCTAACTACAATCTGCAATGCTGCTAAGGGTAGGAGTTCAAATGTTGTAATGCAGTCTACCATCTTGTTATTGTGCTACCTCGGATATGAACATATTGTACAATCTCCTTCAACACCTTGTCAGCTATCAATCTTTGTTGTTGGAATATGATGTAGTTCCTCTCTCTCTCCATATAATAGTGACCATCATGGCAAAAACATAGCTTGAGATTTCTACTAAGCTCGGCCTTTTTTTTGCCTGAATACATTCCCATTGGACCTCTGAATCCCAATCAAGAATTGGTCTATGATAGCCCAGCCAGCCACATAGTCGATGCCACAAATATCTAGTGACACAGTACTAAAAAAATAAGGGATCAAAGGTCTCCAGTGTCCCTCCACAGAAAGAACAATCAGGTGGAACCTGTATGCCAAATATCAGCAGTCTATCTACCGTTGCCAACCTCTTTTGAATGGCTAACCACAAGATAAATTTAAACGTGGGATGGATTTGATTTTTCAAAGCAAGACTCTTCCAAGTAACTTTGGGATATTGAGGAAGGAGGGAAAGATACATCTGCTGGATAGAGAATTTACCCCCATGTTGTACAACTGTAAATGCTACACTTAGAGCACCTTGTCCTTTCTGTCCCTGGAAGCTAGAATTTTCCTCACTACCCAAGATGCATTCTTGGGTATTTGAAGTGTTTCCAGGTCCCTCCCTTTTATATAGTAGCCTAGTGCCTATGCCATCCCATAACTTCCTCAAAATGGTTTCTCTATTACAAAGACATAAATTGATGACATTCAGGCTACCAGCAACTATAGGTTTACATATAGATTCCCAAGATACTAATGCCTTCTTCGAAATGCTAATAGATCCAGTCCAAAGAAAAGTTTTGCATATTTGCTCAATAGTCTTCATCACCTTCTTGGGAATAAGAAAAATCTGAGCCCAATAAACCTGGACTCCAAACAGCACTGACATAATTAATTTCAATCTACCTGCATAGGATAAACGCTTGGCAGACCAACACGTAACCTTTGCAGTGATTTTCTCAATAAGAGGTAGGTAGTGGTGGACACTCAGTTTCTTAACAGCCAGTGGAACACCTAGATGCCTGAAAGGTATCATCCCCTCAGTGAAGCCTAAGACATCCAGTATTTCCTGCTTGGTATGATTGGTAACTCCAGCAATATAGAGAGAACTCTTGTCAACATTAGCCTGCAACCCAGATGCCTTAGAAAATCTTAGGAAAGCCTCATGTAATAGCCTGACAGAGATCAGATCACCCCTGCAATACATTAATAAGTCATCCGCAAATTATGTGATATTGATAAAATTTCAAGAGTCAAGCAAATTTCTATGCCCTTTAAATATTTTAAGTTGTTAATTATTGTGATTTATAGTACTTTCTACATAATTTTCAAATAACATATGTTACTCTCTCTACTCCAATTTATATGCCATTGATAGAATTTGGAGAGTCAACTAATTTTTTTACATATTTTTTATATATTTTTAAATATTAATTATTGTGATTTATAGTACTTTTTATGTCATTTTCAAATAATATATGTTACTTTCTTTGTTTCAAATTACGTGGCACTAATAGAACTTCCAGAGTCAACTAACTTTTTTATATCTTTTAAATATTTTAAATTGTTAATTATTGTGATTTATCATTTTACGTAATTTTCAAACATATAATAAATTAAAAAGATAAAACAAACAATTTAAAATAGAGAAATTAATGAAAAATGATCAAAATGCCCTAACTTGCTGAAGTAGGCACGTCGACCTCGTGCTTGCTTCAGTAGGTGATAAATATTTTAAGTTGCTAAATTATTGCCATTTATAGTACTTTCTACGTAATTTTTAAATAATGTATGTTACTCTCTCTACTCCAATTTATGTGTCATTGATAGAATTTGGAGAGTCAATTAATATTTTTTTATATATTTTAAGTTGTTAATTTGTGATTTATAGTACTTTTTACATCATTTTGAAATAATATATGTTACTTTCTCTGTCCCAATTTATGTGGTACTGATAGAATTTTCAGAGTCAATTAAATTTATGTGGTACTGTTAGCGGGTCTCTTTGTATCTGTTGTCCTAACCTGAAACGTGGCTGCTTCAAGCACGTCAACTGCCTCTTATAATATAGAGTAATATATAATATAGAGTAAGTAATATAAGTATATATATAAAAGTGACTGACTTTTTTTTTTGTTTTTATTGCTCCAGTAAATTTGTGGGCCCACAACTATATTTCTCTATATGACACTGCAGTCATTGGGCTCATGTGTGGGTCATTCATGGAGCTAAAGTGACATCATATAATAACATCTTATTAAATTGGACTTTTCCTTTTTCCTTTATCATTTGGAATATCTTTTTGGAATAATTTTAAATATATATAATAAAATAATTAGTTTACAGTAAATATAATTAAGTTTTTTTTATAAGAAAAATAGCTTAAAAAAGAATTAGTCATAAAAAAAAATTATAAAAAAAATAGCTGCATGTATATGCAATGTATCGATAATGTATAAAAATTATGTAATATATTAGTATTATATAAATGGTATATAAATATGTATCAATATTGTATAAATAATATATAAATATGTATTAATATTATATAAACGATATTTAAATGTGTATCGATATTGTATAAATAATTAAATAATATATATGTAATGTATCGATATTCATATTTATTTTTTCAAAAAAGAGAAATCAGCTAAAAAAGTTTTAAAAAACACTGATTTTTTTAGATCATGTATAAATGAAGTACAAACGAGTAGCTTGATGAGTGAAAAATGGAAAGAGTTTGCCTGAGCTCAAACCACCAACCAGATCTGGTAGTAACAGTGACAACATTATCCGGCGTGGAGGGTGTTCGTCTGAGCTGTTCGTCACCGAAAATGGCGTGTTGGCTTCGGCGACGAGAAGCAAAGGGTCTGTTGTCGCCGAAGCCACAACCACAACCACAACTTTCAAAAAATAGGAAATTGAATAGCAAAGTGTAGATGACAGAGAGAATCAGAAATAATGACTAAGAAAATTTTATTCATTGAATATGTAATGAAGAATTACACCATCAAGCTCAATAGAAAGATAAAAATCTACAAACTTTGCCCTAATTTCACAAAAACCTAATCCCCAAATCCGTAAAGAGTCCTTCCTTGCCTCTTAAGGGCATAAACAACATCCGTAGCAGTAACAGTGACGAGAAGCAAAGGGGTCTGTTGTGGTTTGACCATGGTTGTTGGATTCATTGCCAGAGAGATGGTGGCTGGTGGTGTGGACTGCCGGAACGGCGAACAGAGAGGGAGCGATGGACTGGTTTTGCTGGTTCATTTGGTTGCTGACTTCACCGGATTCCGACGTTAAGGGAAAACAGAGAACGAGGGAGATGGGGGGCTGTACAAGTGGTTGGTTAGCTGCTCCAGGTCATAGGAGCTGGTGGCTCCTCGCCGGAACAGTGACGGGACAAAGGAGGAACAAAGGAAGCAGTGGTGGTTTTGTGGAGCTCGATGGTGGTTTGTGGCGGAGCTTTTGGTGGCGTGAGGTGAGTGAGCTGTGAGAGAGGAGGGGGTGAAAAATAGTAGGGTTGTTTGATTGGTTTTCATCGGAAAAGATTACCAAAATGGCATAATAAATGAGTGATAATTTTAAGGATAAACTATATAATTAATTAAATATTCTTACCCTAATTACTAAATATTCACTACTTTAAAATAATTATATTTATCCAATAAGTTATAATTACATATTATTAAACGTGTATCCAGCATAATCCCTTAAAAAGTGCCTAAAATCGCTTCAACTGTATCCAAAGGCAAATCATTTTCTCTCTCTCAGATTTTTTCCCCCAATTCACGCATTTAAGCCAGGAATTCAACTTTCACACGATCTTCCTTCGTTTTTCAAAAAAAATTAGCGCTGCTGAATCAAAAACTTTTATATTTGAGGTTGGTGAAATTTGATTTCACCTTTATTATAGTTTAGTTCTAAGTTATTTTCATCTATAAGAGCAATTACTGCTAAAACAACAAATTCTTTGTTTATTCATGGATAATGAATCAGATAATTCGATAATACTAAGTAACCAACAATGGCCTTCATTTGATTTAGGTGTATCTCAAATGGAGAACATTGCATGGCCTTCTCTGACCTTTGTTCCGGCTGTTAGAGACTTTGAAGAAGAAGATTTTACGGAAAATAGATTCAAATTTAGAAACGATCCAATCAAAATGAATGAATTGCATCAAAATTTGCAATCAAGAACAAGAGACTCAAATCCAGATGACCAAATCCCCAAAGTTAAAGTTTCAGATTGCAGAGTTCAGGTAAGGACTCGTAGTTATCAAAGATTCTTTTCATGTATCCAAGCTAACATGTAGTCAACATAACATGTATCCAAGGCTAACTGTGATTAGCGTGTATCCTAGATTAATGTTATTTGTTGTTGAGATCTTGTTAACATGTTCCTGCTGTTAGAGACTTTGAAGAGGAAGATTTTGCAGAAAATAGATCCAAATTTAGAAACGATTCAGTTAAAATGAATAAATTACGTCAAAATTTGCAATCAAGAACAAGGGACTCAAACTCAGATGATCGAATCCCCAAAGTTAAATTTCCAGATCGTCAAGTTCAGGTAAGCACTCGTACTTATCAAAGATTATTTTCATGTATCCAAGGCTAATTATAATTAGCGTGTATCCTAGACTAATGTTACTTGTTGTTGAGATCCTGTTATCATCTGGGTTAACTTGGGGGATTTGGTCATCTGGGTTTGGGTTTTATTGATTAGGTGCATCCTCAATTTATTACTATGTATCCTGGGTTTTTTTTCATGTATCCGAGTATACCTATATCTCTCTGAGGTTTAAATGTGTATCCTTTGTTATAGTTAAGTTTACATCAAGATAATGTAACATGTATCCAAGGTTAATTCATGTTTAACGTGTATCCAATACTAATGCTACCTGTTTTTGAGATGTTGGTAACATGTATCCTCAATACAGTTACCATGTATCCAAGCTTATAATCATGTTTTCAATATTATCAATGTATCCAAATATACATATAGCTCTTTGCTGTTTAAATGTGTATCCAAAGATATTTGAGATCTAATATTACCTGTATCCAATATTATGGAGTTAGTTGCTGATTTAATTACGATCCGAGACCACACACATTACGATCCGAGACCACACACATATATGACTCGTACATGGCAGTCGGGCACAAAGCTGTTGTGCTGGCAGAAATTCAAAAGTTTGCCACATGTTGCCTGTTTGGTTATCGCTAAGTGACTTTTATGAGAACACTGATCGCACTGACTGGCTAAAACTGGAAGCATACAATGGAAAAACAAACATTCATTTGACATTCATTGGGTCAGTGACATAGTTCAACAAGACGGCGGTAGTATGTACGTATCTTTTGTCTTTTTTTTAAATACATTATCATAATTAATGATTAAAATAGTCATTTTCTCACACATTTACATATGTTTATGAATTGTGGAGTCTATGTAGCATCATTTGCGGAGTTTTTGAGTGATGGAGAACAGATTCCTGCCTCCAACTTTGATGTAAAACTTCAGCATGTCAGATATGGTGCACTTTTATGGAATTACGATGGTCATAAAGCGAGTTCTGGTGCAATCAATGACAATGACGATCCATCAAAACCATCGCGTCGGCCCATCAATCAAGATGCCTATGATATATTCAATGTGGATTAGTTTTTTTAAAAAAATTGTGCCTTTTTTTAAGTTTCAAATACTGACATTAGTTCATTTTTTTTCGTATTTAAGTTTAATGTAATAGAGATTCAGTTTATTATCTATTATAAATATCTACTTAAGGATATTTTGATTTTTTGTCGGATATGGTGAATTTTAAGTATGTTAATACAACATGTATTTGGGATACTTACGTTTTCATGGTTACAAGACATGTATTCAATATTACCATGTATCCTAGTATAGTTATAGATCTTTTAATGTTTAAATGTGTATCCAAGGATATTGTTATGGTTACATCAAGATGATGATATCAAATATTTACTGTTACCATGAATCTAATGTTACCTGTAATTTAAGATCTTTTCAACATGCATTCAACAATATTGTACCATGTATCCAAGATTTTTTTCATGTACCAAAGCTTCTTATTAAGTTCTTTCCATGTATCCAATATTACATGTATCCAATATTAGGAAGTTAGTTGTTGATTTAATGTGTATCCAAATATACTTTGGTGCTTACATGTATCCAATCATTTGTTATCATGTATCCAAGGTTACCTTTAGCTATACATTTCTGCTAATTTTAACTTCTCTTTTAATGTGACTGAGAATTTTTTTGATGTATGCAGAAATACAAATATTTTTGTCAAACATGTAAATGAATTAACAGGACATGATTTACACTAATTAATTATATATCTATGATAGGCTTAAGTTTGTAACCTTGGATACATGGTAATAGTAAAAACACTATGACACTACATTATCAACATTATATGTATTCACCATAGTAGCAATAATCACGAATACATGTTATTATTGGATACACATTAAAATAATTTTAGCCTTCGTAACAATAATCGTATTTACACGAGGGCCTTGGATACATGATAATAAAGATCTTAAAGATTAGATAGATGTTTAAATTAACAAAATAAAAAATAAGATAGTCTAAAAAATAGATTAACTCTAATAAAAATAACATTTAGTTTATGATGTTTCTCAAAATAAAAAATAAAAAATAGAATATTCATTCACTTCTTCCTTGAAAAATAGTTACAACTACGCCTATTATGACCTTCACGGTCAAATCATCCACAACAATTAGTGCTCTTTAAAAGCGTTTCACTATACTTCTTATGTCTCCCTTTTTTGGGATGTCTGGGTTGCCTTCTGTAAATAGGTGGCAAAATCATCTCAGCTAAAATATTTTCTGATATCTTTCACTCTTTTTGGTCTGGTAGTGAACACACCGACAACTTATATGTCTTCACGAGTGTTCCCGGCTTGTATTAATCAGAGTAGTAAGGTCCAATTTCATCAATTTTTTTTTGCTTTTCAAAATAGTTGTGGACAAGGTAGCTCATCCAACTGAAACCTTCCACAACAACACATTTTTTATCTAGACAAACAATGTACTTTCTTTCATCATCAATTACTGTGTATTAAAATTCAGATGAAGGTCTTACCTGAAAAAAACATATGTCAAATGTTCAATGGTGACGTCAGATTCATTAAACAAACTAAAAAGAATTTGATCTTAATGAGTTCAAACACATACCGTCATACGGGGCGATTCTTCAGATATACATATCAGGTAGTAGCTGCACACAGGAACATACTGGTTAACTTAATAATTATATTAATTAATACAATATATCTATTTGTATTAAATAACTGAAATGCACATAAATAAGTTGTGTGCATCTTTTCAAGTAATATACTTTTTTCCCCAAATTCTTTAAATATTTTGTCATTCAAATAGTGTGTGTCTACCAAGTGATTGGATACACGTAAATAATAATGTGCTTGGATACACAGTAAATTAGCAACTTTACTTGGATAGTTATATGCTTGAATACATAAACAACTATAAACTTGGATACAAGATAAATTTTTATTTACTCGGATAGTGATATGCTTGGATACATGCCAATACCAATATGCTTGGATACACAGTAAACAACAACTAACTAAATAAACAGATAAATATTATTTTTTGCTAAGTAGACTAATTCGCTACAACAAAACTATTCTAGATACAGATTAAAAGTAATGCCTGGAACACACTACATAACATGCTGGATACACACTAAACTAATGTATATCTGGCCGATGTAGCTATTACAACAATGTGAATCGACCATACCAACACATTACAAATGGATACATATACTGTTCAAGAGAACTAACCTTTTCTTGTTTGATCTATCGGTTTCAGAATGCCTCAACAAGATCGTTATCAACGTCATGATTTATCTCGGTAAAAGAGGAAGAAACTTTACTCTGTTTTGCAAGATTAACGTTGATTAATCAAAGAAGAATAAGAGTTTTTACTTTTTAGTGTGTTTGAAATTTGAATTCTCCAGTTGTTTGTGGAGATGAGGCTACTGCAGATGCGTTTCAAAGTGATTGACGCATGATTTACTCCTTATTAATTGTAAATCTGTTATTTCCTTTTAAAGCACCCTAATAGTAATAGATTTACAATTAATGAGGAGGAACTATGTATCTAGGATACACAGAAAAAAATATGAGATACGCTTTTCCTTTTTAAAGTATCGGAAAAAATGTAATATTTTAAAATACTGATTAAAAACGTAATTAGGTATCAAACTACTGTGTTTTATGTTGTTTACACTAATTTTAAAGTGAGCTATTTTAAATATAAATAAATTGATGGGCTGACATTTTGCCGAATTTTATTTAGGATTTTTTTACTTTTATAATTTGACAAGTCGATCTGTAGCAATATTAGGAGGGGTGGGGTGGGGGGGGGGGGGTTGTAAAATAAAACCAATGTTGAGACTATTTACACAAAAATAAATAAATCTAGACTGCAAAAAATTGAAAAAAGTATTAAACAATAGGCGCTCAAACTAAATCTTTTACCATCTTTCTCCGGCAAAACAAATATACTAAAGTTTAGTATTTCAATCATTTCAATTTGTTTTTTTAGTACGCTCAAAATAAGTATTTTTTTTTCTTTTTTGATAATTTTTTAATTTAACTTTACATATGACATATTTAAGATCACAAATTAATGGACACTTGATATATTTGACATATTTTTAATTTAAAATTATAGTAAAAAATAAAAATAAATTAAACTTCGTGTCAAGTTTAAAACAACGGAACAATATTAAAATAGAAGGAGTATTTACAAATGCTAATGGCCTCACTGATATTTGAGTTTAGAAACAAAGAGTGTCAAGCTACCCAAAAAGGTTTAAAAGTAAGAACAATAATATATTTAAGATTTTTTGTGCTGAGCACGGGTTAATCTTTACCAGTATACAAATAGGATAGTGTTGCCAGTGATTCAATGTGACCATCCCATTTTGATAGATGGAAAATTATGATTTTTATATTATTGGTAAAGGAATTGAAGTGCAGCAGATTATTCGGTTTCAAATTGGTTCGGGGAAAAGTTTTTGGGTGAGTAATCATTGACATAATGATAAGCTATTATTGAGATTTTTTTTTTATAGAAAGGTATTGTATGATTTTTACGTAATTGCTATTGTTTTCGTGTCTTTGCTTTAGCTTTGAAAATCCTTTTATGAGTATCATGCTGCAAAATTTTGATTTATGATACATTGGGGGAACGTAATTAGATATTAGATGAATTAGATTATACACACACCTTTAAGTTATGATATTTCAGATGTGAAAAGTGAAATTTTAATCCTAAGTTAAGAAAATGGGATTTTAGGCCTAAGGTTCTTAGAACAAGAATTCTTGATTTGGGAGTTGAATAACAATTCATGTTAGCTGAAATTTGACGTGCGAGTTCATTTTATTATGGGTAAATATAATATGAAGGAATATTTTAGATGTGACTCTAGAGCTTGGGGTGACTTTTTAACTCAATTTTTTAGTAAAAAAAATATAGCACTATAGATATCTACGGATTCGTTTACTTACGAATAATGCATAATTGATAGATTGAGAAAGTTCTGAAGCTTTGCGGAAGAAAAAAGTGAAATCTTAAGGGTTGTGACACGTTATTCGATATTTGAAGTATGTTAAAATTTTCTAGACTTCACTGAGGGATATTTTTCTAATTAAAGATTAAAAATGAAATAGATAATAGGTAAGGGCGAAAGACGGGGTCTCGTACCCATTGTGTAATGGGCATTGATACGAGTATCGGTTTTATAAAAGGAAAAGTTTACTATGAAATTATGGATTGTAATCTGAGAATGTTAAAGCATATGGACGTTAGCTGATTAATTATTGATTAGGTTGCTTTTCATGTGTTCATGTTTCTTCATTTAACTTGTATATTTGGGATAGTCGAGGTGAATATATTTTATGCCACGTATTTGATTGAAATGAAATGCATCATCATCCCCTACTTTGTTGATATTATACTATGCACATGCATACGAGTATGAGTAAGGGTCGAGCACATGAAGATCGCCCATGCTGCAATCTTTTTGTAATTATGAGTTGCGCACATGGAGATCGTCCGTGCTGGAGATTATCTAATTTTGTGATAGTGCATTGAGATCATCCACACAGGCACGTGAAGATCGTTCGTACCAGTATATAGACCTCGCGAATCTCCCATGGATCACAAACTCTCAATTTTGTTTTGAGGAGTATCGTGTGTATAGGACTGAGAGAGTATCTAGAGTTGAAGCATACCATCTCATTGCATTGCATCACATAACATCCTCCATTATTACTTGATTATGTGATTAATTGATGTTTGAACATTACCTAACATTGATTATACCTGTTTTGCTAAAAGTTTGGTTGTTAAGTATAATGAAGACTTGTAAAATTAGAGGATGATTTCTTACATAATTCTGTCACTACTTTTTCGTTGTCGATCTATGAGAGATACTGGATACATGTAGTTTAGTACTCATACTATATTTGTTGTACTCTTTTGTAGTGCAAATTAGATTTTGAACACTAGCGCATTTTGTAGAGCTTTCTAAGTCCGAGCTTGAGTTATTTTGGAGTTGTGGTGAGCTGCTTGGCTACTCTGCGACCCACACCCTCATCTATTTTTTTTATTATTCTGTTATTTAGTATTTGAACAGGGTATTTATTACATTTAGACTTGTCATTCTCATTTCAGACTTGTATCGTATTATAAAAACTCTTGTACTTATCACATCAATCGTGGGTGGTATTTTTGCTTTTTTTTTTCACATTTCATTTGTAAGACATAGTATGTTGAGATTTTGGCCTGTCTCTTTACTTTTTTCACTTGATTCAGTGAAATAAATTAGTAAAATTATTGGGTTGGCTTACCTATCGATTGGGAATATAGGTGTCATCACGACTTATGATTTTGAATCATGAGACAAACACGCACTATTTATTGTTATTACACTCGTAATTTTCTCTCTTGAGTTCAATGAACGAGCCACAGATAGTTGATCAGACAATCAAATAATTGAGATACAAAATAAATAAATAACTCAATGATGAAAATAATATTCAAATAATACAGATCATGAAAGAACTACAACCCCAGAACGAGAAGTTTAGATTTACATAGACAGGGAAGATATCAAATCATTGAAAGAAAAATATAAAAATAAATAATACGGAGAAGAAAAGCAAAATTCTAATAAACTTTCGCCTTCACGTCAGCTAGCTCTTCCCAGATCAAAATTTTTCTTTGAAAACGTGTTTATGAACTATTTATAAGTATAGAAAAATCTCATACGAAATAACAAAGTCCAAAACAAATTGAGAAAAATAAAATTTCAAAAATTGGCCTAACGATACCCCGAGGGCAACATTCCAGTGTCTCAATTATTTGCGCTGGATTACTTTGAAGTTCCAAATCTTTTTTCTTTTTCCTTTTCTTCATTTGGGGATACAAAAATTAGGTAACCCCCCACTTTTTTTTAAGAAAATAATTTCTTTTCTTTTCTTTTTCCCATTTATTCGTTTTTGTTTTGAATATTTTTATTTTCATATCAATTTATCCTACACAATATAAATATAATATTAAGTACAAAGCAATATAATTAAGAATAAATTACTTAAATGATTAAACATTCTTACCATAACCACTAATTCTCTCTCTACTTTAAACTAATTACATAATATCCCACTTCTTAATAATTTTCTATCAATCTCATTATCATATACACACCACTACTAATCAGCCCTAACCTTCCTTTCAACTTATTTTCCTCTTCTCTCTATTTTTATTACGGATAAATAAATTTATTACCTTTCTTTCACTTTGTAATTTCATTTTATTACCCTCATTTTTCGTTCCCTAAATACCAAAATCCCAAAGAGGCAAAGATAAAATACAGATTCAGAAAAAATGGGATACGTGTTTAGAGTAAGATTTTCAGCATTCTTCGTCGGAGCTGCAGTGGAATCGGCAGGCGATCTCTACCTAACATTCAACTCATCGCAAATCTCGCTCAATGTTGATATTTCTCTTTATCCTCGCATTCATCTATCATTATTGATATTTTAATTTTTAAATTACAGAACTTTTTCATCTCAAAGATTTGGCAGTCAAGGGTGGTGCAAATGGTGATTTTGCTAGCGGAGATCCGGTGATGTTTAACATAGAAAATTTAAAGCTGTTATTTTTTTTGTTGTTTTACTTTGATAAAGATGTATCTATGTTTATTCTTCTTCTTCTTCTTTCAAGTCTGTATTTTGTTGAAAGTTGCTTTATGAAATATACGTGACTTATTTTATTTTGTTCTCTAGTTCTTTAATTTTTTAGATAAGACTCCTAGTCAAATTAGTATTTCTATTTCTTAGCGGACTATTAGTCGTTTATGATTTTCTAAGATAGCAAATATGACTCTGCTTTATTATCACAATTTTAATCTTCTTTTCAGTTATAACATCGACTATTTATATCAGGAGGTGATATCAAATAAAGTGAGTTGTTTTCACTGGTGCAAATACTTCTTCTGCTTCTATTTTCTTCTTGGACTCGTTCCTTATTTTAGCCGCTAGCTTTTGACTTTCCTTTACTGTGTTTCCCCCCCTTTTAATAGGTTTAAAACCTTCAATTGGTATCAGATCTTTATTTCTTGAGGGACCTCTGTGTGTGCGCCAATCATATTTTGTGAATATCATGAACGGAGAAGCAAGTTTTTCTTCAGTGACACCACCAACTTTTGGTGGAGAAAATTATCGAATCTGGGAAGTTAGAATGCAGGCATATCTGGAAGCTTTGAATCTCTGAAAGGCTGTAGAAGATGAATACGAGATTGCTCTCTTGCCAAACAATTCCACGATGGTGCAAATTAAAAATCACCAGGAGAAGAAAATCAGAAAATCAAAGGCAAAGACATGCTTATTTGTTGCAGTTTCATCCATTGTCTTCACTTGTATCATGTCTCTGAAGTCAGCAAAAGAGGTATGGGATTATCTTAAGACTGAATATGAAGGAGATGAAAGAATCCGAGGGATGCAAGTGCTGAATTTGGTACATGAGTTTGAACTGTAAAGGATGAAAGAAAGTGAAACCATAAAGGAGTACTCTAACTGATTTCTTAACATATCAAATCATGTCAGCTTGTTGGGTTCCACTTTTAACGATTCAAGGATCGTTGAAAAAATTCTTGTAACGGTACTTGAAAGATTTGAGGCGACCATAACAACATTAGAAAATACTAAGGACTTGTCCAAAATTACACTAGCAGAGCTCTCAAGTGCTTTTCAAGTACAAGAGCAAAGGCATGTTATAAGACAAGAAGGAGCTGTTGAAGGAGCCTTACCAGCCAAGCATCAAGATGATGGACAATATAAGAAGAAGAAGAAAAACAAAAAGTACCAACCAACAGATGGAGAAGGTGCAGCACGCAACAACAAAAATAAAACAGGTAGCTTCAAAGGAAACTACCCTCCTTGTAAGCATTGCTACAAGATCGAACATGCACCTTTCAAGTGCTGGAGAAGGCCTGATGCTAAGTGCAGTAAGTGCAATCAGTTTGGGCACGAAGCAATCATTTGTAAGAACAAAACTCAGCAGCAGGATGTAGATGCTCGAGTTGTTAATGAACAGGAGGAGGATCAACTCTTTGTTGCATCATGTTTTGCAAGAAATGTTTCAAGTGAGTCGTGGCTGATTGATAGCGGATGCACAAATCACATGACTCATGATAAATAACTCTTCAAAGAATTGAAGCCTACTCAAGTTGCAAAGGTTAGAATAGGCCATGGTGGTCACATTCCAGCAAAAGGAATAGGAACCATTGCAGTTGAGACACAAGCAGGTACTAAAACAATAGCAGATATTCTTTATGTACCTGACTTAGACCGAAACTTGTTAAGTGTCGGTCAATTGTTAGAAAAAAGTTTCAAACTTTATTTTGAAGATAAATATTGCTTGATCAAGAATCCCTCAGGACAAGACTTGTTTAAAGTCAAAATGAAAGGAAAAAGTTTCTCATTAAATCCATTTGAGGAAGAGCAGATGGTGTATTCAACAAAAGCAATGAGTAATGGCATAATAGACTCGGGCACTATCATTATCAAGGGCTTATCAATATGCACAAGTTGAAGATGGTGAAGAACCTACCTGATCTGGAAGTAAATTCCACTGCATGTCATGCCTGCCAATTTGGTAAACAACACAGGAAGCCATTTCCTAAATCAACCTGGAAAGCCTCACAAAAGCTGCAACTAGTTCACACTGATGTCGCTGGGCCTCAAAAAACTCCATCACTACAAGATAACATCTATTATGTTCTTTTTATTAATGATTTTATAAGAATGTGCTGGATCTTTTTCTTGAAATTCAAGTCAGAAGTTGCTGGTGTATTCTGAAAATTTAAGAAATTGGTGAAAAATCAAAGTGATTGTAAAATTTAAGCTTTGAGGTCTGATAATGAAAATGAATACACCTCAGTAGAATTTAATTCATTCTGCGAGCAGGCCAGTATTGTGCATCAGCTTACAACATCATACACAACAGAATAAAATGGTGTTAGTGAAAGAAGAAATAGATGGATAATAGAGATGGCCCGATGTATGTTGCATGGGAAGGAACTGCCTAAAATATTTTGGGCAGAGGCAGCAAATACTGCAGTTTTTGTGCAAAATCAACTTTCAACGAAGGCTTTGGAAGATAAAACACCATTTGAAGCTTAGTATGTGTTTAAACATTCACTAAGTTTTCTTAAAGTGTTTGGTTGTGTGTGTTTTATTCATGTTCCTCAGGTTAAACGTGACAAACTTGACAAGAAGGCAATTTCAGGCATCCTTGTGGATTACAACAGAGTTTCTAAAGATTACAAGGTCTATCATCCTCAAACAGGAAAGATGAAAATTACAAGAGATGTTCAGTTTAGTGAGAATGAACAGTGGGATTGAACGAATTCTCAGAAATCAAGAAAACTCTCACCAGAAGCAAGCATCAGCCCTCCCGAAGAGCAAAAAATTGAACAGTGGCAGCAAGAACTAGAAGATGATCTTCCAGTCAAAGGGAGAAGATTGTTGTTGAATATCTATTAAAGATGTAATGTCGCCATCTACGAACTTGCTGGTCTAGTAGAAGCTCTTCAAGACCCAAAGTGAAAGAAGGCGATAGAGGAGGAGATCTCCATGATTGAGAAAAATAAAACTTGGGTGCTAGTCAATAAGCCTGAAGATAGAAAAGTTATTGGTGTGAGATGAGTCTTCAGAACAAAGTTAAATGCAGATAGTTCCATCAACAAATAGAAGGCCAGTATTGTAGTTAAAGGGTACACACAAATTTATGGTGTTGATTACTCTGACACATTTTCTCCTGTTGCAAGATTGGACACAATCAGATTGCTGTCTAGAATAGCAGCACAAATGGAATGGAAGGTGTTCCAACTCGATGTCAAATCAACCTTATTAAATGGCATACTGGAGGAGGAAATATATGTCGAGAAACCATCAGGATTTTGTGAATCAAAATGATGAAGATAAAGTCTATCTGCTAAAAAAGGCTCTTTATGGCCTAAAATAAGCACCAAAAGCTTGGTATAGCAGGATAGACAATCATCTGTTAAGCTTGAGTTTTAAAAAAAGCTTATCTGAATCTACTTTGTATGTAAAACATAACGACAATGATATTCTTATTGTGTCGCTTTATGTTGATGATCTTCTGGTAACAGAAAATGATACACGGCTGATTGAGGAGTTTAAAAAAGAAATGACGCAAGTTTTTGTAATGACAGATCTTGGTCTTATGGCTTATTTTCTAGGAATGGAGATCAAGCAAAGCAAAAGTGAAGTGTTCATTTGCCAGAAGAAATACGCAAAGGAAATTCTGAAGAAATTTCAGATAGAGAAATGCAAGTCGATGAGCACGCTGATGAATCAAAAAGAGAAGCTCTGTAAAGAAGATGGAGCCGACAAAGTTGATGAAGGTTATTATAGAAGTTTGATTAGATGCTTAATATATCTCACTGCAACAAGGCCAGATATTCTATTTGTTGTAAGTCTCTTATCTCATTTTATGCATTGTGCAAGTGAAATGCATTTAAGAGCAGCAAAAAATATATTAAGATATATAAAAGTTACTGTTGACTATAATGTAAAGTTTGAGAAATGTCAAAGCTTCAAGTTATTTGGATTCTAGGGTAGTGATTGAAGTAGATCCGCTGATGATATGAGAAGTACGTCTGGACATTGTTTCAGCTTAGGTTCAGGAATCTTCTCATGGTCATCTAAGAAATAGGAAATTGTTGCACAATCCACTACAGAAGCTGAATTTATAGCAGCAACAAGAGCAGTAAACCAAGTCTTATGGCTTAGGAATATCATGTGTGATTTACATATGGAACAGATGGAAAGTACTGAGATTCTTGTCGACAACCAGGCAGCTATTGCAATCTCAAACAATCCGGTATTTCATATGAAGACCAAGCATTTCAACATCAAGTTCTATTTCCTGAGAGAAGTGCAGCAAAAAGGAGAAGTGACTCTAGTCTACTGCAAGTCTGATAACCAACAAGCACACCTATTTACTATGTTGCTTCCCGTCAGCAAGTTTGAGCTTTTGAGGCAGAGAATTGGAGTTTGCATTTCCTAAAGTAAGGAGGAGTGTTGAAAGTTGCTTTATGGAATGCACGTGACTTGTTTTATTTTGTTCTCCAGTTCTTTAATTTTTTAGATAAGACTCCTAGTCAAATTAGTATTCCTATTTCTTAGCGGACTGTTAGTCGTTTCTGATTTCAAGGATAGCAAATAGGACTCTGCTCTATCATCACAAGTTTAATCTTCTTTTCAGTTGTAACATCGACTATTTATATTAGGAGGTGATATCAAATAAAGTGAGTTATTTTCACTGGTACAAATACTTTTTCTGCATCTATTTTCTTCTTGGACTCGTTCCTTGTTTCAGCCGCTAGCTTTTGGCTTTCCTTTGTTGTGTTTTTTCCCCTTTTAACATGTTTAAAATCTTTATATTTATACACAGATACATGTATCAAAAGTTTTGACATGACAACTTTAATACTAGATACATGTATTTTGGTTACACTATATGAAATTTATACTAGATACATTAAATTAATACAAGATACACTAGATGAAATAGATATTGAATAATATATATTTTTTCTTCTTCACTAGATGAAATTGATACTGAATATTGTATTTTTTTTTCTTCTTCATCTAATTACGTATCTATACATAGATACATGTATTAAAAGTTCTCGCAGTGAAGTTTTGATACTAAATACATGTATTTTGGATATAATGTATGAAATTGATACTGGATACATGAAATTAATACTAGATACATATAAACAGATACATGAAATCAATACTACATATATAAAAACAGATTTTTGAAATTACTACTCAATACATATAAACAAATGCACTAGATGAAATTTGATGAAATCTTTGCATCTTTTACACCAGATATATATATATATATCTTTGAAACCATATATATGTATTTGAATACACGATATAAAATTGATAATAGGTACATTAAATTAATGAATTTATTATTTTAAAAAGTAATAAAATAAAATTAATCAAATTACATAACCAAGATACATGTTTTCGTTAATTTTTTAATTTCTGCCTTATATTAAGGGATCTGATTGATTTTAAATTTCTGAAATTAGTTGCGTATGTATCTGAGATACATGGATCTGCGCGATAAAATCATGTATCAAGACGTCTTTTTAATAGCATAAAGTTTAATTTTAAAAATTAGTATTTGAGGGAGTAATTAGCTCCTATACTAGTTATTTTCTATGGTTTAATCTATAACTAGTGAACTTGTCCGTGCTTCACGCGGTCGTAAAAAATATCTTTAAATTTATCATACCTTTTTGGTATAAAACTAAAAACACTTATAAACAATATAATTTGAGTTAGTTCATAAATGCGAAAATTATTTTGAGCACAAACTACAATATACATAATATATAAGCACTATTACTACGACATAGATGGATTAATTTTGCCTCTGATTTTCTTTCTCAATTGTGTACTATAAAAATAGATAAACAAAAGAAAATATAAAAGAACGTAAATTTTTAAGTTTGTCTAAGCATTTTTCTTAGAAACGTTTAAAGGAAGACCAAAAAGGTGTAATTAAGAAAATTAGGAAAATGACTTTGTTTAGCATAACATAAATGGAGAATTAAGAAGAAGGCTAAATGTGATGAATGAAGGGAAACATACATTAAAAATGAAAAGAATAGTATCTTGCATGTAAAGAATGTGTATCTTCAAATATTCCTAAGTACTTCTCTTGAAAACGGTCAAGGAAAAAGAGGTGTGATTAGAAGAACTAAAAAAGTGATATTATTTGACTGATTTTATTTTTATCAAAGCACATAAGTGAAAAAATAAGCAAAGTGCCAAAGTATGTGAAAAAATAAGCAAAGTGCCAAAGAGCAAAAATGAGGAGAATGAAGGGAAAATACAAAAAAATAAATAATACATTTTCTGATTTATGAGAAGTGCCACATACTGATTTGTTCTTTGTTACATGTAATATTTCATTCACATTTAACTTGAAGGTCATCTTTACTCCCCCCTGTTGCAAGTACAAATCAGAAACGCACTTGTAGTGCCAAGTGTTATATTGAAGGTTTTAATTATGAGATCATCAAGCAATCATGATAAATTAAATTAGCTTACCTTAGAGCAGAGAAACTTTGGTAAATCGTAATTTATGTGACCCACGCATTAATTAACGGGGAAAATAGGAGAAAACGATTCTCATAGTTTAAGTGTCATTCATCGGGATTAGTGCCAGAGCCAAGTATTTTACTAAGTGAGTCAAAATATGAAGTAAACCCACGAATAAGTCAAAGGAAGTTCAACATCTATTATCTATACATAAGAACTAATTTTAATCATGTATAAACAGTGTAACTTTTCATCAAAGGGGATTTGAATGAACCCCTCAGCCCTACCTGGCTCTTCCCTGTTCATGATAGATTAATTTTAACCAAACTAAATTGAGTAATTCGAGCACAAGTCCGCGAAAATAGAATTTAGTCAAAATATTTTGTAGGTTAAGCATATCGAATCCAAGATTTATAAATTAACAAAAAAGCAATATTCCTGAACAACAGTGTTGAACTCGTGCTGACATATTATTAAAATATATTATAATCTCTTGGCTAAATGACTGTTCTCTTCATGATAAAAACTTACGAATAAAAACTATGAAAAATAAGACAATTATATAAGCAAAAAGATACTGAAAACATAAAGAAACCACAAATAATGCTTTGTAAATGTGATGATCATTTTGTAAACTCACTGAGAAGCAACACGTTGAAGAATCTTTGTGCTTTGTTCTCTCTCTTTCCATGAAGAAATCTTCTTTGTTAGGTTGATTTTCATGGATGCAGCAGGTGATGACCAAAAACAACCACAGAGACTTATATATATCAATTAATTTCGTAACACACTTTTTTTTAATCTCCATAACTCCAGCCGTATATTTGATGAGTTTATTACAATTAAAAGCTTGTGGTTAAATGTGGTATTTCTATCCTCCATTACTTTCTTTTTAAAGAGGAAGACGATCAATTTCTTTTTACGTTCCAAATTGAGGTGTCGGGTGCTTGAGATGACAAATGAAGAGCCTTTTCAGTTCAATAAAGTACCTTTTCAGTTTACTATTAATTTAATTTCAGTAATTAGATTTTTTTTATTTTATAATTAGGAAAATATTAAAAAAAAAGGAGATAAAAGATGAACAGATTTTCTTGTAAAGAGATGTGCCACATCAGCGGGCCTATGATCCTCTTTTATATAGATATATAGATTAATAGGAATGCCCTTCGTCGTACCTTTGGCTCACACTTATTAAAAAGGTATAAGGAATGAATAAGTCCATCAATCAAAGGAAGTGGACGGCCAGGATCTTTTTGGTCGTCCAAAAGACCCACACTTATTTAAAAGGATATATATATATAAATTTATCATTTGCACGGGGCAAAGCAAGTACAATCTTACATTATGAAAGAAAATTCAATAAAGGTAACTCCCTGAAAAATATAGCTATTTAGTCAAGTTGCAAAAATTCTTGAAAGCTGAGTGTAAACAATAAATTTTCGGAGTCTAGAGAAATTAATAATCAAGACCAAAAAAAATAGAGTACTAAAATATAGTATTTGATTTTCAAAATGTAGTGAATACAATCTCTACTATAATCCTCTGATTCTTCGAGAAAATAATATGAACTATGTTGAGCTTGAATTTGATCTCGGATTCAAGGGCCTGAGTAGCTTGATCTTGAACATTCGAACTTGGATTAGAATTATTCCTCACGAACACTTGAATGATTGCCACGAATAAGGAATATGAACAAGTAACTTGATCTTGAACGTCTTGATATATGCCTTTGTTCTTGATCTTAGACTTGATTTGCTTGAACTTTGTAATTTTTAAAGAATTTGTAGACTTCGATCCACGAGCTCTCTTCTTGCTTTTTGTTCTTGAAAAACTCCTCCTTTTTGTGAATTATGAGGACCCCTATTTATAGTTGTAGGGAGTGGTGTAGCTGTGAGATTTGATTGGTTAGTTTGAACTGACCAATCACAATCCTCTGATGACAAGCTCTAATTTGATTGGTCGGAACATGTCACATACACATTTGGCATGATTTTAGTGGCTCGTTAATTTGACTTGGATTACCACATAAACTTGACACATGTCATGATTTTAGTGACTCATTTATTTGACTTAGATTGCCACCTCACGTGACACGTGACATGAGCCTGGACTTTAAGATGGGCTAACAGTCATTCGGGCCTTGAACTTATAAAATTGGGCTCATCATTTGGAGTTCAATTAGTTGGATTAGCCCAATACATTTGAAGTTAGATGATTAACTCAATCATATTAGCCACATTATTTAAACTATTTTTTTGAATTTAATATAGTCCAAATTAATTTGTGAATTTAAATTCAATAAAATTTCAATACTTACAAATGCCCCCTACTTCAAGACTTGTTGGACAAACAACCTTAGAGACAAGGTTTGAAGTACTAATAAAGAATACAATAACTCACTTTTTACATAGGAAAATTGGCACTTTCTCTTCATGTTCTCTTTCTAAAATGTGCAATCAACACACATATTCAAGCCTAGAAAGGGAAAAAAAAGAAAAATCCATAATTTGCTTTGAATTAATAATAATCTTGATGGGATAAGAGAACACGTGAGCTACTACCAATTTATCACATTTGATTGGAGTAGGATTCTTTTTTATATTCCACCGCCTCCTCCTTCCGGTTAATTACGGGATAAGCTCAATTGATTGTATGAATTCTAGTTGACCTCTATCACTTGAATTTGACTTATCAGCTTTCAAATTTATTTTGGATTAGGATTCAAATACCTTCTCTGATTCCTCTATAAATAGTAGCCCGTCTCATTGAACCTTCACAAAAAAATTAATATATCTGGTTGTGAAGAGTCTGTTGAGAACTCTGATAATCAATTGATACTTATTCCGGTAAGCTCTTTGAGTGCGTTTTTTTTCTGCGTTTTCCATTTATTTTGTTTCGTTGCCAGCTTTCGGGAAAAAAATAATTCCGGAGAAACAACTTTGCAAAACAATGAGAGGAAAGGCACAACCTATTTTTTTTAATAATTAATAGCAACTTTTGTTGAATTTTCAAAAGAACAACAATTTTGGAATCAAGCACGTCATATGAGTTGCTATTAGCAAATCGCTTCTTTAATTGATGGATTGTCTCCGTGAGTCACACGTTCTGGAAAAATAAAATTATTTATCTTATTTGGAACAAGGAACGTTGGCAGTTGGAAGTAAAGAGGACATTGTTACTTTTCTTCCTTTGCAACTTTGTTCATGCAAATTTGTTGTCCAACGTCCTCTTTTTGTTTGTTCTCCTAATTTGTTCATTAGAATGTGTGTATTTTTTTTGAAAAAAATACAACTAATCTTGGACCTTTTGAGCTTTGGAATTGCGATAGGGGCCTGCCAATTGGCATCACACCACTGTTATTTCGGACTAGGCTGCTTAGTTGAGTGTAAAGGAAAGCTTATATGAGTTACGATTTGGCAATGTCCTTTGCAGAAATCAAGCTCTGGTCATGTCTCTGGAGTAACCAAGCTTAAGGCGTAGTATAGGATGAATTTCGTCCGCACTTTAAGATTTTTGTTATATTCTTGAAGAAATCAAGCTTAAGGCGTAGTATAGGATGAATTTCGTTCGCGCTTTAAGATATTGATTATGTCCTTATATATCATGATCTCTATATTTATGATCCTCGTGTCTTTGAATTGATGATGATGACTCCTTTTGTTTCTTGCAGCTTAACAAGATGGTGAATTTCAGAGACTATACCTCTCCATCGTCCAAACTCAAGTACCTTATCATCAAGAGTAATGAAGGTCACATAGTCCAAACGAAATTGTTAGTCTAAATTCCCTTAAATGGATGGCATGCAGGCCCATGGCCAATTCTCAGGAACTCCCTCCATATGACAGATTGAACTTCAGAGTGTAAATTTATTTTAGCCCAATATCTTCAGATGTGGTCTCTTTTGGCGACCAACCATCGCTATGTAAATATCGCAAGCCCCCTTCCTAGCTTGGGTCATCGCATATCCCGCGGGGAAACACGCTGGGGAAAGATAGTAGTGTTTGAGGGTGAATATTGTCATATTCCGGGGTATTGGGAGTGGACCGAGGACACACTTGGTAGAAGTCAAGAAGTCTTAATTGCTGCAGATGTTTATGATGTTATTTATGCCTCGCTTTTCACCTATGATCGGAACTCAGACATATTACAAGCGTTTTGTGAGGCATGGTGCCCAAAGACGAATACACTTCTCACATCCATCAGAGAGCTGTCTATTTTTTTTATGGGACCTATATACCCTTGGAGGTTTGCCAATTGGGGGTACTTTATACGAGGAGGTTATCCCCGAAGCCACAAAACTCACAGGTGTTGATACGAGAGGTCAGAGATATATCTCGTGAGCTTGCGAGTATTTGTTTGTAGCCTTTCATTATTTGCAAGAAGATAAGAATGGTAGATCAAGGGTCTCCTTAAGAAATGGATAGAAATTTGGTACAAGGGAGCTTTAAGGTACCAACCTGCTCCACTGAGAAAGTAGAAGAAGGCTGCACGTCTAAAATCAACACATAACCCCCCTGGAGATATACCTGATACGTCCCGATGGTCAAGAGATGAAGAGGCGGTATTTACTAAACTTGGGGCGAGGTCCATAAAGAAGGATGAAACGTATTTGGCAGCATTTTTGTCATGTTGGCTATGTGCTTTCATGCTCCCTTCCAACAAGGTGACTTTATTTGGCCGGAGACTTTTAAGATAGCGACAATGATAGCCAGCAAGCTCAAGATCAGCCTTGCAGTGCCAGTGTTAGCAAGTATATACAATAGTCTTAATAAGATTTCACATTTATCGCAACTTGATCTTATTTCAGTCCGCTTTCCGATTCACTGTGTATATGGTTGGCTTGCTCATTACTACAAAACTCATTATCCACTTACCAATGGGATTTCTAATCCAAGGATGGTGGTATATTCAGGAGAGGGTGCCGCGCGATACTTTGACAAAAATGAAGCACGGAAACGTATCCATCAGGGGGATAATATAGCTTGGGCTTGTAGTATGTTGGCTAACTCTGAGCCTTGCAACTATGTTGATGATAATGACATAAAAGAGCTGGAGTTAAGTTATTTCATGAGCATTCATTTTTGTCACCTTGCTTTAAGGAATGGGGACTCAGTCATCATTGAGCCATACAGTCCACATCGGTTCAGCTGTCAATTTGGGTTTTATCAAAATATCCCAGGTGCTTTAGCATATGATAATCGTAGTGCTTCTTTAGCCGAAGGGCTCAGATGTTGGCGGGTTGTGTGTTATACAGAACTATGTCCCGTGCAATTTTTCCTTCTATTATGCCCAACGTGGAGAAACTTTTTGCGGATGACTACATGCCTTGGTGGGCAAAAGCGCATGGAGAATTCCTTGATGGATACTTACAATCTCTGGTGGATGCGGTTGGGCCAATTTCTGGCAAGCTTTTAGAGGACACACATCAAGAACGTAGTAGTGCAACCCCAAAAGATGGCGCTCCTTTAGCTTCAAGGGTCATATTGTCTGATCGAGTCAAAGGGTCCTTTCCGCTAAGTATAGCTGCTGGTGCTTCTAATAAGTGATCGTCTCAAGGTGAGAGTAATAGTAGTCATGAAGATCGCAGTTGGAAAAAGGTGAGATCTCACTCAAATAAATTGGGAGACGCAAACTTAGCAGCGGTCGAGATTCCTGACAACGTTGATAGCCCTTCGAGGACTTTGACCGCCTCTGCTATAAAGGTATGTTTAAAAACTTTAGTTTGACAAACATCTCTTAATGACTTTTTCTAATTTTCTTGTTTTTCTTATACAGCCAAACGGTGTTGGTGTACTACGACGAGGAAGATCACAGGAGAGCGGTGAGTCTATTTCCGGTCTGGACCCAATAAAGCCATCCTCTACTGGTAAAGCAGAAAAAGAGACAACTTTAGTTCCTCGCAATGGGGAAAGAGAGAGGTTGAAGTCTGGTTCACACAAATAGTCAACGGCTGCGGCATCCGTATTTGATGGGAATAAGGTCGTCCTAAATCATTGAAAGAAGTATATCTCTCAACTTTGGACTGTGATTAAGGGTAAGCTTTCTGGAAGCAATGTAGATTGTGCTTCTCCTTTGAGGGAATTATTGGATTCTTTCTTTGAGCTTGCTGCTTTATACGACCAGGCCCGATCGACTTTTCATGATAGGGACGTGGAAGCTTCAAGAAAAGAGTTGTTCATAGTAGCTGGAGAGAATCTATCAAATGCTATGTTTGAGGAACATGAGAAAGTCAAAAAGGTCTTATCTATTCGACGATCTCTGGATGATGTGAAGGAGAAGATGGAAAAGCTGCGTAAAGAGGAGAAGGATTTAGAAGTCCTCTTAGAAGCTACTGAGGAAGAAGTTGAAGAGGCCAAATCAGGTGCATCAACTGCTGAAAAGGAGTTTGACGCGTGCTATGATGTGGACTTGTCGAATGCTGATGACTTGCTTGATTTAGCACAGAAGAAAGGGCATCTGGAAACTAAGCTCCAAGAGTTAATCAATTATAAATTGTGTTTAGATTAGTCCATATTTCCTTTGTTCCTACTTTTTTTGCACTTTGATTTATTAGCGGATGTTTTATGAGGAATAAAGTCTACTTCTGTATTGCTTCGGATTGGACATTTTCCTTGATGCATTTTTTTTGCTTCACTTTATTATGATACTGCCATTGTCTTAAATTCTGTTTCATTATTACAGAGAACTCATCTCTTGATGTAGGAAGGACGAAATCACGAGCGACTTGATTTTTAGAAAACTAGACTTCTTAATCTAAAACATATCCAAAATTCAGAATTTTAAACAATGTGGATCGTTCCAGATTTTCTTTTGAAATCAGTTCAAATTCTACTTTGCTAGACCCTTTCAGCTTTGCGCATTTTGGTAGAAAATTCATAACCCAGCGTATGGAACTCTGAATCACAAGCCACTTTTTTCGTTGCGAAGAGGACCCCATTGTAAAAATCATGACTAGGCAATCTCTGGATTTGTACAGATATCATTTTCAAAATCAGCTTGCGTTTTGTCTCGCCCAACTTTTTAGCTTATGGGATCGACACTTTGTCGAAAGATTATAATCACCTCATTGGGGCAATCCATTTTCTATGGAGACTTGCCCCCATTGCAACGTCAATCTTTGGCGAAGGTCCAAAAATTGACAAGAGAAAACCTATAGATATGATCCTTATACTCTCGATTAGGTGCATCATAATTCATTCGAGCAATAAAGGGATGTGTATATTTTTTTTAACTCATGCAACTGAACTTAGAATGAAATTCTAAGCGCCTACGTACCTCGTTGAAGAGGTTCAAGTCACAATGTAGTTCTGAAAGAGCGGTCATTTTTTTTATGTCCTAACTTTTGCCTAGGTCACCTCTTTCGAGGTTTTCAACCTACCAGTTTTTTTTTGGGGTGCCGTGCACAGTTTATACTCTTGCAGGCTAGGATTAACATGCAGTTTATGCACGTACCTTAAGGAACGTGCTTTTTTTCTTCAAGGATAGTATCTCTTCATGAATTTCCCAATGATGGGACCAATCCTCAAACCTTCTGAGTCAACAACTTTATAAGCACCACTTGAATATACCTCTTGTACAACATATGGTCCATCCCATTTGGCAGAGAACTTGCTTCCAGACCGATGAGAAGTAATAATAGGCCTTCTTACAACAAGGACTTGGTCACCCACTTGAAAGAATCTAAGATGAACTTTTTTATTAAAATATCGAGATAGATGGGCTTGATAACATTCCAAGCTTTGTTGAGCTTCTAGTCTCTTTTCATCAAGAGCCTCCAATTCTTCAAGGCGTAACCGAGCATTTTCTTCATCAGTGAGTCCCTCTTGAATAGCAAGTCGTAATGATGGAATTTGACACTAAAGTGAAAGGACTGCTTCAACTCCATAAATAAGAGAATAAGGAGTCGCTCGCGTCGGCGTGCGGTATGTGGTCCTATATGCCCAAAGAGCTTCTTCCATTCTTTCATGCCGATCTCTCTTAGACTTGGAGATGAATTTCTTCAGCAAGTTGCAGAGTGTTTTGTTAAATGCTTCAGCAAGGCCATTGGCAGCGCCATAATACATAGAGGAGTTGCGTTGCTTGAAGCCAAACAGATCACATATCTTAGTCATCAACTTGTTATCAAATAGATTGCCATTGTCCATTAATATATATCGAGGAATCCCAAAACGATAGATGATATTGACTCGCATGAAGTTTTCCACATTCTCCTTCTCTACTTCTTAAAGGGAAACGGCTTCTGCCCATTTCGAGAAGTAATCAGTCGTAGCCAGAATGCATAAATGCCACCAGAAGACTTTGGCAGTGGTCCAACAACATCTAAACCCGATGCCTCAAATGGCCATGAAGCGACAGTCGGCTGTAATACTTATAGAGGTTGGTGTATGAAATTTTCATGGAATTGACAAGCTTTACACCTCCGGGCGTAATCCAAGCAATCTTTTACCATGGTTTGCCAATAATATCCCATCCTTTTTATATGAAAATGAAGTTTTGGCCCAGATTGATGCGCTCCACATACTCCAGAATGAGCTTCTTGCATGGATTGAACCGATTCATCTGTCCCTAAACACCGTAGAAGTACTCCATCGAATGATCATCTATAGAGTGTATTCTTGTAATAAAGAAAGCGCGGGGCTCGCCGTCGGATTTCTGTTTTCCTTCGGAGATTTTCTGGCAATATCCCATAACACAAGTAATCAATTATTGGTTGTCGCCAGTCTTCAATTTCAACCTTAGAAGTGGCGATGACTTGCCCATGCTCTTCTTCATATTCATCTAGTGGAGGATCTACCCATCTTTGACATACAACGACTTGCACTTGATCAGGCGATACTAATGTAGAAGCCAAAGCTGCTAATGCATCAGCCTTTTTATTTTCCTTCCTAGGGACATGCTGAATAGTCACTTCTCTAAGACAACTTATCATCTTTTGGGCATAATCGCAATAGGGAAGCAACTCGGGCTTTTTGACCTCATAAATACCCAAAACCTGATTGATCACCAACTTGGAATCTCCAAAAACTTGCAAATGCAATTGTTTCATATCAACATCCATTTCAAGTCCAAGTAAGAGTGCTTCATATTCAGTGAAATTATTGAAGCAGTGTTGTGTTAAAGTAAAGGAATATGGCAGAACCTCCCCACAGGAAGTGACAAACACCACTCCATCACCAGCTCCTTCATGATGTGCAGCGCCATCGAAGTACATCTTCCAAGGAGGTTGAATTTCTACCAACATTGCATCTTCATTAGGTAATTCATCGGATAACTCCCAGTCATCTGGAATTGGATGGTTGGCCAAGAAGTCTGCTAGTACTTGTCCTTTTACCGCCTTTTGAGATATATACACAATTTCAAATTGCTGAAATTGGAGATACCACCTTGCCAGTCGATCACTTAGGACGGGTTTGGATATGACGAACTTGATAGGATTTACTTTTGAAACCAGACGTACCACATGAGCTTGGAAGTAATGCTTCATCTTATGAATTGAGAATACAAGTGCTAGACATAACTTCTCAATAGGTGAATATTTTGCCTCATTTGGTGTCATCATCCTACTCAGGTAATAAAGGGCATTTTCTTTCCCTTCATTATTTTCTTGTGCCAGGAGGGCTCCTACTGATCTTTCTTGCGCCGCAATATATAATATCAACGGTTTTCCAGGTATGGGAGCTACAAGTACCGTAGGCTTCATCAAATAAGATTTTATACTTTCAAAAGTATTTGTGCAGGCTTGATCCCATTTGAAAGGAACGTCTTTCTTCATAAGATGACTGAATGGTTGACATCTACCGATCAGGTTTGAAATGAACCTCCTCAGGTATGCTAACTTTCCTTGCAAGCTTTTCAATTCATGAATATCTTTAGGCTCATGCAACTTTAAAATAGCATCTGCCTTAGCATGGTCGATTTTGATCCCTCGATGTCGAACAACAAAGCCAAGGAATTTTCCAGAAGCAACTCCAAAGGCGCACTTCAGAGGGTTTATTTTAAGCTGGATTCTCTGAAGTCATTCGAATACCATCCTCAAATCTTGCAAGTGGTCATCTCTCTTCTTTGATTTTACCACTAAGTCATCAACATAGCACTCAATATTTTTATGAAGCATGTCATCAAAAATATTCTTCATGGCTTGTTGATAAGTAGCACCAGCATTCTTTAAGCCAAAAGGCATCACCTTGTAGCAATATATACCTTTAAGAGTGCGGAAGGCAGTAAGTTCTTCATCTATTGGTGGCATGTGAATCTGATTATATCCGGATAAACCATCCATGAAGGACATTGCCTCATATCCCATTGTGGCATCAATCATAAGCTCTGGGATCGAAAGAGGAAATTCATCCTTAGGGCATGCATTGTTAAGATCCCTGAAGTCAACACAGACTCGGATTTGGCCATTCTTCTTTCTCACAGGCACAATGCTTGAAATCCAAGTGGGATATTTGACTTCGCGAATAAAACCCGCCTCAATGAGCTTGTTGACTTCAGTTTCGATCAAAGGGACTAGTTCAGGTCTAAAGCGATGTTGAGCTTGCTTAACAGGACGAGCACCTCATTTTACAGAGAGACTATGAACCACAACTTTGGAATCCAATCCTGGCATTTCTTTGTAACTCCAAGCAAATACATCTCGAATCTCCATAAGAAGTTCAATATATTTGCTTTCATTATCAACATCTAGTGAGGCACTTATATATGTAGGCCTTAGATCTTCATTCGTTCCAAGATTGACTTCCTTTAATGCATCAACGGTGGCCTTCAGTCCTTCCTCAAGTTTAGGTGGTGCATCTTCGGCATCATCATCTTCTTGGGGATCACCATCATTGAAAGAAATATGATGACATGCATGAACATCAATAAACCCATCTTTGACTTTTGCATATGGCAATGTGCTTTCGTCATAAATTGTGATGTGGTATGATGATCCTACACTTTCTTCATCTTCCTCACGCTCCTTAGTATGAACCATGATATGAGTTTTTTCTCTGAGGACCTCTCCACATGAAACTACGAGTTTTGTTTTTTGCCTCATTCTAGAAGGAATCAAACTTGGACAATCTTTAGGAAGATTATGTTCTTTAGCATATCCAAGTTCTTCCATCCCTCTATAATTTCCTTGGAGCTTGTATTTCTTCTTCAATGGTCCTAACCTATCAAACATCAAAGTTCTTGGAGTTGACTCAGTAAGCCAATCAAACACAGAAGCATTGGGAGTTTGGTCAGTAAGTCGATCAAACACAGAAGGTCTTTTGTTAGACATCATAGGCTCTTCTTTAGGAGTAGTGCAGTTGATGCTTGCCCTTCTTATAGAGATACAGACTGGTGATGGCTGTTTGTAACCCAAACCCTCACGCGATTGCTTGACCATATACCCTCTCTCTATTATCATCTTTTGAGTGGGATTTAGGCCATGGATTGCCTTTCCAAATGCTTCAGGCGAGAGCTTCCCCAATTTAGAAACTTCATTGGGATTGTATCCAGCTTTGGCAACAACTTATAGGCGTTTGGGTCAAAACCCTCATCTGTGCATTTTTTAGGAAATACTTTATGTGAATCATGGTATGATGATTTGACGAATCCTTCCACCAATTTTGAAGGTGATTTTATTGCATCAATTCTCTTGATAGGAAAAGTTAACCCTCCTAAGATATTTTGTTGCAACTCAGAAGATTAGACCTCACCCTTCTTTGCCTTTGGGACATAGTGAAGGATAAGAGACACTTTCTTACTTGTAGATACCACATTTATCTTGGGTACCTTCTTCACATCAGAAATTGCTTGACCCTTTTCGATCACACTCTTCGCCTCCCCAGCCGCTACATCATCCTTCTACGCAATATCAAACCTTTTTATTGGTATCGTGCTTTCAACTTTAACTTCCTTTGAGGTGCGATTGTTTAAGTAGAATTTTGCATCTACAAAGTGTGCTTCTGCCTCAGTGAAAGGTTCATCATCAACAACTATCTTCTTTTGGACCCCATGTTCAAAGTATTTAAAGCATTGATGGTAGGTGGATGGAATCACTTTCTTCTCATGTATCCATGGCCTTCCTAGTAAGATATTATATGAGGTATTCGCATCAATCACATACATCCATGCGCTTGAACACATATCTCCCATGTCAATTTCCAGCTTGATAGAACCTATGGCTCTTTGCCCTCCTTGATTGAATCCCTGAATCATAAGATGACTTTCAGGTAGTTCATCTACCGAGATTCCAAGCTCCTTCAGAGTATTAATAGGGAGAATATTAAATCCAAACCCATCATCAATCATGATTCTTTTTACTTTATGCTCACGCACGAAGCCAAACATATATAACGGGTGATTGTGCAATGTTTTACCCAACAAAAGATCCTCATTAGTGAATGTGATTTTTGCATCACAAGTGTTCACTTCTTCAAAGAGGACTTGATAGAATTTTCACATGATGGGAGTAATGGCGGTGATTCATCTTCCTTTGTCATATATTCTCTTTCAAAATTACAACATAAGGCCTTGGTGTCAAAATGAGAAATTTTTATGCGAAACCATCTTCGCAAGAATTCCTTCAATGTTACCGGGCAACGTGGCTTTTGATAGAAATCCTGATCAATCTTTGGTTTCTTCAAATTCTTCTTTGCCCTTTGGGTCTTGGGTATCTTCATCATCTTTCCTCTTGTCACTTACTTACTTGACTCTCTTCGCGAGCTCTTTTTGCAGCATCTCCGCCGTGTCACCAAAGTCCATCCTTCACTATCAGTATGATCTCCATGTGATTGACTTTCTTCTAGAGGTTTTTCCTTCACTATTACTTCATTCATCATAGGAAAGAGCAATGACATGCTAACATCGATTAGTTCAAAGTCGCCAAATCTGATCATCTTTGGTGGTGGTGCAACTAGAACATTGCCACATTCATATACTTCAACAAAGTTGCAAGGAATTATTGGATCAAGTGAACCAAAAGCAACAGAGACTTGGTTTGAACTTTCCTTCTCATCTTCGAGCAATATTTTTCCTTCATGGGCCAAGTCCATGACCTTCTCCTTGAATATGAAGCACTTTTCAATAGGGTGACCCATCAATCGATGATACTTGCAGTAATTTGGATCATTAACCCTCTCAGCTTTATCTGGATGCTTTATTTTGGGCAACTCAAAGAGTTTCAATGCAAGGAGTTCTTCAAAAATTGTTGGAACATTTGAGTCCAAGAATGAATACTCTTTTTCATGCATTTCCTTCAAAGTCAGCTTTCTGCCGGCATTATTTTGAAAAGATGTGGTCTTCACACTTTGATTCTTGCTTAGCTTTGTGGTGACCCTCAATGGTGCGGCATTAACATTCATCGACTCTTTGCTATCAGACTTTTGGCGCAAACCTGCCCCCTTTCCTCACTTCTACTTTGCCTTTTCCTTTGCGAGGCTCATGAATAAGTGGTCCTTGATTTCCATTTGAGGACATGCTTACTTCCGTATCGTGAGAACGTGTGGCTAGTTCTTCAAATGACTTGGGTTTGATGCCCTGTAGGATGTAACAGAGTCCCCAATGCATTCCTTGAATGCACATTTCTATCCCAGAAGCCTCACTAAGTCTGTCTTTGCAATTGAGGCTCGTATTCCTCCATCGATTGATGAAGTCAATGACGCTTTCATCCTCCCGTTGGTGCATATTCGTGAGTTCAAACATACTCACAGTACGTCTCGTGCTATAGAAATGATTTAGAAACTCATGCTCGAGTTGTTCTCAGCTATCAATGGAATGAGACTCGACGTCCGTATACCAATCAAAGGCATTTCCTTGCTAGGAGCGCATGAACTGCTTAACAAGATAATCTCCATGGGTTCCAGCATTATTGCAAGTTTCAACAAAGTGCACAATATGCTGCTCTGGGTTTTCCTTACCATCAAATTGCTGAAACTTCAGAGGTTGATAACCTGCAGGCATCTTCAAACTATCAATTCTGGAAGTATATGGCTTGGCATATGTAAGAGATGATTTGGAAGAAACATCATACTTGTCTTTGATGGTTCCCATAATGAAGTCCTTCAGTCGATGAATTAGAATTAACCCTTCAGCGGATACTTGTAGTTCATCAACAATATGCATTTGTTTTGTGGATGAGTCTCCTTTGTCTTGTCCCATAGGACGCTTTCCAGGTGCATGACTTGAGTCCCCCTACATAACACTTTTAACTCTGTCTGTCAATTTCACAATTCAATTATCCTGATCTTGCACATATTTTGTTAGGCCTTCAATTGCCTTTGTCAAACTTGCACGTTGTTCTTCAACAGTTGAGGCGTTAGTCACCATTGCTTGGATGTCCATTGAGGATAATGGAGTAAAGCATGGATTTTCCCTCAAACTGAAATCTGAGTGGAATAAATCATGTGGAGTAATTGGGGTAGATTTGGTGATCAAGACATTATCGTCATCTTGCATGGTGTGATCCTTGATCTTAAATGGGCTAAGTCGAGCCAAAGTCTTTTCTACGATCTCAACAACATTCTCTCCTTCTTCCAATTCACTCAGAAAGAATCTTGCCCCCTTTGAAGATTGAAAACCAAAGACAGTATATGATTCGGATGACACTTGAAGTGCTTTTTGTCCTAGCAAGTTCTCTTTGTTCCTTGTGATGGGTCCCAAACTTTCCATGGTAGCATCGAGTATGATTTCCACCTCAGAAGAAAACTTGGAATCGGTAGCCTTAGCAAAAATAGACTTGGAGTCAAACTTCTTGGATGCCATTTCAGTATTCTTGAAATATGATGATTAGTATGAAGAGATGAGAGGTAGAGAGGTCCCACTGGGCGTGCCCGAATTTATAAACAACAAATTTTCAGAGTCCAGAGAAATTAATAATCAAGACCGGAAAAATAGAGTAATAAAATATAGTATTTGATTTTCAAAATGTAGTGAATACAATCTCTACTATAATCCTCTGATTCTTCGGGAAAATAATATGAATTATGTTGAGCTTGAATTTGATCTCAGATTCAAGGGCCTGAGTAGTTTGATCTTGAACCTTCGAACTTGGATTGGAATTATTCCTCACAAACACTTGAATGATTGCCACGAATAAGGAATATGAACAAGTAACTTGATCTTGAACGTATTGATATTTGCCTTTGTTCTTGGTCTTGGACTTGATTTGCTTGAGTGCTTGAACTTTATAGTTTTTAATGAATTTGTAGACTTCGATCCATGAGCTCTCTTATTGCTTTTTGTTCTTGAAAAACTCCTCCTTTTTATGAATTATGAGGACCCCTATTTATAGTTGTAGGGAGTGGTGTAGCTGTGTGATTTGATTGGTTAGTTTTAACTGACCAATCACAATCCTCTGATGACAAGCTCTAATTTCATTGGTCGGAACATGTCACATACACACTTGGCATGATTTTAGTGGCTTGTTAATTTCACTTGGATTGCCACATAAATTTAACATATGTCATGATTTTAGTGGCTCATTTATTTGACTTGGATTGCCACCTCACATGACACGTGGCATGAGCCTGGACTTTAAGATGGGCTAACAGTCATTCGGGCCTTGAACTTATAAAATTGGGCTCATCATTTGGAGTCCAATTAGTTGGATTAGCCCAATATATTTGAAGTTAGATGATTAACCCAATCATATTAGCCACATTATTTGAACTATTTTCTTGAATTTAATATAGTCCAAATTAATTTGTGGATTTAAATCCAATAAAATTTCAATACTTACACTGAGTACAGGAACTAAATAAATTAGAACTTCAGTAGATTAGAATATCCATTTCCAAGATAAAGTAATTGCCAAGGTAATACCTTAACCTTCCCGTGGAAGAAGAAACATTCACAATCCTTGGAGACTGAAATAATTGGAGTACTGGAATATATGTTTCAATCATCCTCTTCACATCATAATAATTTGTTTTAGGCACTCCTCCACCAACTTATATGGCTGAGACAATTTAATATTCCAATTGAGTTGAGATCCTCATGTCTATAGCAGAGCTCATGATAATAGAGAGTACAAAAGATGAAGTCTCAAGCAAAAAGATTTAACGAATTACATGTTAATAGTGTTGCTTCATATCAGAATCAACTTAAAACATTTTTTTTCTGGCTTCTATCCAAATTATCAATCTTTTCCTCAGTCCTAACACCAGTAAAAAGGCCTTATGTTTCTTGGCTTCTTCAATAATCACATGTCCTTTCTTTTTTCTTTCTTGCATTACTATCTCCACTTGCACCTAATGTGATGCATATAATAAAATAATTAGCATCTGATTGAATTCTAAAGAATTCTTTTTAATACTTACTAAGAAAGTCACTGTGCCTTAAAGATGTTGGGTTTAACTAACACAAAGACACTGTAATAGTGTGATAATTTTATTTTAGATCAATCTCACACAATTTTCTTTAAAGGTTCCACACCATTAAGAGTCTATATGTCCTATAATAGTATCTCTATGCTTTATATGTTTTTTTTGTTATTTATTTTTAATGGGGGACTTTGCTAGCACACCCAACAAAAGAGACAACATGTGATGTAATATGAACTAAAACGTATAATCTTATAAGTGGAGTCTGGGGAGGGTAGTGTGTATATATACTCAGACTTTACTCCTACCTTTTGGAGGTAGAGAGTTTGTTTTTGATAAACCCTCGGCTTAAGGAAAGCAATTAACCCTTTCTGAGATGAAACTATAGCATATTTGAGGTTAAAACAATAATATTTGTCTTTCATGTTCTATCAATCAAGATCTAATTTATAGCACATAAAAATACTTACCCCTCGTTTCCTTGTCTGGAACATAGTTTTCATGGAGCAAAGAAGTTTATATGATCTCTGATTAATTTCACTGCTGCCTTTTTCACCTACATCATATTAAAGAGAAAATAATTATCAAGTAAAGAATTGGTGTGTATGTGTCACGACCCGATTTCTCAAGTCATGATGGCACCTACAATCCCCAGTAGGCGAACCAATTTCCGTAGCCCAGAATGGTTAGTAATGGGCTACTACCTAACCAAAACGCACCAGCAAGCAGAAATAAGCGAAAGCAAAACTCGAATATAAATACATAAAGGAAACTACACCAACCCCAAGACTTGGTATCAATAGTACAGAAGCTTTTAATAGGATACAAGTGCTAGTAGTAACAAAATACAACATAAATTGCCTCCGAAAGTACAAGGAGCAACAGTACAACAGATGAGATGTAGACAAGCCCCGACCGTCAGGCGCTCACCCTAGTCTCAAAGATCCAAAAGTTGCACGAGTCTCCAACGTGATCAATGGCGAAAGCTCAGCTAATATATGCACAAAAAAGTGCAGAAGTGTAGTATGAGAACCAAAACCACGGGTACTCAGTAGGTATCATAGGCCGACTGAGCGCATATAAGATATAAAAGCAGTAAGTAACAGATAGCAAGAAAGCAGTCACTGAGGCAATAAGCAGGGCACAAGGAGCTAGCACAGATCATCCATAACCAAGAGATTCAAGTAACACATGCTAGCACAGAAATACAATTACACAGAATCACAGGTGAAGGAAAGGAGAACTCACCTGGAGTCCTTGCACAACAATATAAGTAAGTAGAGAGAGAGTTGAGAAAATAGCGGTATACCGGTAACCTCAAGTAGAAGGAAAAGACAGAGAGCAGTCTAACATACTCAAAATGGAATCAACCAGTATAAGGAAATCATTATACCAATCCAATCATATGATAGCATAACTAGGGAATCACCTCACAAGTACAACCCTAGGATGAAATAACTAGGCCACAATAACCGAGAGATACCACTCAGCTTCCCACAAGAATAGAACTAGAGTCTCACACTCTGCTCAGAAGGCCACACAAAAGTGCCTCAATAAGATAGGACTCCAAAGCCCTCTCAATAATAAAAAATCCCACAACCAAAGCCTCAACAGGCTAGCCATCACCAATCTTTCAAGAACCGGGTGCCAAGACAAGCTCTAAGTAAAAACAGGAGTAAATATAGTCTACCTACAGTCCCAACGGCCGCCCATACAACCGAGGAACACAATCAAGTGAAAACAAGCCCTCCGGCATCCCATACTACCGGAGCGTACACTGAACACACAACAAACAAGGGTGGAATCCAATGCATGATATGATATGATATGAAATAGAACCTCTGTATGTACCTCCTCCGGTGCCAATCGGGCCCAGCAGGTAGGTTCTATGGAAGGACTCAGCCTGTATACCTCTACTCCACCATATACCCTTCCCTTCGGCGCACGCAGCCCGAAGCCCCAAGCCCCAAGCCCGGAGTGGCAAGGTCCATGGAGGTCCCCGACTCCATACTAAAACTCAGTATCAAGACATGTCATTCGGAAGCAAGTTCGGGATCTAGATAGAGACCCAGTCTCAAGTATGCATGCCCAGACCCCGTCCAGGACTAAAGTAGTAGAAAATGCCTCAAAAACCCCTCCAAGAGTGCCCGGGCGTAACCGGGTCTAAAACTGTAGTAAATCAAGTCTAGTGCTCTGCCCCGCAGAGACTAGTCTCAATAATAAAATCAAGTCTGGTGCTCTGCCCCGCAGAGACTAGTACCAGTGATAAAATCAGTGCAAAAACATCCAAAAATACCCTTTTCTATTAACAACAGTACCAAAAAGGGGCCCCCAGGACAATGCAAATTTAGGAAAACTGTCTGTAGAGGCTCACAGCCAAAACTGTAGTAAAACATGCAGGGGAAAAACCTTTTTCATGGATGATATGCTCGCACACAAATATACAAGTAGCCCAACGGCTCACAACAATTCCTATCAGCCCTGCACAGGCCCAATAGCTACTCAACAGACATAACCAGCCTAAAAGGATAATCTCTATGTTCGGGACTCGCGGACATTCCCAGTTAGTCCACCATCTATGTTCCAGAGTCAATACAAGGCCACACAGGACCATAAAGGTAATATACATTACTACGTGAATACTACAAACAACGTATAAAATAGACGGACGAAAGGCGGACAAGTTCTGGGGTACCAACCTATAACAACCCATCCAAGGATGCTAATTAATGTAGTTATAACCTATATACGCAGAGTCTAGATAGGGGAAAACCATAACCTACCTGTCATCCGATGACTAGCTGCGGGAACGACATCATCCAGACTCGAATAGCTCCAGGAAGCTCTTAATCACACAAAACAAATACTTTCAACTGAAGCCCCAAAGGCGTCTCTATGAAGCCTGACAGACCAAGGTAATAGAACAATTGCTAGAATCGACAAGGCTGCAAGAATTAGCCATAGCCAATTGATAAGGTGTTAATGTCACACTCGCGACCAGCCAACTCCAAAGCATAAAAATGAGTCCAATAACAATAACAAATGGCCGCTAAATCCAACAACAATACGTTAACCACATCTCAAAGGAGCGACGAGCTCCCGAGGCACTATTTCAAGGCGTACTTCACGTTGTCCAATCCAATCACTATCGTATGCGATCCCAAAAAGAATCGCACAATTTCCCAATCCCTCCAGAACCTTACACAACCAGAACACCACAACAATAACCAAACATAACAAGATAAAGGGGCTATCCAAAGCCACAAATCCAAAATACCACTTCGTGGCTCAGAAATCCATAAAATAATACTAGAACATATAATAACGAAGGAGGGTCGTAGGGGAGAGATTCCTTGACAAAAATATTCAATATCCCAAGATTAACAACCTGCCTCCTTGCAGGAACAACAAACAGATCCAAAATCAACAAGAAACTACTACAAGATATCGGCAACAACAACTTTTCGTAACTAGAAGCTTAAAATCTTGATCCAACAAATAGATAAGTGTACGAGATCCATACCTCACAATAATAACTCCATATCTACTGAAAAATACTCAGAAAACACCTGCTTGCTTGCTGCATCAACACCCACGAAGATACGCCATGAAATCGACGGAGAAAACTATACGAAAATGACGAGCTCGCGACGTAGAGCAACTTCCGTTAAACTTTTGAATTGAAAGGATAAAAGTCCATGGATTATTTATGGACTTTCCTTCTGATTTTCTGAAGCTTTTGGGTGAAAAAAGTGAGTTAAAACGAAGGAGACATCAACTTTTATAAGCTGAACTGACTTAGGATGTAGGCCCCACCTTGACGTATCTGCTTGTGCAGTCTTACGAAAACGTGAATATCTTTCTATTCTGAAGTCGTATGGACAAACGATTTAGTGCGTTGGAAACTAGACTCGTAGTCCTTCGATTTGGTATATTGGGGGCCCACTAAATCTTTATAGATACGGAGAAACACCCCAAGATATTTAACCCAAATTTGAAGAGAATTCCTTAAAGGAATTTACAATAACTTTTTCTGACTTTTGTTTCGCAACTTGCTTGACTTCAAAACTTATCATACGACCATTTTGCGATTATAATACCTCATAACACATCCTTCTTAGTATATTAGACACTATTAGTCTTACCCCAAAGGCATGGGTTACTTCAAACCTTCCAAACGGGTGAGGTGTTACACGAGGCATTTCTTTAACTCGAACTTTTGAGTAAGGGATTCCTTTGACCTAGAACCTTGGTTTAATTCTTTGATATTACCAAGAATATTGTCGGAAGTCAACGATTTCCAAAGTTGAAGATCTAAAACAAGGAACGGCCATAAAGACCAAACAAATGGCCCAGCACCGAACTACCGGTCCCGACAAGCCATAGGTGACTTGGGCCGCTACAAGTAAGCTCTAATGGTACAAGAAAGCAAAAACGTGTAAATGACCGGAAGGGTCATTACATCATCCACTACTAAAAAGACTTTCGTCCCCGAAAGTTATGAAGGAAGAAAATACCAGAGATTTAAGAATAGCGGATACAACGCCCGCACTACTCTCTCAGACAACCCGGGTAGTCTCCACGACCGGGCGACACCCAACAGAACAGAAACAAGTCTTAGTTTCTTACTAGCCAAACTAGATTTGAACCTCCAAAGATCTGCCAACCCAAACTGAACCTCGAGAATCTTAACCAAAAAGCACCTACACAACACCGAAACCAGAGCACCAAGGCTATCAACACATAAAACTCAAATCCTCGAAACCATACAAAGTTTACCAAAAAATCCATCAACCCAAAACTCTAACTCATGAACCCGCTGTTCCGCAAAAGCACTTTTTTTTTAAATTCTGAACTGAATCCTTTAGCACCACAAAAAGGAAGTTGCATACAAGCTGAACACTTTAACCACCCTCGAAGCATCAACTGACACACCGGAGATCCAGAGTTCCTGCTTATACTTTACCACGAACGAAGTCACCCATTGTACAAATGCGTTTTAAGCCAAGATATAGGCTACTAGCCTTTGCCATCCAAGATAACAACCCGTAGCATATCATTGAAACTAAAGTTACCTGCCTTGACTGACCACCAACCAACGAACAAACATTTTTTCTAACATCAAATTCGCTAACTGAACCGTGCCAGGTCTGAATCAGCTGAAAGTGAATGAACCAGGGCAATCTTCCCAAAAGACCCAAACCAAAACCATGATCCTGCAAGAAGTGTGGTAAGCCTACCACGAAATCTGTAACCATAAGCCAAGCTCCCAACTCTAGAAAACACTACTGCTACTCCGAACACTCGAACACCATTTGAATGTGAAATTGCCTTACAAATCTCACCTCAGGAAGAAGTCCACCATGCCACAAATATCAAGTCCAAACACCCCGAAGGAAAAGGAAAAAGGTGCCTGGGGTTCAAAGTTACCATCTAGCCATAGAAATATTTGCATATACTTTCAACTCATTCATTTGGCTCGAATCAACCGCTCTACTGGTTCTGCAAACAACCAACCACTTCGAAGCATATATCATAGTGAACTTCTCATCCATACTGGCCGAGTCTAACCAACACTAGAACCCCACATAAACAATAACTCCGGAGGAATCAATTAAACAAGCTTACAAATCCTGGGGAAACAAATGGCTATTATCAGTCTCTACGTATCATCAGAGCTCAAAATAGCCTCAATAGTCTTAACCCGCACAAGCTGACCACATAAAGCATATACCACTGCTGAAGCTCAAACTTACGCCGCTGAGTCTGTCCAACCATGGTAGAAGAACCTTGTACTAACTAGAACACTGCTGAAATCTAGAATATCTCGCCTCTTGCAGAGGTTAGCCAAGGACTAGGTGTCCAAGGCTAATAGCCGCATCCACAACTGAAGTAAAAGAAGCTAAGTTGCCCGCACCCACTGCCTCCCGGTACTAGGATGCTGCAACCAAATAGAAACTGCCACAAACCATCCGATGTAACCTGCCAAGTTATGATTCTGAACACCGACTTTCAAAACTACCAACCAAAGCCTTGGTCGAACCAGGATGCTGCCAATGAACCCGTAAGAACCCAAGCCAACTAGGCCTGAATATGCAAATTGCCAACACCATAGTTGCTACTGAAACAAAACCAATCGATGAAAAACCCACAGCAATGTGTAGACGGCTGAATCGAATCACTGACACACGATCCCAAAGAAAACCTTCATCGCCACCTCAGGCAACTACGAGGACACTTAAACACAAACAAAGAGTCATCTCCCTTCTTTTTCAACTAAACAAAAATGCTTCCTTAGCACATACTAAACCTTACAAATCCTTTCTCGAATAAGAACCTAAAGCCATTACCTTACTACTCATAGCTACACGTCAAATTCAATAAGGCAGGAGAAGAATGGGCTGGATGCCCAACTCACCCGAAATGCTTACAAATACAACCTAACCATGAGGTTACGATCAACACTTAGTCGGAAGTGCTTAAAGTCAAGACCCAATCACGATGCCAACATCCAGAGCTCATCGAAAGAACTACGATCAAGATACATTCCAACTGGAGCTAGGGATACAACAAAACACCCAACGGACCAGGAAGTGGAGGAGAATATGGGAACAACCCACATACCTACCAACCTCCTAAACTAATCAACAAAGAGGGTCGACTCTAGACACTCGGGAGACCAAACCAATCTATGCAAACTAGCATAACCAATATCTCCCAGCGGAGGAAAAATTTCAACTCCGGCCCAACAATCGGTAATACACCGAACCATCACATGGATCTCTAGCCACGCTAGATAACGGCCTAGGCAACAACCATCTAGGACCGCTCAACAAGGGAAACCAACCAAAAGTCCAGAATCACAATGAAACAGGGGTAACCCAACTAGAAACAGAATAACAAGAACTACCCACGAGCTACAACTCCGGGAAAACACCTCTCAAGGCTAACTTACCCCCATCCACTACTAAAGAATAAACTACCAATAAAATAACATATCGATACTATAATTCGGGTAGCCAAACAACTTAAACAAGTAGCAGGTAGATATATAAGCAATTACACGACAGAAGGGATAGAGTCGCAACACGAGTGGGACTAACATAAGTCGAAGGTAGCAAAAGCCTAACCTGGAGTAACGATGTCAGGAACCTCTACCTCTGGCCCACCAAGAGGAGCATCAAGCTGATGGGGTTTAACTCTGGACTGAGTGGTCAAAATTAAAGCCCCAACCAGCCCTCGCTGGGGACAAACTCAATAAAGGTGACCAATCTCTCCACAATGATAACAACCAGGCTGTCTGGGATACACAATCCTGGGGCAATTCCTAGCAAAGTGCCCATGCTCACCACACCAAAACTAGCCTATACCAGATGAAATCCGATGGGAAAATCTTGCCTCGTACTCCAATACCGACAGACAACCCTGCTGAAGAACTAGAAGCTCAACTATAACTGAAGCACCACTCACAGAACCAGGTACTGAAACACTCACCGGAGGACTCAGAGTCCTAGCCACGGTGTCCTGAGGCACTTAGGTCGCTATAAATCAAATCGGAGGTTAGGCTGACCCCACACCCCTATCTAGTGCAGTAAACTCTCACTCTGGAGTCCTGGCACTGATGGAAGCACTGAAGCAACAGGCACAGAAGCCTCGGCACCAACCGCTATCGCACTCGTATGAGGCATCTCAGAATGAATGAATAACCAAAGTTTAGAAGTCAATAGAGCCAGGAACGCACGATAAGGAGTCAAGAAGATGAAACTTTTCCTAACAATGCCCTACAGCCTCCCGCAGATAGGATAGGGACGTCATCGTACCGATCCGCGAGACTCTACTTAGACACTTGCTTTTGTACCATGACACCGGTGAACCTAGAGCTCTGATACCAAGCTATCACGACCCGATTTCTCAAGTCATGATGGCACCTACAATCCCCAATAGGCGAACCAATTCCCGTAGCCCAGAATGGTTAGTAATGGGCTACTACCTAACCAAAACGCACCAGCAAGCAGAAATAAGCGAAAGCAAAACTCGAATATAAATACATAAAGGAAACTACACCAACCCCAAGACTTGGTATCAATAGTACAGAAGCTTCTAATAGGATACAAGTGCTAGTAGTAACAAAATACAACATAAATTGCCTCCGAAAGTACAAGGAGCAACAGTACAACAGATGAGATGTAGACAAGCCCCGACCGTCAGGCGCTCACCCTAGTCTTAAAGATCCAAAAGATGCACGAGTCTCCAACGTGATCAACGGCGAAAGCTTAGCTAATATCTGCACAAAAATGTGCAGAAGTGTAGTATGAGCGTCAAAACCATGGGTACTCAGTAGGTATCATAGGCCGACTGAGCGCATATAAGATATAAAAGCAGTAAGTAACAGATAGCAAGAAAGCAGTCACTGAGGCAATAAGCAAGGCACAAGGAGCTAGCACAGATCATCCATAACCAAGAGCTTCAAGTAACACATGCTAGCACAGAGATACAATTACACAGAATCACAGGTGAAGGAAAGGAGAATGCACCTGGAGTCCTTGCACAACAATATAAGTAAGTAGAGAGAGAGAGTTGAGAAAATAGCGGTGTACCGACAACCTCAAGTGGAAGGAAAAGACGGAGAGCAGTCTAACATACTCAAAATGGAATCAACCAGTATAAGGAAATCATAATACCAATCCAATCATATGATAGCATAACCAGGGAATCACCTCACAAGTACAACCCTAGGATGAAATAACTAGGCCACAATAACCGAGAGATACCACTCAACTTCCCACAAGAATAGAACTAGAGTCTCACACTCTGCTCAGAAGGCCACACAAAAGTGCCTCAATAAGATAGGACTCTAAAGCCCTCTCAATAATAAAAAATCCCACAACCAAAGCCTCAACAGGCTAGCCATCACTAATCTTTCAAGAACCGGGTGCCAAGACAAGCTCTAAGTAAAAACAGGAGTAAATATAGTCTACCTACAGTCCCAACGGCCGCCCATACAACCGAGGAACACAATCAAGTGAAAGCAAACCCTCCGGCATCCCATACTACCGGAGCGTACACTGAACACACAACAAACAAGGGTGGAATCCAATGCATGATATGATATGATATGAAATAGAACCTCTGTATGTACCTCCTCCGGTGCCAATCGGGCCCAGCAGGCAGGTTTCATGGAAGGACTCAGCCTGTATACCTCTACTCCACCATATACCCTTCCCTCCGGCGCACGCAGCCCGAAGCCCCAAGCCTAGAGCGGCAAGGTCCATGGATGTCCCCGACCCCATACTAAAACTCAGTATCAAGACATGTCATCCGGAAGCAAGTTCAGGATCAAAATAGAGACCCAGTCTCAAGTATGCATGCCCAGACCCCGTCCAGGACTAAAGTAGTAGAAAATGCCTCAAAAATCCCTCCAAGGGTGCCCGGGCGTAACCGGGTCTAAAACTATAGTAAATCAAGTCTAGTGCTCCGCCCCGCAGAGACTAGTATCAGTAATAAAATCAATTCTGGTGCTATGCCCCGCAGAGACTAGTACCAGTAATAAGATCAGTGCAAAAACATCCAAAAATACCTTTTTCTATCAACAACAGTACCAAAAATGGGCCCCCAGGGCCATGCAAATTTAGGAAAACTGTCAGTAGTGGCTCACAGCCAAAACTGTAGTAAAACATGCAGGGGAAAACCTTTTTCATGGATGATATGCTCGCATACAAATATACAAGTAGCCCAACGACTCACAACAATTCCTATCAGCCCTGCACAGGCCCAATAGCTACTCAACAGACATAACCAGCCTAAAAGGATAATCTCTATGTCCGGGACTCGCGGACATTCCCAATTAGCCCACCATCTATGTTCCAGAGTCAATACAAGGCCACACAGGACCATAAAGGTAATATACATTACTACGCGAATACTACAAACAACGTATGAAATAGATGGAAGAAAGGCGGACAAGGTCTGGGGTACCAACCTATAACAATCTATCCAAGGATGCTAATTAATGTAGTTATAGCCTATATACGCAAAGTCTAGATAGGGGAAAACCATAACCTACCTGTCATCCGATGACTAGCTGCGGGAACAACATCGTCCAGACTCGAATAGCTCCAGGAAGCTCTAAATCACACAAAACAAATACTTTCAACTGAAGCCCCAAAGGCGTCTCTATGAAGCCTGACCAACCAAGGTAATGGAACAATTGCTAGAATCGACAAGGCTGCAAGAACGAGCCATAGCCAATTGATAAGGTGTTAATGTCACACTCGCGACCAGCCAACTCCAAAGCATAAAAATGAGTCCAATAACAATAACAAATGGCAGCTAAATCCAACAACAATATGTTAACCACATCTCAAAGGAGTGACGAGCTCCCGAGGCACTATTTCAAGGCGTACTTCACATTGTCCAATCCAATCACTATCGTATGCGATCCCAAAAAGAATCGCACAATTTCCCAATCCCTCCAGCACCTTACCACAACCAGAACACCACAACAATAACCAAACATAACAAGATAAAGGGGCTGTCCAAAGCCACAAATCCAAAATACCACTTCGTGGCTCAGAAATCCATAAAACAATACTAGAACATATAATAACGAAGGAGGGTCATACGGGAGAGATTCCTTGACAAAAATATTCAATATCCCAAGATTAACAACCTGCCTCCTTGCAAGAACAACAAACACATCCAAAATCAACAAGAAACTACTACAAGATATCGGCAACAACAACCTTTCGTAACTAGAAGCTTAAAATCTTGATCCAACAAATAGATAAGTGTACGAGATCCATACCTCACAATAATAACTCCATATCTACTGCCAAATACTCAGAAAACACCTGCTAGCTTTCTGCATCAACACCCACGAAGATACGCCATGAAATCGACGGAGAAAACTATACCAAAATGACGAGCTCGCGACGTAGAGCAACTTCCGTTAAACTTCCGAATTGAAAGGATAAAAGTCCATGGATTATTTATGGACTTTCCTTCTGATTTTTTGAAGCTTTTGGGTGAAAAAAATGAGTTAAAACGAAGGAGAAATCAGCTTTTATAAGCTGAACTGACTTAGGATGTAGGCCCCACCTTGACGTATCTGCTTGCGCAGTCTTACGAAAACATGAATATCTCTCTATTCTGAAGTTGTATGGACAAATGATTTAGTGAGTTGGAAACTAGACTCGTAGACCTTCGATTTGGTATATTGGGGGCCCACTAAATCTTTATAGATAGGGAGAAACACCCCAAGACATTTAACCCAAATTTGAAGAGAATTCCTTAAAGGAATTTACAATAACTTTTTCCGACTTTTGTTTCGCAACTTGCTTGACTTCAAAACTTATCATACGACCATTTTGCGATTATAATACCTCATAACACATCCTTCTTAGTATATTAGACACTATTAGTCTTACCCCAAAGGCACGGGTTACTTCAAACCTTCCAAACGGGTGAGGTGTTACACGAGGCATTTCTTTAACTCGAACTTTTGAGTAAGGGATTCCTTTGACCTAGAACCTTGGTTTAATTCTTTGATATTACCCAGAATATTGTCGGAAGTCAACGATTTCCAAAGTTGAAGATCTAAAACAAGGAACGGCCATAAAGACCAAACAAATGGCCCGGGCACCGAACTACCGGTCCCGACAAGCCATAGGTGACTTGGGCCGCTACAAGTAAGCTCTAATGGTACAAGAAAGCAAAAACGTGTAAATGACCGAAAGGGTCATTACAGTATGTGTTGGATTGTCTAAGGGCTAAAGGTCGTGGCGGAGCCAAAATTTTAATAAAGGGAATCAAAATACAAATAAGTAAACATACGAAAAAACCAAAAGACATTCAACATATAGTATATATACACAGAGACACCCTTTGGACAAGGCTAAATGAAGATTTATTGGAAAAACTTTTTGACCTTCTTTTGAGATCTTGCTCACATAGAGAAGAATAATGGTATCTGGCTTTGGACAGTATGAGAAAGTGCCCATTGCAGAGCATGATTGGCATCAAGATTAGGATCAACCACAACCATGACCTTGTTATTATTATTGCCACTACTCTCAAAATTCGACCTCGACTCAACGCTGTTGAAGCTCATTTCCATACTGCTACATTTACAGTCAGAGTCGTTGAACTTGATTGAGCCCGTCTTTGTACGGTTTATAAGGTGAACGTGCTCCAACATGGCCCCTTCTCGGGTCCTGCAAAATCTGAGCAACTTTGCACGGACCTGATTTATCCTTATAACCAATGTCAAAGGATCAAAAAAGCTGAAACATAGTGAATTTAATTAGGTGGTCTCCAACTAAGGGACCAACTTATCTATTTTAACTATAATGTGTAATATGTGGAGAGAGGAGTCTTGACCTTTTTCTATATATGTTTGTTAGTAGTGACAAAAGTTAGAGGCTTTAATAGTCATGCACAATCTTTTCCTGAAATCTGTTTGTACTTCCTCCATTTCATTCAAGTCTTTTTTACTAAAATTCAGTTTCAAGGCAATCAACATTCAAGAAAATATCGGGACAATTAAGAGCATAACATTCTTACAGGTGAAAATACCACAACAAGTTTGGCATGATCAGAAAGTGAATAATCTTCAGGCCATTTCCTTTCTCAGATTCTGTGGGGAAGAGAACTGCATTCTTGACACTAAAATCAATTGTTTATTCTATCATTAACAACATTGTCTTATGACTCACAAGTATAAATGGCCAAACCTTTCCAGTAGAAAAATTTCAAGCGAGGAAATCCTTCCTAGTCCTTGTCTTTGCTGGAAATATATGCTAATTTAACCACCTTGAGTTTGGGTAACTTATAACCGATAATGCTCAAATCCTTCCGCTGCAAAGAAATTTTGCTTGAAGCTGAACTCTTAAGGTTTTGTGGAAAAGCATCAGCAGGACGAAGGTACAAAGATGGTAGACCAAGATGAAATCGAGAGGAAAAATCATGGAAGATGTTATTCTTGTTACTACTTCTTTAGTCTTCTTCGATAGCACATATCCGCAACTTCTCTACCGTGGAAAGTAGTCCAAAGACAGAAGAAGTAAAATACAAAAGATTTCACCCAAACATATATTGCAGATTTTTAGAGCCAAAGTCCTCTCGCTTGGCTTGAAACATTACTCCCTAGCCAGTTGTCCTTGATGATTTATTGAAGCAAAACTCTTGCAACCCTTTTCCTCGCATGATTCACACCTTAAGCGAGAGATGAGAAGCAAGAAGCAAAAGGTAAAAAGAAATGAAGGAAAAGCTTAAAGGAAATAGTCCAAAAAAGTTAAGTTTAATTGTCACAAAATAGTCCAAAATGAAGGAAAAGCTTAAAGGAAATAGTCACAAAAAAGTTAAGTTATTGACCTTGTCAAATCTCAATGCGTTCACTGGAGACAGGAAAAACTTTTGAATTTTTGGTTCGGCTGCCATAATTGTATATTACTTAAGTACTATTCTTTTATGCACAATAACACACAACGTTGAAATGTTAAAGGATACAAAAATAAAAAACTATGCTTAAAGTCAAGAATGTCCTGAAATCTTTAGTAACATTACCTGGTCACTAGACAAAAGCTGCACACCCAATTTGCCTTCTGCAACGGCCTTCAAGCCCATCTTCCACCACTTCTCTCTCTCTTTCATTGTCCTCTCCACCACAGTTGACATACAATCGCTGCTGCCGAGAGTCCTGAAAGAACAGATACTTTTAGATACTAAGTTTTAAGTTAAATAAACTTTCTAAAAGGTAGCCTGGTGCACTAAAGCTTCCGTTATGCACGGGTCCAAAAAAGAGCCAAACCATAAGAGTTGGGTTTATCGTACACTGTAAGATAGATACATATGAAAACAAACACTAAGAAAACATGAAATTTCATACCTTCTAAGATGATACACATGAAAGATACACATATAGATACACATGAAAACAAACACTATAAGAAAACATAAAATTTCATACCTTTTGATATTTCACAAAGACAGTAAACTTCTTCTTCTCTACTAATTTCTTCTTCGCATCTGCTGCCATTATAATAGAAATTCTTAAGTTTCTTATTTGAATTACCTCATCCATGGGTTGATGTTTTTTCCTTTGTTTATCAATTTTGCTTTTCCAGAAAGTGGATTGTAGAATCTTTGAGAGGTATGATTTGATTGTATGCATTTTGGCCAAATATCAGGGTGCTTGCAATAGGAGTGTTCAATGAATTTTAAGAAATCACCTTAACCGACTGAATCGAACCATACAAAATTAATTTTTAGGTTTCTATTAATAAAATCGATGGTATTTATATAAAATTACAATTGTACTGAATAATTAGGTAAGTTTTTTATTTATAAAAATTAACTAAAAAGATGTCAAACCGTACTGAATAATACATGTGTAAAATATATTTCAGTTCTTGAGTTTCATATTGATTGATTTCTTCTAACTCGTGTGATCTAAATTATATTTTTATCTTTGCTTGATATTATTTTACACTATCGTAAAATAGTGAGATGAATCTCTATTTTGGTTTTCTTTCATCTTTTCTTGATTCATCACTTTTTATTAAACAATAAAAATGTCTAAAAAGTTTTGCCAAAGTCATAAACAAGTATACATAGTAGTGTGTTCTAACTTTTATATATTTTTTTAAAAATATCAAAAATTAATTGAGCCTTACCGATACCAAAAAAAATCGAGATGATGGACGGTTTTGAAAAGTCTAATTTTAATTATATAAAATAAAATAACCAAAAAATTAATATAATAGAAATTTTATAAAATAACCCCTCCAAACCGTATCATTGACACCCCTAGCTTGCAGTGATCTCTCTCTAAAGTCCCCAAAATGAGTCTCGAGAAAAGTGACTTTTTATCTCATCTTGTAACCTTTTTATACAATTTTGGGCTTCAAAATGTCGGAGGCCACCTCAAAAGCGAAGCATCAAACTTAGTCTATGATCCTGAAAAAAATTGTTCGAGTGCTAGCTCGGATGCGAAGCGTCCACCGTTGATCACCCCCCGCCCTCCTTCTACGTTCGGATATGATGGTAGATCCGATGGAAATAGCTCGCTGCCTCCCCTTCTTGAGTTCTAAGCACTTTCGACGTTTTGGGGACGCGAAGCATTAATCACGATGCCAATCCCGATAGCTATTTACTTGGTTAATTATGATTTTCATACAATTACCTAGCCTTACAAATCCATTTAAAACAACACATTAAATCATGCAACTCCAACCCTTCATTTAAGGATATGAAGTATTAGTTTTTTTGTTTTTTTTTTTTTTTAAAAAAAAAAGATAGAATGAAATTTGCTTGAACCAAGATTTCCAAAAGTATTTTTAAATTAAAATCTAGCGAAAATTACGAAACTAGTTTAAGAATAAGATGATATAAATCAATTAGGAAAGCAGGAATTTGAGTATATCCTATAAAATATAGAGGGGCCATATTCTTATTATGTTTAAGGATATTGGGTTAAGACGATTGATCTTAATTTGGTTTATAAGTTCAAAAGCTTTTATTCGTAGCACTTCATCAATCAAAGTGCAAAGGTTAAACATTTTTTATTTACAATTGATTTTTTAAAACTTGTACTATTTTCTTATTGTGCTACTCAACAAACTAACTTTGGAATATTTTAAAGAAGATCACGGGGAAACAGTTCAATAATCAAAATATCACAATTTAAACTTCTCTTATAAAGCTGAAAGAGTTTCCCTAAAAATTTGCATATCTGCCTTATAATAAATAGACAGAATACAGCACAATACGCATATCTAGATTAAAAACAAATAAAATGCAAATATTTTTTTTTGTCCAATTCTAAATATGAAATTCCAGAAAATCAGATTGGCTGCATCTATCATTGGTAGAAGTGATAAGTCTTGGAAGATTTGATGATGCTCCATAATCCACCAATAGGAGATAAAAGAGTCAAAAGTATACCCAGTACGATGCACAACTGCAATACATGAAAAATAATAATTAGATAGGTAAGTAGGAAAAAAAGCACTATGGTATAATCACGTTAATTTGCCATAATTTAACTAATATATTGATAAATATCAAAATTTTATGGTTAAACTTTACAAGTTTTGGTATGACTTACCCAATTGATAGTCCATGACAAGCCAAACCTTTTGGGCTTTTTGAGAATAAGCCAGATGATACATGGAAGCTGTAGACAGAAAGTACAAGACATAATCATATAGGTTATAATAATAATCTTATATATTTTTGTCATGTAAGTAATAAATATATAATATAAGTTATAATTTCTGATTTGCAAACTGAAACTTTAATGAAATATATATACTTACATAGTATGAGGTTGGTGCCAGCGCAAAGCCTCCAAAGAATCCCATCAAACCACCAAAGAATGGAAAGGTCATGCCCACAAACAATGTAAATGCTACAATTGTACAAGAATTAATCAAAAATTACATAGAAAAGAGCAATTAATTGAAACCCTTTTTTCAGTTAAAATTTTATTTTTTGATCATTCAAAAATATATACATAGTTAAATGAGTAAGAATTTTGGAAGGAAAAAACTTACCAACAAAAACTATACGCACAATAATACGAAGAGGAAGTGAAGGTTTATATTTCAATGACTTTACAGCATATGTCTCTATCATATCAAATACTGGCATAGCATAAACCTGAAAGTAAATTAAGTGATATACATGCATTAGCTAAATTAACGACGCCACTAATACAAAGTAATTGTTAATAGAGCAACACTAGTTGCACAAAATCTTAATTAACAAAATAACACTTATTAAAAGTTGTGACAGACGTACCTGGTAACTCCCAATAACATGAACCACCACAAAAATATTAGCAGCTGCAATAAGCCAAGTAGGCCTATATAGTGTGAGCAAAATGTTGTCATCCACTCCAGTACCAAACACCCAATATCCAATGAAAGCCACAGGCAAATAACACAATGCCACTATAATATAAGCTATCAATACACCTTTCCACATTGCCTTCTTTGAAGGTTCCTGTGGTGTAGAAGGGATTGTAGCTTGAATTTCAAGAACCACGTTATGTCCAGCATATGAAAATGCTACATTCCCTAAGGCACACAAAAACATAAACACATTGTCTGAATTTTTGTCACTCCTGGGACCATAACTAACTACTCCACTCCCAATTGCATGCTCCTTTAGTGATGTAGTCCATGCTATAAGAGAGTAAGTAATGGACAAAATCGCGGCGACAAAGGAGACAGAGGAGATGGAGTTGAAATTTGGCAAGAGAGATAGGCCAAATTCGACAATGGAGAAGATCATTATGAAATATGTGAGCTTGAGTGGTTTGGTATGTGGGAAGACAATTTCTTGGAATTTTTTCAAAGATTTGCCACCAGTCACCATGTAAATAATGCAAGTGCTGACCTCTACCACAATTTGTTGTGGCACAACAATCCATAGGCCAAGTTTTTCACCAAACGCATATTGGCCTAGCTCATGATATCTGTCAAATCTCTTGCCTGGTATCATTTCATGCATCTCCACCATTTGCCAGATTGTATAAAAAGTTATAATCCATGATAGTAACATTACTGTTACACCAGCTCCCCTGCATAAAACAACAATTTTAAAATCCATGAATGTGCTACTATATATGTACGTAGTATAAGAAATTGTTGAATTGAAAAAGTAATAAAAGGAGATATCCAAGAATTTGGGTATGTTAACTTACGACAAATTTATTCATTATGTCAATAGTAAGAACCCCCCCCCCCTCCCCCAAATAAAAATAAAATAAAATAAAATATATATGCGTCCATTGACGTGTATTTTGATCTTATTCAGATATAACTTTTAATTTCCTACGTTTCATTAAAGAAACGTGCAGCCGAGATTTTCTCTTTATTATATTATACTAAATAAACAAAAAAACATATCTTGTAATTAGAGATTGTAGAGAAAAGGAATAATTTTTTAGATACAATTCTGGACTATCATACCGCGGAAACTATTATATGTGTAAGAAAATATTTGTTTAAAATAAAAATAAAAAGAAAGAGAAAATAATAATAATAATAATCCAATTAAAACAACACATTTAATCATGCAACGGTAACCGCAAAGATGAGATCGAGCATTTAAGGATATATATTTACTTTTCCGAATTGTTCGTACCCTCGACCGCAAAAGAAGAATAATTAGTTTCTTTTAAAAAAAAAGATAATTTTTTTCAAGATTTGTAGAATGAGCTTTTAAAATCTTTCAAGAATTATGAAAATCAAAAGTTACGGAAAACACAAATTTGAGTATATCTCGTAAGGCATGACATATCTAATCCCAAATAACAAGAAAAATAAAAACAAATAAAAGAAATAAGAAAAAAAAGAATAGAGAAGTAATTACCATCCCATTTCAGACATGGCAAAAGGGAGACTAAGAACACCAGCACCAACCATGGCGGTGACATTGTGCATCGTTGAGTACCACCACTTGGCATTCCGGTCCGATGTTATCGGTAGCCATTCGTCTATCGCTCTCTCCTCCTTGGTCCTCGTATCGCTATGATCATTAACTCCGTTTTCAGCAACAGAAGTCATGATAAAAACCTAGCTATATATAATATAATTATGCCGTTGATGGAGGGGACAAATTAATGTAAATAAGAATGAAAAGCTTGTGAGAGAAAGAGTATGAAAAAGTAGAGAAAAAGAAGAAGAAAGGATTAAACATGAATTTGGAGTCCTCTTCTTTAGTGTTTTTCACAAGTGAAAAATTGAGATATTTTCTCTATAGGCCAGCGCCTCCTATTTATATAGGTGATTAATCACCCACCCCTAAATCCTAAATTCAGTAGATTTCCTCATCCTTTTAGATATAGGCAACAAGTATGGTAGGTAGGGGTGTACAAAACCGAATCGTAAATCGAATCAAACCGTAAATCGAATTAAACTGTAAAAAAGAACTCGACTAGTGGTTTGGTTTGACTTGGTTTGGTGTTGAAAAAAAAAACCCGACTATAATTGGTTTGGTTTGGTTTTAACTAAAAAAAGTCAAACCGAACCGAACCAACCCGATATTACATATATACTATTTTTAAAAATATTTTATACATAAAAATATTTATTGTGATGTAATTTATAAATATTTCTTCAACTTTTTCATAGTTTTTATCTTTCAATATGTTATTTCAAGTTTAAACTTAGAATTTTAAATGGTTCAATAAGTCTTTTTACAACCTATAGATATTAGTAACTCAAATAAAACTCAAATCAATACGAATATTAACAAAAGATTATTCAATCCAACACTAGGAATGACAATCATGTTAGATATTTATTCTTTAATTTTCCATAAATGCATAAATTAATTTATTTTTCTGTTTAATATTTAGTCATGTAGTTAATACTTATTAGACTTATTTTAGCATGACTTAATATTTTTAAATTATGATTATTTTTATTATGACTTATTAATATGCAATATTTATTCCATGCGATTTCATTATTTTTTTGGTTGAATATTTTATTGTCATCACTCACTTCATAAATTTCAAATAAAGTGAATATATTTTGTGTTATTTTTTAAGAAATACCTTAAATAGCTGTATTTTGCTCGGACTAAAGAAATATTTGAAGCACAAGTTAATTATATATTTGTATGAAGACTTTATCGGTAAAAGCCCAAAAAAACCCGAAAAACACGAGGAAACCAAAAAAATTCGAGATTGAAAAACTCGACTTTTATTGGTTTGATTTATAAATTTAAAAATCCGACACTAATAATTTAGTTTGGTGTTTAAAAAATCCAAACCAACCCGGTCCATGTACAACCCTAATAGTAGGGCACGTTAGTTAGTTAGAAAAAGAAGTCTTTTCGGTGAAAACTGAGTCTCAATAGAATCTAATGAATCCCAGTTATTTATGGATTGTATAACTGCTAATTCCTACCATATCGATAAATAATACTCAAATTAATTAATAGCATTTATTTATACAAAAAATGAAAGTAGGTAGTAAATTATATATGGTATCAATTTATATTTTATGCAATTATGGTGTACAAGATACTTACACAATCATGGATTAAAAGGCACTTATATTAACCTAGTAATAATAATAATAATAACTAGTTTGATATTATAGGATTTTATTTTATTTTCACGGAAAAGGGTCAAATATACTCATGTAGTATTAAAAAGTTTAAATATATTTCTTGTTATACTCTTGATTCAAATATACCACTCTCATTATACTTTTATGCTGATTTACCCTTATTTTTAACAGATAAATATGTGGCGAGCTTAAAAATAAATAACTCATCTCTAATTTTAAATACCCGATGTAATTTAGAAACTCACCCCTTTTGACTCATCTCAATTTCCTTCACTTTGATTTCTTTTCTTTTCTTGTCATCTTTTATTTCTTTTCTTCTGATCTTTTTCAATTATTCGCTAATCATTAATTCAAACTCTTTGAGTCTTTTTTCCATCTATTTTTGGATACTCTTCCACTGATATTAATGATCTGCTTATCAGATTTAGAAAAAAAAATTCCTACATTATATGATAATTTTTCTTAACTGATTATCAAGTAAAAATTGTCAATTTTTTTCTATATTTTGATGAGGGTTGAAACAAAAAGGAGAACTATACAGGGGGATGAAATAATTGGGTGGGCCCATAAAGTGAATCGAATATTTAAATTTGGGGATGAGTTATTTGTTTTTAAGCTCACTACGTGTCCATCTGTTAAAACAAGGGTAATCAGCATAAAAATATAATAAGAGAGTTATATTTAGACCAAAAGTATAACTGAAGGTGTATATTTCCATCGAAAATATAATGAAAAATATATTTAAACTATTTCTAATAATGTAAGGACATATTTGACCTTTTTTCATTTTTTTACAACAAATACGTTGCTATAAGCATAATAGGTTAAAAAGAGTCAAAAGATGCAACATAATCACTTACAATTCAACTAGAAAGAGAAGAAACTCAAGTGACCCAATGTAACAACAAAAATAGAAAACTTCACCAAATTGTGAGGACTTTTTTTTTATAAATCTCCTCCATCTCTATCACTACAGAGTGAAAGCATCTATATATATATATAAAACAAAATGTATAAAAGCAGAGGAGAATATTTATCCCTGTACCTACTAAGAATGGAACACCCTCCATTCTATGGGACTAGTAAGATTTCAAATCAGCTTACAAAAATAAGATGACATTATGAGGTACAAAAAAATCTCATTTAGCCAAGTAAAGCAATTAAGGGACATCAAAATTGTAATTTTTATACATGTCTCTTTCAAGAGAGAAATAATTCCTATGTATTTTCCTTCTAAAAAAGGGAAGTTGTGCTTTGTCCATTCTCAATTCATCTGTAACATCTTTAGACAACCTGTTGTAGTCAAAAAACTGAACCTTTTCTTTACACTAAAGGCTCCAATTAGCCAAAATGTCAGCCACTTTGTTTCCTTCCCTATACCAATGATGAATACTCCAGTTCTCAAATTTAGTAGTTTGTATGTGTATGTCATCAATAATCTCCCATAAGTTCCAAGGTGGCTCAATAACCTGCATAACCCAGTCAATAAGCAACTTTGAATCACATTCCATCACAATGTTTTTGATCCCTTTTGAGACACACCAGATCTGGGATTTAAGGGCCCTAGCATCGTCCATGTTGTTAGACATAATTCTCAGAGGCATTGCAAATGCACTGATTATTTGATCATGCTCATTTTTAATAATTCCTCCAGCACCACTAGGCCCTGGATTTAGAGCATCCATCAGTGTTTAATTTCAAGAATCCTGACATAGGAGTTGTCCATTTAACCGCTATAACAATTTCATAATAGCCAAAATGATCCATCAATTATCAAAAACAAATCCCAACAAATGTAAGGAGGAATTTGGGACATTTGTTTGTGCACCACCATAGTGAGATCCTGACATATGTAATAGATGATTCTATCGAAACTCATGAAAATATTGTCAAACCTGCATTTGCATCTAGCATTCCAAATGTTCCATAGAATGATACTAGGTAGCACTTGTAAGCTCACATTTTGAATAGCATTTTTTCCTTTACTCATCCACCAATTCATAATATGGATTCTCAAATTGTTGCTGGGATGAATGCCAAATATTCTGTTGAAATATAGCCACACTTTCTGACTTGTCATACTTTCATAGAACAAGTGTTCTTGATCTTCCTGGTAGTGAATAGAGAAACATAAACACATTGAGGGAAGATTAATACCAAATTTTCTCATATTAAGATCGACAGGAACCTTATGCATGAGCAATTTCCATAAGAAGAAAGAAATTTTGAGAGGTAAGCATTTGATCCAAGTCATTTTGTTGAAAATAAAAGAATTGTGATGCTCCCTGATGCTATTCCAAGCAGATTCAGTAAAAAAAAATTCACCTACATTTGGGGTCCAAATAGGTCGGTCTGGTGCATCAAAAGTTTTGATAGTAATTTCATTTATATGAATCACAGTACTAATAGGAAGCACCCATCTAAGCTTGGCCACATTCCATTTGCCATCCTTAATATATTCTGAAACTTGTCCTTTGAATGAAGTAGATGCATCACCAATATTAGCTAGTTTTTCTATGCCTGTCCAATCATCCCACCAAAAATTAGACCAGAAAGACTTTTTGGTTCTGAATTGCCACCATAGCTTGGCTCCCAGACCGTAAGAAACATCTTGTAAGGACCTAATTACAATACCTCCCTCTGTTGTTAGTCAACTCAATTTGTGCCAAGCTATCCAATTATGTTTGTTCTTGCCATATATATTTTGATCGAAAGAAAAGATATGAGGGTACTTGGCTTTCATGGCTGATTCTGCTTCCCAAGCAGCTCCCTCAACAAGCTCATTTCTCCAAAGAACTTTTACTGAAGCAACTTTTTTGTTTCTCAGCCTCCGAATCTGATGATCAAAGATCTCTACGGGAACCTCCTCATAAGTGAGGCTATCCTTCACACCCACATCCTCTAAAGGAATAATCAAGGTCAGATCACCAACACAATTTTTCAACAAGAAAATATGGAAAATCGAATGAACCACTTCTAATTCTGTTGGCAAATCCAACTCATAATCAACTCTACCAACTCTCCTTAGAATCCGATAGGGACCTACGAAACGGGGACTAATATTTCCTTTATTTCCAAATCTCATCACACCCTTCATGGGTGACACTTTCAGAAAAACCTAATCAGCAACTTCAAATTCCAATTCCCTCCTCCTCACATCCGCATATGATTTCTGTCGACTCTGAGTGGTCTTCAACCTCTCCCTAATAAGTTGAACGTTCTCCATAGTCTCATAAACTAAATCTGGACCAATCCAAGCTGCCTCACCTACCTCAAACTAACCAATAGGAGACCTACACCTTTGACCATAAAGTGCCTCATAAGGAGCCATCTGGATGCTAGAATGAAAGCTGTTATTGTAGGCAAACTCGATAAGAGGTAAGTGATCATCCCAATTACTTTTGAAATCAATCACAAAAGCTCTTAACATATCCTCTAAAGTCTGAATAGTATGCTCTGCCTGGCCATCCATCTATGGGTGAAAAGTTATGCTAAGCTTCACCCGAGTACCAAGACCTCTCTGAAATAAGCTCCAAAATTGGGAGGTAAACTGAGTACCTCTATCTGAAATAATGGACAATGGAACACCATGCAATCGAACTATCTTACGAATGTAGAGTCTGACATAATCCTTAGCTGAATCAGTAGTCTTGACAGCCAAGAAGTGGGCTGATTTGGTCATATTATCTATAATCACCCAAATAGAATCGTGCTGCCTTCGAGTATGAGGAAAACAAGTGATGAAGTGTATATTGATTACTTCCCACTTCCAAGTAGGAAGGTCAATATCCTGAGTCATGCCACCCGGTCATTGATGCTCTACCTTCACTTGCTGACAGTTGGGACACTTAGCCACAAAACTGGCTATGTCCCTCTTCATACCATTCCACCAATAGACTTCCCATAGATCACGGTATATCTTGGTGGCACCAGGGTGATTAGAATATATTGAACTATGAGCCTCAGCCAAAATCTGTTGTCTCAACCCATCTACATCTGGCATACATAATCGACCCTGATAACAAAGCACACCATCTCTCCCTTGGCAGAAAACCTCAACTCTTTGTTGATGGACTGCAACCTTTAGCCGAAGCAAAATAGGATCCTTGTCTTGTTTTGCCTTCACTTCAGCCACCAAAGATGATTCAGAACCATTCTGAACTATAACACCACCTTCTGTCGAGTCCATAAGGCAAAATCCTAACCGAGCAAGCTTATGAACCTCCTTAACCAGTTCCTTCTTTCCGTTTTCAACTGAAGACACACTACCCATGTATAATATACTAAGTGCATCCGCTACAACATTTGCCTTACTCGGATTGTAAAGCACACTCATATCATAGTCCATAAGAAGCTCAAGCCATCTCCTTTGATGCAGATTCAATTCTGTTTGAGTGAACACATACTGAAGACACTTATGATCAGTGAATACATTCACATGGACACCATACAAGTAGTGTCTCCAAATATTCAAAGCAAAGACCACGACTGATAACTCAAGATCATGAGTAGGGTAGTTCTTCTCATGGATCTTAAGCTGTCTAGAAGCATAAGCAATTAGCTTACCACGCTGCATCAAAAAACAACCCACGCCAATTCTGGAAGCATCACAATACACAACAAAGTCATCCAAACCGTCGGGTAGGGTCAACACTGGCGTTGTGGTCAACCTAGTCTTCAATTCCTGAAAGTTCTTCTCACATAGATCAGACCACTGAAATTTAACTTTCTTCTAAGTCAACCAAGTCAATGGGGCAGCAATGGAAGAAAACCCTTCCACAAATCTCCAGTAGTAACCAGCCAAACCCAAAAAACTCCTAATATCAGACGGGGAAATGGGTCTAGGCCAGTTCTTTACTGCCTCAATATTTTGAGAATCAACTCGAATACCATCTCTAGTCACAATATAACCCAGAAAAGCAACAGACTGTATCCAAAACTCACACTTGCTAAACTTAGCAAACAACTGCCGATCCTTAAAAGTTTGCAACACAACTCTCAAGTAGTCCTCATGCTCCTTCTCACTTCGAGAGTAGATAAGAATATCATCAATGAAAATAATCACAAATATATCCAAGTACTGTTTGAACACACGATTCATCAAATCCATAAAAGCTGCAGGAGCATTTGTTAGACCAAAAGACATAACAACAAATTCATAATGACTATACCGAGTTCTGAAGGGTGTCTTTGCAATATCACACCCTCTAACACGAAGCTGATGATAATCAGATCTAAGGTCGATCTTGGAGAAGAAACGAGCACCCTGAAGCTGGTCAAACAAGTCATCAATCCTAGGAATGGGATACTTATTCTTGATTGTGACCTTGTTCAACTGATGGTAGTCGATACACATTCTGAGGGGATAATCTTTCTTTTGCACGAATAAGACTAAAGCACCCCATGGAGAGATTCTAGGTCAAATAAAACCCTTATCAAGAAGGTCTTTCAACTGGTCTTTCAATTCCTTAAGTTCTGCAGGGGCCATTCTATAGGGAGGGATAGAGATAGGATTCGTATCTGGAAGAAGATCTATTCCAAAGTCGATCTCCCGCTTGGGAGGGACTCCGGGCAAATCTTTGGGAAACACTTCTGGAAACTCATGCACGATAGGAACAGACTGCAGAGATGGGGTTTTGGACTCCGTGTCCATAACCCAAACTATATGATAAACATAACCCTTAGAAATTATCTTCCTAGCCTTAAGATAAGATATGAAACAAACTTTCGAGGATGGAGGACTACCTTGCCACTCTAAGACAGGTTCATTTGGATACTTAAAACTGACAACTCAAGTACGACTATCAACCAAGGCATAACAAGCATACAACCAATCCATACCAAGAATAACGTCAAAATCAGTAATCTCCAACTCAACTAGATCCACTGAAGTGACTCTGTGAATGTAACGACCGGGTCTGTCATTACGGGCAGACCAATCGTGCCAAGTTTTAGAGTTAGAAAACTCTGAGTTTGGGAGTTTAAAATTCTGGGCTAGGCTAGCCTCGACCGGTTTTGGAGTGAGGTAGATTCTAGGGAAATCCGGGTAAAAATAGGTTTAGTTGTCTTAGATTGAGATAGTTTTCCATGTAGCCAAGACATAATGGAGTCCGGAGGACTTTTTGAGCTTGGACCATTCGAGGTAGGTGATGGCTTTCATATTTCTGCGAATGTGTATATTCATTGTACTCATTGTCTAAGTAATTATGTGCATTACATTGCCTAGGGGATTTGTGTGGAATGTCTAAGTTTGGTTTATAGTCTATGTTTGAATGGTTTTTACTTGTCGATTTTACAAGGGGTGTGCATTCATTCTATTGACTGTTGTTGTTGACATTCGATTGGCTCGGGTACCACTCCTGGTATGGGTATAACACATGGTTGGAATGGGTACCACGCCTAGTACGGGTATAACATTCGGTTGGCATGGGTACCACGCCTGGTATGGGTTTACTTTATTGCATCTTTCACTGTTTCATTGATTATTGTATTGCATTGGTTGATATTGGTTCCGTGAGAGGACCGAGTTATTTTACTGAATATGATACTTTATATTGGTTTCGTGAGTGGACCGGGTTGTTATTGAAAAGTGCTACTGACTGGTGGTCCTTGAGTGGCTAGGAAACTGTTGTATGATTGTTGAATTGGTCTTGGTTTAGGCCGGGTAAATCATTACTTGTGGCATTTGTCTAGAGGGGATTCCAGGGTAGGTATGGGCTAGATGGTAAGGTGTGGTTATAGTTATTCTTGTTAGTGGAATAGAACTGTAAGAGATGGATTCATGCGGTAACAAGCTAGGTAGAGACCTGTCGTCTAGAGTTGCCTGTGATATTTTTGCATGTTTGCCATACTTGTTACTGGATTTTGCGTACTATTTCTATGCTGTTTTCTTGAATACTGGCTGATGATCCTACTAGTACATAGTGGTGGTGTACTAATACTGCACTTGTCTTTCTTTTGGTGAGTAGAGGAAATCTTCCAGCGGCTGAGATGAGACCTCAGATTTAGCACCGGCAATTCCGATCATCAAGGGTGAGCTAATGATTCGAGCTACCTTGGGATTATCTCTAGAGTTTTAGTCCATTGTTCGGAGTTAAAAACTATTCTTATTTTGTTGGGATTGTATCCCCGTACTCTAGATTTGGTATTGATGTTTGGTACGATGACTTTCAGTTCCTAGGTGGGAAATTTCTGCAGTTTATTATTAATGATAAGTTTTTGATTAGTGATCTTATTTCTATTGCTAGTTTTCATTTATGCTTGCTGGTTTTAGGCTATTAGTCTAGGTAAGGGTGGACTACCTAGAGTTTTCATATATGCTTGCTCATCCGGGGGTTCGATGGGTGCCACTCATGATGGGTTGGGTCGTGATAAAGATGGTATCAGAGCCTAGGTTCGTTGATCTCGTTGTACCAAACAGGTCTAATAGAGTCTTGCGAAATGGTGCAAAGACGTCCGTACTTTTCTTCGAGAGGCTATGGGGCTTTAGGAAAAACTATCTCTTCCTTCTTTTCCTTCGTGCTATAACTCGATTCCAATTGGTATCTGGAGATACGAATTGGTATCTAACTTCATTCACTCTTCTGCCCGCAGATGGTTACTACAAGGAATAACAGAGCAAGGCTAGCGGTCCCAGTAGCGGGCCTGACTATTCACGGCAGAGGTAGGAGAAGGGGCAGGGGATGAACTGGAGCCGCACCCGCCAAGGGTGGAGCTCGAGATGCTGCTGCTGTATGTGATGTAACCCCTCTCCCACCTCAGGATCATGTGGCTGAGGATGTGGAAGAAGTAGTGGTAGAGGATGGAGGAGCTCAGGAGGAGGCGGCACCGGTTGGGGGTGCAGGCCTTCCTAATATGACACCGAAAGCTTTTAGGAAGGCGTGGGATATTCTGAGTGGGTTGGTTGGAGCTGGAGCCATACCCGTAGCTTATGCAAATCAGGCCTTGGATACTCAGCCAGCGGTTACTACTACACCAAGGATGGATGCAGCTTCGGGCATAAATGATCTCCTCAGGCCAATGTTAGGCATAGTGATGACATGTAATGAGCATGAGATGCTGACTAAGTTCCTTAAGCTGAAACCTCTGATGTTTCAGGGTACACACAAGGAGGATGCCTATGAGTTCATCCTGGATTTCCATGAGAGGTTGCACAAGTTGGGTATTGTACGTCAGTATGGGGTGGAGTTTGTCACTTTTTAGCTGCAGGGTGATGCCAAGCAATGGTGGAGGTCTCATGTTGAGTGTCGGTCATCTATCCTACCTCCACTGACTTGGGAGCAGTTCCATGCCTTGTTTCTAGAGAAGTATGTTCCCCATACTTTAAGGGACTGGAAGAAGGATAAGTTTCTGAAGTTGGAGCAGGGTGGCATGTCGGTCTCGGCTTATGAGGCTAAGTTATGCGTTGTCTCATTTTGCTACACAGATGTTGGGTTCTGAGGAGGAATGGGTCTGGTTGTTTGTCAAGAGTTTGAATAGTGATATGCAGGTACTGACAGTGCATATAACTTCTTCAGGGAAGGGTTTAATGATGTGGTGGACTATTTGAAGAAGATTGAAGGAGTTAGGCAAGCGGGGCAGGCTAAGGCTTTAGCCAAAAGTCCCCGGAATGAGGGAAATTTTGGTGGTTCATACTCCAGGGGTCAGCATCAACAGGCTTACTCGGCCCGTCCTATCCAGTCAGCTATGCCAGCTACTACAGGTGGTCATCAGGGAGCTCATTCTTCAGCTCCTAGAGGCTAGGGAAATCTTATACATCAGTTAGCAGGCCTACTTTGGATCGTGGTTGCTTCTATTGTGGTGAGTTGGGCCACTTTAAGAGGGAGTGTCCATATAGGCAGGTAGGTAATCAGGGTCAGCAGCAGACTAGAGCAGTGGTCCCGACATGTAGAGGTGGTAATGCTAGGGGTCATCCACAGGATGGGTGAGGTAATTTCCAGAAAGGCCAGGGAGACCGAGGAAATGACGGCGCAGGCAGGGGTGCAGCGCAGCCAACCCGGAAAGTTGCCCGGATTGATGATCGAGAACATTGCTATGCTTTTCCAAGAAGTACTTAGGTGGAAGCCTCAGATGTGGTGATCACAGGTACTATTCTTGTCTGTGATAAAATGGCCTCAGTATTATTTGACCCAGGATCCACATATTCTTATGTGTCTATTAGTTTTGCTTTGGGTCTGAATTTGAATTGCGATATCCTTGATTCCCCTATCCATGTATCTACCTCAGTTGGAGAGTCGGTGTTTATGACTCATATGTATCGTGACTATTCTATGGTATTTGTGGGGCTACGTACTTGGGTAGATTTAGTGATTCTGGATATGGCTGATTTTGATATTATCTTGGGTATGACCTGTCTATCTCCTTATCATGCTGTGTTGAACTGTAACACCAAAATTGTGACTCTAGAAATTCAGGGTAAGGATAGATTAGAGTGGGAAGGTGTATACATGCCTAAGCCAGTTAAGATTATATTGTTTGTTTGGGCTAGAAAGTTAGTGGGGAGGGGGTGTCTAGCCTTCTTGGCTCATCTCCGGAACGATAGTGTGGAGTCCCCTTCTATTGAGTCAGTTTTGGTGGTGTCCGAATTTGTAGAGGTGTTTCCAGCGGATTTGCCTGGTATGCCTCCGGACAGGGATATAGATTTTTGTATTGATTTAGAGCCAGGCACTCGTCCCATCTCTATCCTCCGTATAGAATGGCTCCGGCAGAGTTAAGAGAACTTAAGACTCAGCTGCAGGAACTCCTAGATAAGGGATTTATACGTCCCAGTGCTTCACCTTGGGGGGCTCAGGTTTTGTTTGTGAAAAAGAAGGATGGTAGTATGCGGATGTGCATAGACTACAGACAGTTGAACAAGGTGACCATTCGGAATAAGTATCCTTTACCCCGGATAGTTGATTTGTTTGACCAACTTCAGGGTGTATCAGTATTTTCGAAAATCGACTTGAGGTTGGATTACCATCAGCTAAAGATTAGACCTGAAGATATACAGAAAACTGCTTTTCGTACTCGGTATAGACATTACGAGTTTCTAGTAATGTCGTTTGGTTTGACCAATGCGCCGGCAACATTCATGAGTTTGATGAATGGGGTGTTTAAGTCCTACTTGTATTATTTTGTTATCGTGTTCATTGACGATATTTTGATCTACTCCAAGAGTAGGGAGGAGCATGTTAATCATTTTTGCATTGAGTTGGAAATCTTGAGGCACCAAAAGCTTTACGCAAAATTCACTAAGTGTGAGTTTTGGTTGACTTCTGTGGCATTTTTGGGGCATGTGGTGTCAGAAAAGGGGGTGATGGTGGATCCCTAGAAAATTGAGGCAGTTAAGAGTTGGGTCCGGCCTAGCTCTATGACAGAGGTGAGAAGTTTTGTTGGACTCGCGGGGTACTACCGGAGGTTTGTGAAGGACTTTGCTTCTATTGCTACTCACCTGACCAGGATGACACAGAAGGAGGTACCATTTGTGTGGTCCGACAAGTGCGAGGAAAGCTTACAAAAGCTCAAGACACTTTTGACCACGGCTCATATATTGTCCTTGCCGGTTGAAGGTAAAGACTTTATTGTTTACTGTGATGCTTCACATTCTGGTTTGGGTGCTGTGTTGATGCAGGATAGGAATGTGATAGCCTATGCATCCAGGCAGTTGAAGGTGCATGAGAGGAATTACCCGACTCACGATTTAGAGTTGGCAGCGGTGGTGTTTGCATTGAAAATCTAGAGACACTATCTTTATGGTGACAAGAATGAAGTATTCACAGATCATCGCAGTCTGCAGCACGTTTTCACTCAGAAGGATTTGTATCTGAGGAAAAGAAGGTGAATGGAGTTAATGAAAGATTATGATGTGACCATTCAGTACCATCCGGGTAAGGCTAATGTGGTGGCAGACGCATTGAGCCAGAAAACTATTAGCATGGATAGCTTGGCTTGTTTGGGGGTGTCCAAACGACCGCTAGCTAAGGAAGTTTAGGCTCTGGAGGCCAAGTTCATGCACTTGGATGTATCAGACCAAGGTGGGTTGTTGGCCAGCATTGAGGTCAAGGCCACCTTCATAGAGGAAATAAAGGCAAAACAGTTTCAGGATCCAAAACTGGGCAAGTTGCTAAGTAAGGTGATATCCGGGGAGTCCAGAGATGCCATGTTACACTCTGGTGGTGTATTACATTTCAGGGAGAGGATTTGTGTTCCTCGGGTTGATGATATAATTTTGAAAATTCTGACAGAAGCTCATGGTTCATGGTACTCGAACCATCCGGGTGTAACCAAAATGTACAGGAACTTGAGGCAACGTTACTGGTGGCCCGGGATGAAAAGTGATATAGTTGATTTTGTGTCCAAGTGCCAGAATTTCCAACAGGTAAAATATGAACATTAGAGACCTACATGACTACTTCAGAGAATGCCAATTCCAGAATGGAAGTGGGAAAGAATAGCCATGGATTTCGTGGTGGGTCTTCCCAAGACATTCGGGAAGTATGACTCAATTTGGGTCATTATTGACAGGCTGACCAAGTCCGCTCATTTCATTCTGGTCAGGGTAGATTACAACTCGTAGCAGTTAGCAAGATCTACGTGAAGGAGATTGTAAGACTGCATGGGGTACCATGGTCCATCATTTCAGACAGGGGTACGCAGTTTACTTCTAAATTTTGGGGCAAGTTACATGAACAGTTGGGTACACAACTCACCTTTAGCACAACCTTCCATCCTCAGACTGATGGTCAGTCAGAGAGGACGATTCAGGTATTGGAGGACATGCTGAGAGCATGTTTAATGGACTTCGGTGGTCATTGGGACCAGTTTCTACCATTGTGTGAATTCTCGTACAACAACAACTATCACTCCAGTATCGATATGGCACCGTTCGAGGCCCTGTATGGGAGAAACTGTAGATCACCAGTTGGGTGGTTTGAAGAAGGTGATGTGAAGCCTCTAGGCATAGATTTAGTGAAGGAAGCGTAGGAAAAAGTAAGGGGCATAACGACCAAGTTGTTGGCTGCTTAAATCAGGCAGAAGGAGTATGCGGATCGTAAGGTCCGGGACATGGACTTTCAAATTGGTGAACAAGTATTGCTAAAGGTGTCACCAATGAAGGGGGTTATGTGGTTTGGTAAGAAGGGCAAGCTTAGCCCTCGGTTTATCGATCCGTTTGAGGTCCTTGAGATGGTGGGGCCAGTGGCTTACAAGTTAGCACTGCCACCTAGTTTGTTGGGCGTCCATCCGATATTCTATGTATCTATGCTCAAGCGATACCATGGGTATGGGGACTACATCATCAAGTGGTATGGGGTACTTTTTGATAAAGATCTACGTTATGAGGAGGAACCAGTTTTGATTCTTGCTCGGATGTCCGGAGGTTGAGGACAAAGGTGATTGATATGGTGAAGGTTCAATGGAATCATCGTCCGGTTGAAGAAGCCACTTGGGAAACCAAGAAGGACATGCGGGACAAGTACCCTCAATTGTTTGAGGATTTAGGTACTACACTTCCTTCCTTTTTATTTCCGTAATTTCGGGTCTAATCGTTTGGGTACGAACGATGGGTAAATTGGTATCTGTTGTAACGAGTGGGTTCGTCGTTATGGGTAGACCAATCGTGCCAAGTTTTAGAGTTAGAAAACTCCGGGTTTGGGAGTTTGAAATTCTGGGCTAGGCTAGCCTCGGCCAGCTTTGGAGTGAGGTAGAGTCTAGGGAAATACGGGTAAAAATGGGTTTAGGTATCTTTGATTGAGCTAGTTTTCCATGTATACAAGACATAAAGGAGTCTGGGGGACTTTTTGGAATTGAATTTGGGTAAGTAGAACTCCCGAAATCGCGTTTGACGTGAAAGGGTTATTTCGAGACGTCGGGGGAACTAAGTGTGTTGTGAAATGGCCAAAACTAGCACATTTACGAACTTTATGCCCGTGACAAGCGCTGTGACGCGCGATAGCGGTAGAAATTACCGCTATAGCAGCGGTCAAGGGGCGGTCAACTCACTTAAGAATGCTATAGCGGTATGTGACCGCTATAGCGGGACCGATATAGCGGAGCGGGGACTGCTATAGCGGGTCGATGGGTTTTTAATGCAGAAACAACTCTCAAAACATTAGAATTTCACAAGTTTGTTTTGGGAGAAGGGCTGGGCGAATTCAGGCAATCTTCTTCATTCCTCCGCCAAAGTTCGTTCCTAAGGTAAGGTTTTCATTCCCCACACTTTGTACTACATTTCCTATGCGGTAGAATTGCTAGGAGGGAAATTGGGGAAGGTTGGAATGACCTAGGGATGATGGAATTCGGGGAAGAAGGGGGTTCCAAACATGTATGTTCTTGGGTGTTGATTTAAGTACGTTAAAATGATCATAGGCTGTTTACTTTCCTATTTTGTCAGTAAAAAATGATAAGACTAGGAGAATTAATGGTGGAAAAGCTTGGGAAAAGGGTGGGATAATCATGGGTGGCCTGGGATTTGGGGATTTGGTATAATCCGGGTAATGTACATGCCTGTATGTTAATTGTATGCATTATGTGTTATTTTTAGACCAAGAACGTGAGAGGAATCTAGAACACAGGAAAGCTCGGGTTGAATAGAGCTTGGAGCATTCGAGGTAGGTGATGGCTTTCATATTTCTCCGAATATGTATATTCATTATGCCTGTTGTCTAAGTAATTGTGTGCATTACATTGCCTAGGGGATTTGTGTGGAATGTCTAAGTTCGACTTACAATCTATGTTTGAATGGTTTTTACTTGTTGGTTTTACAAGTGGTGTGCATTCATTCTATTAACTGTTGTTGTTGACATTCGGTTGGCTCGGGTACCACGCTTGGTATGGGTATAACACATGGTTGGCACGGGTACCATACCTGGTACGGGTATAACATTCGGTTGGCACTGGTACCACACCTAGTACGGGTTTACTTTATTGCATCTTGCACGGTTTTATTGATTATTGTATTGCATTGGTTGATATTGGTTCCGTGAGAGGACCGGGTTGTTTTACTGAATGTGATACTTGATATTGGTTCCGTGAATGGACCGGGTTGTTTTTGAAAAGTGCTACTGACTGGTGGTCCTTGAGTGGCCGGGAAACTGTTGTATGATTGTTGAATTAGTCTTAGTTTAGGCGAGGTAAATCATTACTTGTGGCATTTGTCTAGAGAGGATTCCAGGGTGGGTCCGGGCTAGACGGTAAGGTGTGGTTATGGTTATTCTTGTTGGTGGAATAGAACTGTAAGAGATAGATTCATGCGGTAACAAGCTAGGTAGAGACCTGTAGTCTAGAGATGTCTGTGATATTGTTGCATGTTTGCCATACTTGTTACTGGATTTTGCATACTATTTATATGCTGTTTTCTTGAATAATGGCTGATGATCCTATCAGTACACAGTGGTGGTGTACTGATACTGCACTTGTCTTTCTTTTGCTGAGTAGAGGAAATCTTCCAGCGGCTGAGATGAGACCTTAGATTTAGCACCGGCAATTCCGATCATCAAGGGTGAGCTAATGATTCGAGCTACCTTGGGATTATCTCTAGAGTTTTAGTCCATTGTTCGGACTTAAAAACTATTCTTATTTTGTTTGGGGTTGTATCCCTGTACTCTAGATTTGGTATTGATGTTTGGTATGATGACTTTCAGTTCCTAGGTGGGAAATTTCCGTATTTTATTATTAATGATAAGTTTTTGATTAGTGATCTTATTTTTATTGCTAGTTTTCATTTATGCTTGCTGGTTTTAGGCTGTTAGTCTAGGCAAGGGTGGAACTCTATTGGTTCGCTCATCCGGGGGTTGGGTGGGTGCCACTCACGATGGGTTAGGTCGTGACAATGAAGGATTGAGATAGGGAAATTTCGGTAGATTCTTTTAGCTAGGACTGACTCACCAACATGAGTAGAAACACAAAAGGGTTCTAAAAGCAATTCAGGACATATTTCGAATTTGCATGCTATATAAGGGGTCACAAAAGATAAGGAGGCACCGGGGTCCAAAAAAGCATACACACCTAGAGAGAAGACTTTCAACATACCAATGACGACGTCCAGTGAACTCTCCTGGTCCTTTTTAGAAGACATGGCATAAAGACGATTCTGGCGTTGACTACCAGAGCTAGAAGCAGTGCCCTGCTAGGCTGGTCGACCTCTTAGAGCTGCTAGGGTAGACTGAGTCCTGCTACCACCCTGTCCCTTTTTAGCTGAAGGTTAATCTCTAATCTTATGACCAACCTGGTCACATCCAAAACAACCACTTGAACCAACTAGACACTCACCGGGATGATTCTTTCCATATTTTGTGGAAACGTGGTAGGAAGGCCCCTTTGCACCACTCCCCTGAGAATAAAAGCCCACACCGCTACCAGACTGATCATGACGGGGACTGAAGGCCTGAGAAGGAACACTAAAGGTAGAATGCACAGGTCCTGATGACCACTTCTGAAAAGAAGATCAATGTCCGCCTCCAGACTTCTGATGGAATCCCAAACGCTCAGATCTGAATCTTTTGTTCTCCTTAGCCATCTCCCTAAGCATGTCTCCCTCGATCTGGTGAGCATGATTCATAAGTCTGGAGATTCTCATGTCATACAATAACATGGCAGATCTACACTTCTTCTTTACCAAATCTGAGACTCTATAAATATACTTCCTCATCTGATCCTGTGGGTCAGCCACCATAGCATAAGCGTATATGGAGAGCTGAGTGAACCTCAAACTGTACTCCTGGACTGTCATCGATCCCTGCCTTAAGTTCACAAATTCCTCAGCCTTAGCTTGCCTTAACTTTCGAGGAAAGAACTGGTCGAGGAAAGCCCTTTCGAAACACTCCCAAGTCATAGGGACGTCATCCCTAGCCCTAGCTTCCTTCCATTGCGTGAACCAGATATGAGCTACATCCTTGAGTTGGTAGGATGCCAACTCGACACCATCAACACCACCCACTTGCATCACATCAAAAACTTTCTTCACCTCATCAATAAAGATTAGTGGATCCTCATTCACTTTCGAACCCCATAACTCCAGTGGGTTCATACGGATAAAGTCACGAACTCGGGCCGCTACCCTACCGTGAGGGTGGACGGGGATACAAGCCGGCTGGTTATCCTAAGCGGCCATGGTCTGGGCTAGCATGTGGAAGGCATTCCTAAACTCCTCATTCATGACTTCGGTGGCCGGAACTAGAGGAGCAGTATTCCGAGAGGATTGGTGAGGCATAGCACATCGAGGCATAATCTAAAATGTACAAGGAAAGGATTAAAGGGATATTAGAGTTAAACTCTAATGCACGATATGATCATGAAAGAAGTAAAAATTTTCTAAGACATCTCATAACTTCTCTCTCATAAGTGTGGCTCACTTCACACACATGAAAGAGACCTACTCGATGTGGCTTCCAGACATCCTAGGACTCTTGAACCTGAGGCTCTGATACCAAGTTTATCATGCCCTGAGACTACCCCCTTGGCGTAACATGAGACCTGGGACCACAAGTTCCCTAAGCTAACCCTTGGTCATAACATAACTCAGATAATTCAAATAGACAAGCTAAAGCATAATAGGAAAGTCCGAGATCAAATACATAGATAACCAAGTAAAATAGAAATACAAATCCAAAAGGAGACTCGAATACATTCTATGTCTAAAAAGCCTCTAACTGTCAATAAAAGTTGCTGGGCAAGACCCCAGCTAACTCAGAATCTGAAATGAAATCATAAATATGGACACTCTAACTCTAGTCCTCGAATAATGAAGACTCACCAATAATTAGCTTAATGTCTGGCGTAGTCTAGCCATGAGTATGAGGCTAGGTGCCTGAATCTGCATCGTAAAAGGATGAGGCGCAAAATGCGACAGTACTATAGGATGTACTGAATATGTGAGTCTATGCAACAACAAATATAAACATGCTTGAATCATGCTTGAAAGATTGAAGTCATGCATAATAAGAGAATTCATGAGTAAAATTATAGTTAAACATAAGACATGAAATAGAAGATCAACTTCAAAAGTAGATTATCATATAACTTAAACTGAAAAGCTTTCATATAGAAGTTTCTTATAACCGACAATAGACCATGTGAGCTACATGAAATCTAACTATATAACCCTAGTTAGCAAAGTTGTTCCGAACCCTACCAAGGTAAAGAACACTATAATCCAACTATATCACCCTAGTTGGCAAATCTGCCTTATGCCCCGCTAATGCAAGGGCACTATGATAGTAAAGAGTGGAACTAATTTTATAAGACCATCGGGTGATACATAACCTAGGCTGGTAACGTAGTTTTTGGACTTGGATAATTGAACCCTCGTCACTTGGTGCTAAATACTACTCCCAAAATATATACATATAGCTCATAATACTTGTGACATATCTGATGTCAAAACTGTTCATAACTTAGGTAGACATATCTGGATGCCAAACCTTTCATAAAACATGGGGACATATCTAATGTGCAAAACTGCTGGAAAAGCATAAGGACATATCTGATATCATGCAATTCACAAATCACGAGTCTTAAAGCTTTGCAAAACCATAATTCAAAATATACTTTCCTTTGTAAAATCATCACATGAAGAATTAGACATGCAATTTCATGAAGATAGAGGTCATGTTATCTAAACATATCAATTTTGCTTGAAGACATGCAATTCAAAGGAATCATGTTAGAATTCATGCTTAACAAATGGAATTTTGAAAACACTTATAAATCTTCAATTTAAGCATGGTACTAGATGAAAAATCATGAATTGAAGCTTTAAAACAAAACCCATAACTTTTTCCCAATTTGGGTAAGAAAGCCTAATTTCATAACTTGCTAAATCAAAGTAAACATTTAGGGATTTGGGATTAAGGGTGAAAGGAAACCCTTAATGAATACCCACATACCTTATTGAAGCTAGCTTGATCAAGGATGAAAAGAAATGGAGGCTTGAACTTGGAGCTTGGAGGAGTTCTTTTTCTAATTTGGTAAATGAATGAGGTAATGAGAGTCTTAGGCTAAATGGGGTAGAAACCCTACTAAAAGTGGCCAAAACGACCTCTCTTAGGAATTAAATAATGGAGAAAAGACTAATTTACCCCTGACTTAAGAATAAAAGTTGCAGGAAAAGTTATCTCACGGGCTGCCCGACATACGTCATGCCCATGATGGCCCATCGACCAAGATGTCAAGCGGGGGGGAGGAGGGGGGTCTTTAGGTTGGGTCTGCTGGACCATTCTGACAATTATCTCCCACGGCCTATCGCATCTGCGATGCCCATGGGATTTCCCATCGAGGAAAGGAAGACGAAGGGGAAATCCCCTGGATCCATCCAATGGCTTGGTCCCACGGGCCATCGCACCTGCAACACCCATCGTGACCATTCATCGAGCTGAGGAAGACTTGGCTCAGGAGCCACTGGACTCTTTCTACGGCATGCCCCACGGCCCATCGGAGCTCCAACGCTCGTGGCGGCTGCCCGTGGCAACCAACAGCTGCAGAATTTTCTGAGTTCTAAGTTTTATCACTGGTTTGAAATTCTAGGGTGTTACAATCATCAATGGCATATCTTACTTATTGTAGCAGCTTGGCACCCAAGTATGTTATGGTTTATAAGTAGTATACTGTGGTTAGAAATCTTACTCATAATGTAGATTTGATGGGAGGAATCATGCATTAGGCTTGCGGGCACGAAGTTTGAATGGATAAAACATGTGATTAATGTAATAATGGCCTAATTATGTGTTGATATATGAATATATGAATCCTTGATGGGTATTTTGTGTTTATATGACTCCGTGGTGGATTATAATGTGAATTATGTGATTAAAGATGATAAGAAGATTGTGTGAGCTTATAATACAGTGATTCAGCCTAATTACCATAGAAAAGGGCAAACTTGGCATTATGTGTGTTTGGATACAGGATAATCTTGCCAAAGTTAGTGATGAGAATTGATTATGGTATGGGGAGGCGGTCACATAATTTATGAGCCTAAGGTCAAGTTAGGCTAAGGGTTAGAATGTAAAAGGTATAAAGGTATATGACTTCAACTAGCTTATAAGTTGAATAAAGTGCATGATTGACTAATGGAGTAGAGGCTTGAACTTAGTAATGAATTGAAGGTAACGGTTGCTAGATAATAGCGAAATTCTTGGTCTTGATATAAAAAATAGAGTATGGGATTAGTGAATGAATTTTTGCAGGTGGAACTAGAGTTCAGACTCCTTTGGGTTGAATGTGTACTCCTAAAATGAATACTTGAAATCAATGGCTATGAATTAATGTGCTTAATTTAATAAGTCGGGGGTGAGTCTTTGGACATGTCATCAAGGCTAGAATAATGAATCATATCTATTTATTGTCGATGATGGTCGAATTGTTTCCCATTTATGTTATGTGTGCATGTTAACTATTATACTAGTGATGCCTATATATTTCGTGTGTTAGGGAATAGTATAAAGAATGTGAAATTATATCTTGTTGTCAATCTCATGCAATGAACTTGTCTTAATACATATTGGTCTTACAAGTGTAGTTGTATTCGTTGTGTTTGTGATTGTATGATATCTGTGATTCTTCAGTTGGCTCGGGTACCACGCCTGGTATAGATTATTAGTTAGCTCGGGTACCACGCCTGGTACGAGATATCTATCAGTTGGCTCAGGTACCATGCCTGGTACAGGTTATATGATTTATTGGTTAGCTAGGGTACCACGCCTGGTACATGTTATATGATTTATTGGTTGGCGCAGGTACCATGCCTGGTACAGGTTCTATGATTCAATGGTTGGCTCGGGTACCATGACTAGTATAGGTTCTATGATTCACTGATTGATGGTTTCTTTAGTGGACCGGTTTTATGATTATTGTTATTATTGTTGTTTATATTAATTCCATGAATAGATCGGGTTTATGATTATTGTTATTGTTGCAATTTATATTGGTTCCATGAGTGGACAAGGTTTATGATTACTGTTATTGTTGCTATTTATATTGGTTCCATGAGTGGACCGGGTTATATTATGGTTTTTGTTTTGAAGATTCTTGTGTGGTTCAGCTACTTGGCATATATTTAGGATATTTGAGTGGTCTGGGCTAAGGACATAAAAGAATGGCATAGATTCTGTTATTGTCTACTCACTTATGTACTTGATATGAGGTGCTAGTTATGGTTGTAGAGTCATAGTTATTGTCTTGGTTAATGATTGATAGTCAGGGTCTTGACTTGGATCATTGTCAATACTAATTACATTTGACTGAATACTCTGTTATTGGTTGAAGAGGCTAAAGGATTTATGTTTAGGTAAGAGTAATCATTAAAACATTTAGGGTTGTACTTGTTTACAAGGTTTTACTTATGTGTTCTCATTTACCATTTAGGTTAATTGGGGTGTAGGTTGAACATATTGACTTTATGTAATAAATTAGATAGAACTAAGACAACGAGGATAAAGATGGAAATACTCATAGGTAATATGATGGATAAGGATAGCAAGTGGATGAAAGTGATATGGGTTAATTTGTTATATAAGTTTTCATGTTTTCTTTCTGTGCTATCTATATTGTGTTTACGTGATCTAACCCTGGTCAGCCGATGATACTTACCAGTACGTGTTATTTGTACTGATACTACTCTTGCTATACTTTTTTTTGGATATAGTCTAGTTGCAAGATCAGTGGATATTTCTCAGATGACGTGGATAGTGATCTCTAGCAGCTTCTACTCATCTCTTTCCTATGGTGGGAGCTGTGTGTGGTTTTGTTTTTATATTTCTCTTAGAAGCTCTTGTACCTATTTAGACTAGTTCCTAGGGAGGTATTCCTGCTATATTTTTAAAAGAGTTTCATTGTATTCAAAGATTTTATACTGGCTTTATTTTCATAAAGGCAAATTTTATGTTTTCTTTTGATTTTTGCATTACCTATTTTAAATTGGGTGGTAAGAGTTCTATTATCTATATGATTAGAGTAGGTACCCACACGACCTCGTAGTTTGGTCGTGACACTATCATCTAAAGATTCCCTCTAAGGATATACCTAATACGGCTTTCAGGACATGGTATGGGCACTACGAGTTCCTAGTAATGTCATTTGGGTTGATCAATGCGCCGGCGGCCTTCATGAGCTTGATGAATGGTACTTTCAAGTCATTTTTGGATTCTTTTGTGATAGTGTTTATTGATGACATTTTGATTTACTCCAAGAGCAAGAAGGAACATGCAACGCATCTTCGTATTATTTTGGGAATTTTAAAGGAGAAGCAGTTGTATGCAAAGTTTTTGAAATGCGAGTTCTGGTTGTCTTTGGTTGCCTTCTTAGGGCATGTGGTCTCGTAAAAGGGGGTGATGGTAGATCCCTAGAATATTGAGGCAGTTAAGAGTTTGGCTCGGCCTAGCTCTTTGACTGAGGTTAGGAGCTTCATGGGTCTTGCTAGTTTCTATCGTAGGTTTTTCAAGAATTTTTCTTCCATTTCTATTAACATGACAAGGTTGACTCAGAAGGAAGTGTCATTTGTTTGGTATGATAAGTGTGAGGAGAGCTTCCAAAAGCTCAAAACACTTTTGACTACAACCCTTATTCTCTTATTGCCGGTTGAAGATATAGATTTTGTTGTATTTTGTGATGCTTCACATTTGGGTTTGGGCACTGTGTTAATGTAGGAAAGGAATGTAATTGCTTATGCTTCAAGATAATTTATGCCTCGTGAAAAGAATTACTTGACTCATAATTTGGAGTTGGCAGTGGTGGTGTTTGCCCTTAAGATCTAGAGGCACTATCTCGTGAGGTGTTCATAGACCATCACAGCCTATAGTATGTGTTTACGCAAAAAGATCTAAATCTGAGACAGATAAGGTGGATGGCATTGTTGAAAGACTATGATATGACCATTTAGTATCACTGAAGTAAGGCCAATGTGGTGGCAGACGCATTGAGCCAGAAAGTGGTGATTATGGGCATCTTGGCTTGCTTGGTAGTGTCCAAACGGTTCAAATTCTAGCATCTAAGTTCATGCAGTTTGGTATCTCAGAAAAAGGTGGAGTGTTGGCTTGTACTGAGGTAAAGTCAATATTTCTGGATAATATCAAGGACAAACGGTTTAAGGATGAGCAATTGAATAAACTTCGGAACAAGGTGGTGTCTGGTGAGGATTCAGATGCCACACTTTATACGTGCGGAGAACTGTAGTTTAGAGGACAATTATGTGTTCCTCGAGTTGGTGACTTGGTTTAGAATGAGCTTGCTGAAGCTTACGGTTAGAAATATTCTAATCATCTAGCTCTAACTAAAATGTACTGGGACTTGAGGCAGCTTTATTAGTGGGCTTGGATGAAGAAGGATATAATGGAATATGTGTCCAAGTATCACAATTGTCAGCAGGTGAAGTACGAACATCAAAGGCCTATGGGTTTGCTTCAAAGGATGCCCATTCCTGAATGGAAGTGGGAAATGATAGTTATGGACTTCGTGGTAGGTCTTCCTAAGACCTTGGGAAAGTATGACTCAATTTTGGGTCATAGTTGATAGACTGACTAAGTCAGACCATTTTATTTTGGTTAGGGTGGACTACAGCTCTAAGTATTTGGCCAAGATCTATGTCAAGGAGAAGCTTGCAAAATTGACCAAAGAAGTCCAAAATGGGGAATAACATTATTTTACATTGAGGGAAGATGGTGTCCTATTTTATCAGAATAGGTTATGTGTTCCTAATGATGAAAATTTAAAGCGAGAAATTTTGAATGAAGCACATACTTCACCATATACAATGCATCCTGGAGGCACGAAACTGTACCAAACCATCAAAGAACACTATTTGGTGGAATGGTATGAAGAAAGACATTGTAGAGTTTATTTCAAAATGTTTGATTTGCCAAAAAATAAAGGCTAAAATCAAGTCCCAGTTGGTTTTCTACAACCCTTGTCGATACCAGAATGGAAATAAGAGAGAATAACTATGGACTTTGTTTTTGAACTTCCTCGCACTCAAAGAAATCATGACGCTATTTGGGTTATACTAACAAAGAGTCCTCACTTCTTAGCAATCAGAGTGGATTACTCACATGAGCGTTTAGCAGAATTGTACTTTAATGAGATTGTTAGACTACATGGGATTCTCGCTTCTATTGTATCTGATCGAGACCCAAGGTTTACATCTAGTTTTTGGGCAAGCTTGCAAGAAGCTTTGGGCACTAGGTTAAACTTTAGTACTTCTTTCCATCCCCAGACAGATGGCCAGTCTAAAAGGGGTAATACAAATTTTGGAATATATGCTTCGAGCCTGCATTATTGAGTTTGAAGGTAGTTGGGACAAACATTTGGCTTTGATAGAATTTTGTTACAATAATAGCTACCAATCAAGTATTGGCATGCCTTCTTAAGGGACATTATATGGAAGAAAATGTCGAACTCCTCTTTGTTAGAGTGAAGTTGGTTAAAGGAAACTTATTGGTCCTGAGCTTGTGAAACAAATGGAAGATAAGGTAAGAATAATCAAGGATCGTCTGAAAATTACTTCAGATAGACAAAAGTCTTATGCTGATCTTAATAGGTGTGAAATTGAGCACCAAGGGGGGTTTTTAGGCTGGGTCTGCTGGATCATTCTGACAATGATCTCCCACGGCCTATCGCATCTGCGATGCCCATGGGATTTCCCATCGAGGAAAGGAAAACGAAGGGAAATCCCCTGGATCCATCCAATGGCTTGGTCCCACGGGCCATCGCACCTGCAACACCCATCGTGACCATCCATCGAGCTGAGGAAGACTTGGCTCAGGAGCCACTGGACACTTTCTACGGCATGCCCCACGGCCCATCGGAGCTCCAACGCTCGTGGCGGCTGCCCGTGGCAACCAACAGCTGCAGAATTTTCTGAGTTCTAAGTTTTTTCACTGATTTGAAATTCTAGGGTGTTACAATCATCAATGGTATAGCTTACTTATTGCAGCAGCTTGGCACCCAAGTATGTTATGGTTTATAAGTAGTATACTATGGTTAGAAATATTACTCATAATGTAGATTTGATGGGAGGAATCATGCATTAGGCTTGCGGGCACGAAGTTTGAATGGATAAAACATGTGATTAATGTAATAATGGCCTAACTATGTGTTGATATATGAATATATGAATCCTTGATGGGTATTTTGTATTTATATGACTCCGTGGTGGATTGTAATGTGAATTATGTGATTAAAGATGATAAGAAGATTGTGTGAGCTTATAATACAGTGATTCAACCTAGTTACCATAGAAAAGGGCAAACTTGGCATTATGTGTGTTTGGATACGGGATAATCTTGCCAAAGTTAGTGATGGGAATTGATTATGGTATGGGGAGGCGGTCACATAATTTATGAGCCTAAGGTCAAGTTAGGCTAAGGGTTAGAATGTAAAAGGTATAAAGGTATATGACTTCAACTAGCTTATAAGTTGAATAAAGTGCATGATTGACTAATGGAGTAGAGGCTTGAACTTAGTAATGAATTGAAGGTAAGGGTTGCTAGATAATAGCGAAATTCCTGGTCTTGATATAAAAAATAGAGTATGGGATTAGTGAATGAATTTTTGCAGGTGGAACTAGAGTTCAGACTCCTTTGGGTTGAATGTGTACTCCTAAAATGAATACTTGAAATCAATGGCTATGAATTAATGTGCTTAATTGAATAATTCGGGGGTGAGTCTTTGGACAGGTCATCAAGGCTAGAATAATGAATCATATCTATTTATTGTCGATGATGGTCGAATTGTTTCCCATTTATGTTATGTGTGCATGTTAACTATTATACTAGTGATGCCTATATATTTCGTGTGTTAGGGAATAGAATAAAGAATGTGAAATTATATCTTGTTGTCAATCTCATGCAATGAACTTGTCTTAATACATATTGGTCTTACAAGTGTGGTTGTATTCATTGTGTTTGTGATTGTATGATATCTGTGATTCTTCAGTTGGCTCGGGTACCACGCCTGGTATAGATTATTAGTTAGCTCAGGTACCACGCCTGGTATGAGATATCTATCAGTTGGCTCAGGTACCATGCCTGGTACAGGTTATATGATTTATTGGTTGGCTCGGGTACCACGCCTGGTACATGTTATATGATTTATTGGTTGGTGCAGGTACCATGACTGGTACAGGTTCTATGATTCAATGGTTGGCTCGGGTACCATGACTAGTATAGGTTCTATGATTCATTGATTGATGGTTTCTTTAGTGGACCGGTTTTATGATTATTGTTATTATTGTTGTTTATGTTAATTCCATGAATGGATCGGGTTTATGATTACTGTTATTGTTGCAATTTATATTGGTTCCATGAGTGGAAAAGGTTTATGATTATTGTTATTGTTGCTGTTTATATTGGTTCCATGAGTGGACCGGGTTATATTATGGTTTTTGTTTTGGAGATTCTTGTGTGGTTCAGCTACTTGGCATATATTTAGGATATTTGAGTGGTCTGGGCTAAGGACATAAAATAATGGCATAGATTCTGTTATTGTCTACTCACTTATGTACTTGATATGAGGTGCTAGTTATGGTTGTAGAGTCATAGTTATTGTCTTGGTTAATGATTGATAGTCAGGGTCTTGACTTGGTTCATTGTCAATACTAATTACATTTGACTGAATACTCTGTTGTTGGTTGAAGAGGCTAAAGGATTTATGTTTAGGTAAGAGTAATCATTAAAACATTTAGGGTTGTACTTGTTTACAAGGTTTTACTTATGTGTTCTCATTTACCATTTAGGTTAATTGGGGTGTAGGTTGAACATATTGACTTCATGTAATGAATTAGATAGGACTAAGACAACGAGGATAAAGATGGAAATACTCATAGGTAATATGATGGATAAGGATAGCAAGTGGATGAAAGTGATATGGGTTAATTTGTTATATAAGTTTTCATGTTTTCTTTCTGTGCTATCTATATTGTGTTTACGTGATCTAACCCTGGTCAGCCGATGATACTTACCAGTACGTGTTATTTGTACTGATACTACTCTTGCTATACTTTTTTTTGGGTATAGTCTAGTTGCAAGATCAGTGGATATTTCTCAGATGACGTGGATAGTGATCTCCAGCAGCTTCTACTCATCTCTTTCCTATGGTGGGAGCTGTGTGTGGTTTTGTTTTTATATTTCTCTTAGAAGCTCTTGTACCTATTTAGACTAGTTCCTAGGGAGGTATTCCTGCTATATTTTTAAAAGAGTTTCATTGTATTCAAAGATTTTATACTGGCTTTATTTTCATAAAGGCAAATTTTATGTTTTCTTTTGATTTTTGCATTACCTATTTTAAATTGGGTGGTAAGAGTTCTATTATCTATATGATTAGAGTAGGTACCCACACGACCTCGTAGTTTGGTCGTGACACTATCATCTAAAGATTCCCTCTAAGGATATACCTAATACGGCTTTCAGGACATGGTATGGGCACTACGAGTTCCTAGTAATGTCATTTGGGTTGATCAATGCGCCGGCGGCCTTCATGAGCTTGATGAATGGTACTTTCAAGTCATTTTTGGATTCTTTTGTGATAGTGTTTATTGATGACATTTTGATTTACTCCAAGAGCAAGAAGGAACATGCAACGCATCTTCGTATTATTTTGGGAATTTTAAAGGAGAAGCAGTTGTATGCAAAGTTTTTGAAATGCGAGTTCTGGTTGTCTTTGGTTGCCTTCTTAGGGCATGTGGTCTCGTAAAAGGGGGTGATGGTAGATCCCTAGAATATTGAGGCAGTTAAGAGTTTGGCTCGGCCTAGCTCTTTGACTGAGGTTAGGAGCTTCATGGGTCTTGCTAGTTTCTATCGTAGGTTTTTCAAGAATTTTTCTTCCATTTCTATTAACATGACAAGGTTGACTCAGAAGGAAGTGTCATTTGTTTGGTATGATAAGTGTGAGGAGAGCTTCCAAAAGCTCAAAACACTTTTGACTACAACCCTTATTCTCTTATTGCCGGTTGAAGATATAGATTTTGTTGTATTTTGTGATGCTTCACATTTGGGTTTGGGCACTGTGTTAATGTAGGAAAGGAATGTAATTGCTTATGCTTCAAGATAATTTATGCCTCGTGAAAAGAATTACTTGACTCATAATTTGGAGTTGGCAGTGGTGGTGTTTGCCCTTAAGATCTAGAGGCACTATCTCGTGAGGTGTTCATAGACCATCACAGCCTATAGTATGTGTTTACGCAAAAAGATCTAAATCTGAGACAGATAAGGTGGATGGCATTGTTGAAAGACTATGATATGACCATTTAGTATCACTGAAGTAAGGCCAATGTGGTGGCAGACGCATTGAGCCAGAAAGTGGTGATTATGGGCATCTTGGCTTGCTTGGTAGTGTCCAAACGGTTCAAATTCTAGCATCTAAGTTCATGCAGTTTGGTATCTCAGAAAAAGGTGGAGTGTTGGCTTGTACTGAGGTAAAGTCAATATTTCTGGATAATATCAAGGACAAACGGTTTAAGGATGAGCAATTGAATAAACTTCGGAACAAGGTGGTGTCTGGTGAGGATTCAGATGCCACACTTTATACGTGCGGAGAACTGTAGTTTAGAGGACAATTATGTGTTCCTCGAGTTGGTGACTTGGTTTAGAATGAGCTTGCTGAAGCTTACGGTTAGAAATATTCTAATCATCTAGCTCTAACTAAAATGTACTGGGACTTGAGGCAGCTTTATTAGTGGGCTTGGATGAAGAAGGATATAATGGAATATGTGTCCAAGTATCACAATTGTCAGCAGGTGAAGTACGAACATCAAAGGCCTATGGGTTTGCTTCAAAGGATGCCCATTCCTGAATGGAAGTGGGAAATGATAGTTATGGACTTCGTGGTAGGTCTTCCTAAGACCTTGGGAAAGTATGACTCAATTTTGGGTCATAGTTGATAGACTGACTAAGTCAGACCATTTTATTTTGGTTAGGGTGGACTACAGCTCTAAGTATTTGGCCAAGATCTATGTCAAGGAGAAGCTTGCAAAATTGACCAAAGAAGTCCAAAATGGGGAATAACATTATTTTACATTGAGGGAAGATGGTGTCCTATTTTATCAGAATAGGTTATGTGTTCCTAATGATGAAAATTTAAAGCGAGAAATTTTGAATGAAGCACATACTTCACCATATACAATGCATCCTGGAGGCACGAAACTGTACCAAACCATCAAAGAACACTATTTGGTGGAATGGTATGAAGAAAGACATTGTAGAGTTTATTTCAAAATGTTTGATTTGCCAAAAAATAAAGGCTAAAATCAAGTCCCAGTTGGTTTTCTACAACCCTTGTCGATACCATAATGGAAATGAGAGAGAATAACTATGGACTTTGTTTCTGAACTTCCTCGCACTCAAAGAAATCATGACGCTATTTGGGTTATACTAACAAAGAGTCCTCACTTCTTGGCAATCAGAGTGGATTACTCACATGAGCGTTTAGCAGAATTGTACTTTAATGAGATTGTTAGACTACATGGGATTCTCGCTTCTATTGTATCTGATCGAGACCCAAGGTTTACATCTAGTTTTTGGGCAAGCTTGCAAGAAGCTTTGGGCACTAGGTTAAACTTTAGTACTTCTTTCCATCCCCAGACAGATGGCCAGTCTAAAAGGGGTAATACAAATTTTGGAATATATGCTTCGAGCCTGCATTATTGAGTTTGAAGGTAGTTGGGACAAACATTTGGCTTTGATAGAATTTTTTTACAGTAATAGCTACCAATCAAGTATTGTCATGCCTCCTTAAGGGACATTATATGGAAGAAAATGTTGAACTCCTCTTTGTTAGAGTGAAGTTGGTTAAAGGAAACTTATTGGTCCTGAGCTTGTGCAACAAATGGAAGATAAGGTAAGAATAATCAAGGATCGTCTGAAAATTACTTCAGATAGACAAAAGTCTTATGCTGATCTTAATAGGTGTGAAATTGAGCACCAAGTTGGCGATAAGTTATTTTTAATGTTTTCTCCATGAAAAAAGATTATGGGGTTTGGCTAAAAAGGAAAACTTAGCCCTCAATTTATTGGACCATATGAAGTACTTGAGAAAGTTGGCCCAGTTGCTTATAAATTAGCTTTGCCACCTGAGTTAGATAAGATCCACAACATCTTCTATGCTTCTAGCTTAGAAGATATTGCTCGGATTCGTCTCATGTCCTCCCTGTTGAATCCATTGAGGTTAATTTTGACTTGACATGTGAATAAGAACCTATATATATTTCTCCTAATATCACAAAGTTACACTTAAATTAATTTTGAAAACATTTATATCTTATAAAAAATAATTATTTAAAATTATTTAAAATAATAGAAGCTCAAAATTAATAAGGAATGTGGAGGGAAAAAATTGGATGTCAACAATGTGTACAATCTAGAACTTGTCTGGTTAGTTTTGCTACTATCATAGGATAGTTTGGTTAAGAAAGGATCATAGGCCTTCTTTGTTATAGCCCACTCACACTTAAAAAGACCTACCAAATGATGTATACAGTCTCTAGATCCTAATTTTGAGTCGTAGACTTTTTTCTTATTAGCCAAACTGTCATCCCATCATTTTGCAAGTGATCCCTATTTTGGCCCTAGTCCCTCCTTGGACACTAGACTTTAACTTACGCAAAACTCCTATGTTGAAGGAGGCTGCTATTGGGAAAATGTAGAAGAAAGTATGAAGGGTAATAACTTAGTCAAAGAAAACAAGTGTGTGGTACGCTTGAAAAGGAAAAAAATGAAAAAAGAAAAGAGAAGAAAAATGTCCAGAAAATTGCAAGATAAGCAGAAATATAGTCATATGTTAGGAATAAAATCACATCCGAGCTGATTTGAGATAAAGAAGGGAAGGGAAGAGAAGGTTTGAGAACGAAACAAAAAATAGTTTAGTGTTCTAGGAGGGTTGAGTCACTTATCCAAATCTAGCATACCCATTCCTAAGCCTACATCACAAGTCAAATAAAATCCTATAGTGATCCTAATCTGACCATCCGATGACAGAATCATAGAAATAAGGGCAACCCATAGTATGTGTACGTGCAATATTTGAACTTCTTTGTGAGTGTGCGTGCACTTGTTTATATCATCCCATTTTTACTTGAATAAATGTGTGTGAGATGTTTCTTTGCTTTGTGAGGGCACTAGGGTGACATTTTCTAATTGCTAGCTCTAAAGGTTGTGTATCATTGGTGCATCATCATTTGTCATTAACATAATGTCAGTCTTTTTTCCTTTAATGCCAGCTTAAGATGTTTTGAATGTGCACATATGTTTTAAAAGAAAGGGAGGGGTGAATTTGTGGAATGTGTGTTTCTAAGTGCTCATATAACTGCTATAGACTTCCTAGTGTTCTAATACCTAAGCGGCGTGATAGTAGATCTTGTTTAGTTGCTGGAGGACAAGCAAAGATTCTAAGTTGAAGGTATTGATGTGCCAAAATTTTGTGGCACATTCGATGCTTATTGACCAAGGATTTTGTTGCTCATAAGTATGTTTTTGTGTGATATGATGGTGTTTTTGATTTATGTGCATGAAAACGAGGCTCGTGCGTGAAAGTTTAAGTTTTAGGCAAAAAATAACCAATGTAATAATTTAGGACGGAGAATGATGGCCGTGGAACCAGTCTATGGACCATCCTGTTACTCATAGACCATGTTTTGAGGATTGACAAATTGAAGTTTTAATGATGGCTCATTTGACTATGGACCATCATGTTACTCGTAGACTATGTTTTGAGGATTGACAAATTGAAGTTTTAATGACGGCTTATTTGATGGCCCGTGAAAGCAAATAATGGATTGTCTTGTCAGTCTTTGAACAAGATTTGCAAGGTTACAAGTTTGTCTCAATATGATGGCTTCTTTAACGGCCCATAAAAGAGTGTACAAACCATACTGTCAGCTGTAGAAGAGGTTCTGCAGAGGTAAAATTTGGCCTTTATTCTATAAGCCTTTTGACAGATCGTGAAACCAGTTCATGGTCTTGTCCTGTCATTTATCGACTAAGGATCAGAGGAGATGCAAATTAGGATTCAAAAAATGGTCCAAGATTATGGACTCTCTAAGAAGTTGATGGACCATAGAATGACTTGTAGGAAGCTACAGTTCTAGACTTGACTAAGAGGAATGATGGTTGACTCTCAACTTCTACAGATCGTAAATCAGAATGACAGACCGTGGAGTGCTGATGCAGCCATGTTTTCCTAGTTAGTTTAGGATAGGATTTATGTCTATAAATACTTTTATTAGGTTTTCTTTTTTATGTTACGTATTAGTTATTCATTATTACTCACATTTTGAGCAGAGACACGATATTATTGATTTGTTCTTGGTTCTTGAAGATTTTGCTACGTTCTTTGATCGTTGATTTTATTAATACAATTCTGATTTCACTATTCTTTATTTGTAAGTTGATTATTATGAATTCTTCTATAACTTTAATATGATTATTGAAATCATGAGTATCTAAACATCATATCTAGGGTTGTGGAAATTATGATGAATTAACAAAAGTAGGTTAAACAAAATAGTGATCTTTGAATGGTAATTGCACATGTATTGTTAATTCCTTTGATTTAATTGCTTTTAAGATGTTGCAAATAATAGAACTCATTATAAATCTATACTTTCTTGATAAAAGAGGTATATTAGGAAAAATAATTAATAACGGAGATTTTAGGCTTTCAACCTTCATCTAATGACTTGAACTATAACTAGGATAGTCAATCCGGAACTCATGACAAATTTCAACAATTAAACACTCAAAGACTGAAAGGATTTAGAGTGATATTCATCTACTTGGGTTGAAATATCTTAGATCAACCTTATTCGTCAGTGTTACATGTGTAATATTAGGATAGATCCCCAATAAGCTAGACCTGCCAAAGTTATGAAATCTTGGAAAACCTAATCCTAGTTTCTTCTCACATATTTATTACACAAACACATACTTAAACATTGGTTCCTGATAACTACAAATCTTGAATTCTTTTACTTTTCATGTCAAACCTCTCTCAAAATATTGATTACTGATTGAATAAACACCATTGACGTATTTCTCACTATATTTCCTATGAAATTTGACCCTAATCTTATTTGAATTATATATTTGAATAACGACTGCGTTATATCTTTTGGAATGTATAATTTAGGCGTATCAAGTGTCAGTTTAATAAAATTGATAAAATAGTAAGATCTGGTAATGGTACAGAATTTTTAAACTCTTTATGTGATACTGTTCTTAAGTCTCTTGGTATTATTCACCAAAATATATTTCCTTATACACCTTAACAAATTGGTGTAGCTGAGAGAAAACACATACATATGTTGGAAGTTACCAAAGCCATTAGATTTCAAGGGAAGATTCCTATTAAATATTAGGGCCACTGTGTCCTCGCTTCTGTTTATCTTAGCAATAGGATGCCTACCTTTGTCTTAGGAAATAGATCACCTTTTGAAGTAATGTATCACAAGAAACCATATCTTGCTCACCTACGAGGTATAGGGTGCTTGTGCTATGCTAAAATAGTTTAAGAACATAATAAACTCTTACCTAGACCAAAAGTTATTATCCAAATGGGGTACTAAGAGGTGCAAAAGGGGTATATCTTACTATATTTGACTAACAATACTTTCTTTATAAGAAGAGATGTAAGCCTCAGAGAGGACATATTTCCCTTCTGTCAAAACTCTACATCAAAACCATTATTTGTAGATACTTGTAATGAGCATGTTATACTATTTGACATTGAAGACAATTCTAGTATAAGACAAGTACCTACTCCAAACAGTGCACCTACAATGGATGCAATAATAATATGAATAATTCCCCTCCTACTCAATAGAAAGATGAGGTGAATGTTCCTGCAGGTGACAACATAATTGAAGAAGTTTAGGAGCAGATACCTCAGATTAATCATGAACCTTCTCCTACTAAATCTGTACCATTTGAAGTCAGAAGTTCAACCAAAGGTACTAATCACTTGGTGGATGAAAGACTTTGTGTCTATAAATGTGCACAAATGATACCTTACTCTATAAATAAGTTTGTCAACTATGACAAACTAGCTCCTCACTATCAGGCTTATATGGCATCCATATCTTCCCTGTTAAAACAAATACTTACTCACAAGTTGTTAAAGACCCATAATGGGTAGAAGTAATGCAACAAGAAATACAAACTCCTTAGAGTAATCACACTTGGGATATAGTCTCACATCCAAAAGGAAAAGTTTCTATAGATTGCAAGTTATAAAATAAAGTACAGGGCTAATGAATATAGAAAGGTATAAAGTAAGATTAGTGGCAAAAGGGTATATCCAATAGGAAGGTATTGACTATCAAAAAATCTTCACCAATGGTGAAAATAGTAATAATTAGAACCATATTATTTATAGTTGCTTCTAAGAACTAGTGTATAAACCAAATGAATGTTTATAATGCATTTCTATAAAGTGATCTTTATGATGGAATATACATGCAATTTCCTCAAGGATTTTTCAGTCAGGGGAAGACAAAACCATGTTGCAGACGGATTAAATTCTTGTATGGGCTAAAACAAGCTCCTATGTAGTGTAATACAAAGTTGACTGAAGCATTGCTACTGTTTAAATTCAAACAAAGTCTTCATGATCACTCCTTAGTCATTAAGAAAAGTTCACAAGGGATAACAGTGGTACTAGTGTATATTTATGATATGCTAGTTACTGGAAGCAATCTCAGATTTTTTGAAGAAACAAAGAAGAAATGTCAAAAGCATTTAAAATAAAGGATCTGGGAGAATTCAAGTTTTTCTAGGGATTGAATTTGTACAATTAGATAAAGGAATCATCATGAATCAAAGGAAATACAATTAAAGCTTATATCATAATTAGGTTTATCAACAACAAAACCTTTTGCTAGACCAATTGATACAAATGTCAAGTTATTTAGCAAACAATATGATGAAAGGACAAAAGGAGTTGGGGAAACTAAGAAAGCTGAAGATAATCCACTGGTTGATCTAACCACCTAAATTATTGTATTTAATAATAACAAGATCATATATTGCTTATGGAGTTCAGAGTCTAAGTCAGTTCTTATAGAATCCTAAAAAGTCACATATGAAGGTTGCTATCAGGATAAAAAATACTCTTATCCAATGAAACTATAGGGTTTATTACTGCCTGTTGTGATGCTGATTGGGCAGCATGTCCATTAACCAGGAAGTCAGTTACTAGTATTCTCATCAAGCTTGGGAGTTCATTAATCTCCTATACATCCAAAAAGCAGATAATTATGTCAAGAAGTTCTATAAAAGTAGAATACAAAATAATTGCCATCATTATTGATGAATTAATCTGGATTCAAGGTCTAATCAAAGAAGTTGAAATAGATACTCAACTGCTTATAACTCTGTACAGTGATAGCAAAACAACTATCCAAATTGCTACTTATCATGTATGTCATAAAAGGACACAATATATTGAAATTTATCTTCATTTCATCCAAAAGAAACTTCAACAAGGACTATTCTCCATCAAGTATGTGTCAACAAAAGATCAACCTGCTGATCTCCTCACCAAAGGACCTACAAGAGTTCAACCATCAATATCTACTCTCCAAGTTAGGTGTTTTCAACATATTCTGACACCAAACTTGAGAGAGATATTAAAGGGTAGTTAAATGGCTGTTTTACTAATACGGTAATTAGTCAGTTAGTTTTATCAGAATTACAGTTAGGAGTTAGTTATTAGTGTTTGTTAATCTCTCCTAAACTATCAATATAAATATAGATATATTTTCAATGTAATAATCAGATTATCAATGAGATTTTAAGGACTTTTTCTTTCATTTTTTTCTACTGCTTACTTCTCTTTGTTCAATTAGGGTTCTTGAACTCATTGCATGTTCAAATAACATCAATGTCACGTGTTATTTTATCTCATCAAAATGTTATATGGGATGTGTGTCCACTTTAGACATGCCTAATGGAGGATGGGCATATGTGAGCCATTTGATTAAACATCAAAGGTATTTTTGTACTACCAGTATGCCAACTAAAAAATAAAGAACATCGTTTGACATTAATTTATTATTTCCTTCATTTTAAAGTAAGTGATATTTTTAGTTTGAGCACATTCCATAAGAAAAATATTAATTTCTAAAAAGTAACATGTATTTTTTACTAATTTACTCTTAATGAAAATTTTTTAAAAATAGCTTTTTAGTGTAGTTCTTTTGTTATATAAAACTCTATTTGTATAAATAAAAGTAAAATTAGAGGAACATCATTAATCTTGATATATGAAACACCACTTATTTTAAAATAAAAAAAATAAAGATACTACTTACTCCTTCCATTCATTTTTACTTATCATATTTGGACTTGGCACACTCATTACAAAAATAATATTGACATGATTATTTTTATAATGACCCCTCCGGTCATTCTCGTATTTTCGCCCTTCTTGTGCTCTTAGAGCTTGTCTGTAGAGGCCCCAAGTCATTTATGACTTGGTGGGACTGGTAGTTCGGTGCTCGAGCCGTCGATTTGGTATTTATGGCCGTTTCCTTATTTTAGAGCTTGAACTTTGGAAATTTTTGACTTTAGTCAACATTCTTAGCTATCTTACTCGGAATTGAATTCTGATAGTTTCGTTGGCTCTAGAACGTGGACTTTGGTCTAGGTGGACCTTTGGTCAGGATCCAGGAGTTGTTCAGCTTGCAGTTCTCTCTCGTTCTATGTTTTCAGGCTAGCTAGGCTTGTTTAGTTGACTTTGGTCAACATTTGGAGAAGATGACCTCGGATGGAAATTCCATCAGCACTGTTAGCTCCGGAATGTCAAGTTTAGGCTAGAGGGATAATTGATTCGAGTCCCGAGGCTTTCAGACTTGATTTTGGTCATTGGGTTCTATTTTGGAAATAGTTGGCCTAAGATTGATTTTGGGCGCGGGGCCCACTTTTCATTAAATTGACCTCCGATGAGATTTTTTGTCAATTCTGTTGGATTCATAATGCTGTTTTTAGTTGAATAGCTCAGATCGTTTATGTTCGCGGGACCCCAAATGCGTTCCGAGGGTCCATCAAAGTTAAAATTCTAGTGGGCATGGCTGTTGGCAGCTGGTGGTTGTCATGGAACAAGCAAGCCAACGCCTACGCGTGGCATGGCTTCATACGCGAAGAAGCATGCCAGCCGCCCCATTTTCCTTGCCTTCGCCTAGGCTACGCCCGGTCACGTGCGAGCTACCACATGCATGGTGGCCTGGCTGCGTGCGCGAAGGGCCAGCGCCTGGCCTACGTGTACGCATGGTCTGCCCACGTACGCAAGCCCGCATAGGCAGCGCCATGGCGGCGTAGGCGTGGCTTGGCTGGCAGCAGCTTTAAAACCCCTTCTTCTCCTATTCTTTTTCCAAGCTTGCTTTGGCGATTTCTCCATTTCTAAACTCTTAAAACCACCATTTTCCTCCATTATTCATCCCAGTTGATTGGAGGGTAACATTTTGATGATCCTTGCACGTTTAGTGGCTTCTTAAACGGGTAAATCCTCTCTTTAATTCTGTTTTCCTCCATTCAATTTCCCCTTGAAATTTCTTGATTTATGGGTTGTTTTGGAGCCCTAATTGTTCCGCTCAAATTTTGAGCATGTGCTCCAGGGATTATGGGGAACACTATGGTGTTTTTCATTTTTGGCTTTGGGTTGCGGGACCCACAGGTACGCTTATGACCCAAATTTCAACCTGGTTACATTTATAGCATTATGGGTATCGTTAGTCATGTTTTAATGCGTAGATTATTGTTTTTATAGTATCTTCAAAAATTGGAGCCTCTCGGAGTGGTTCGAGCCTGGACGATATCGTCCCCGCAGCTAGTCATCGGACGATAAGTAGGTTATGGTTTCCCCTATCTAGACTCTGCATATATAGACTATAACTGCACTAACTAGTATCCTTGGGTGGGTTGTTATAGGTTGGTACACCAGACCTTGTCCACCTTTCTGTTCGTTTATTTCATACGCTATTTGTAGTATTCATTGTAGCCTTGAAATTTCACCCTTTTGGCCTCGTGTGGTCTTTGTTTATGACTCTGGACCATAGACGGTGGGATATTTAGGAATGTTAGTGAGTCTCGGACATCATGACCTTACTTTAGGCTGGTTATCTATGTTGTAGAACTGCTTGTGCCTGTGTAGGGCCGATAGGAATGTTTGTGAGCCATTTTGGGCTAATATATTATTTATGAGCATATCATTCATCAAAAAGGATTTTCTGCATATTTTACTACTATTTTGGGCTTCAAGCCTACTATCACCAGTTTCTAAACTTTGCATGGCCCCGAGGGCCCATTTTCGGTATAAATAATGATAAAATGTGATTTTGGTATTGACTGGTGGATTTTTCTCGAGATAAAAGTGATACTATGTTGATTTTCTCACTGTTTTTTTTACTGATACTAGGCTCAGCTATGCCGGAGTGCTAAACATGTTTTATGATGGTTTTACACCCGGATACGCTCTGGCACCCTTTGTGAGGGTTATTGAGGCTTGACTATTGACTTTAGACCCGGATATACTTTGGGCACCCTTTGAGAGGGTCTTTGAGATTACTACTACTGTTTTAAATCCGGTTCGATCTCTGGCATGTACTATGAAGTTCCGAGAATTGAGCTACTATCTGAGATTACACGGTTTTGTATGTGGTCTATGGGTAGACCTCTATGGACCCTGTCATTCCTGGGTAACTGTCTACGGGTCAACGCGTGTGCCAGGAGGAGGGGTGTACGGTGGAGTAGAGGTACACGGGTAGAGTCCTTCCATGGGTCCTGCCTCTATTGGGACTTGGGGGTACCAGAGGGGGAACATAAAGGTTCTATCACCCCAGATTCATCATATCATCATCATGCATATTTTATTTTGATTCCACCCTTGTTTGTTGTGTGCTCAGTGTATGCTCTGGTTGTATGGGCAGCCAGAGGGTTTGTTTTCACTTAATTGTGTTTGTCAGTTGTATGGGAGGCCATTGGAACTATAGATAGACTATATTACTCCTTTCAGTTTGTAGAGCTAGTTATGACATTCGCTTCGGTTGGATTAGTGGTTTTTGTCCTGCTGAGGCCCTGGTTGTTTTGGACTGAGATTATTGAGGGGCTAGTGGGTCCTATATGATTGAGGCTCTGTCTAAGTGGCCTTCTGAGCGGTTGTGGGCTTCTGGACTCTTTCTTATGTTGGTTCTGATTAGCGGATCTGGATACTTGTGGTTTAGTTATTCCATCCTAGGGTTATACTTGAGAGACTGCGTTACATCTATTCTTATCTTGAAAAATTGATGTCTTAAGCATGATTCTGTTAGTATATGACTTCTAGTTCAATTGTTGGTCTACTTTTCTTCTTTCCCTTTATTTTTGAGGTTACCGGTACGCCGCCCATCTCTTTAAACTCTCTTTTTATATGTACTGTTGTTGCAAGGATACCAGGTGCATCCTTCTTCCTTCTTTCACCTGTGTATCTGTGTATGTATATATTCTATGCTAGCATGTTATACTTGTAACTCTTGGTTGATTACTCTTTGTGCTAGTTTTATGCTTCCTCTTGCCTCTATGACTGTTTCCTTGTTATCTGCTTATTACTGCTTTTATATTTTATATGCGCTCAGTCAGCTGATGATGCCTACTAGGTACCCGTTGCTTAGCAATTAGTGCTCATACTACACTTCTGCATCTTTTTGTGCAGATACTAATGTGAGCTTTCATCATTGATCGCGTGGAGACTCGTGCAACTTTTGGGTATTCGAGACTAGGGTGAGTGCCTGAGACCGAGGCTTGACCGCATCTCATCTATTGTACTGTTACTCTTTATGTATTCAGAGACAACTGTGTAGTCTATTTTGTTACATCTAGCACTTGTATTCTATTTAGAATCTCATGTACTATCGATACCAAGTCTTTGGGTTGGTGTAGTTTTCTTGTATATATTTATAGAATCGGGTTATTTGCTTCCGCATTATATTTATCTTATTCTGCTTCTGCTTATTTCAGCTTATCTTGCGTATTGGTTAGGTAGTATCCCATTACTAATCGTTCTGAGCTACGGGAATTGATTCTCCTACTGAGGGGTTGTAGGTGCCATCATGACCTGAGAAATTGTATCATGAAAGCTTGGTATCAGCGCTCTAAGTTTATCAATGTCGTAGTACAGAAGCAAGTGTCTAAGTATAGTCTCGTAGATCGATATGATGGAGTCTGTATCCTATCTGCGGGAGGCTACATGGCATTGTTAAGAAAAATTCCATCTTATTGTCTCCTTATCGTGCGTTCTTGGCTCTATTGACTTCTGAACTTTGATTGTTTCATTCCTTCTCAGATGCCTAAGATGAGTTCGACAGTGGGTGATGTCGAGGCTTTTATGCCTGCTGCTTCAGTGCTTCCGTCAGTGCCAGGATTTTAGGGTAAGAGTTTGCCGCATCATATAGGGGGTGTGAGGTCAGCCCAGGCTCCGGTTGGGTTTCATGCTACCCCAGGTCTTCAGGACTTTGTGGCTAGGACTCTGAGTTCTCTGGTGGGTATTTCAGTGCCTTTGGGTAGGGCAGTACCTGGTTCATCAAGTGATGCTCCAGTTAGAGTTGAGATTCCAGTCCTTTAGCAGGGTAGTATGTCAGTGCTGGAGTATGAGGTAAGGTTTCACGAGGTGGTTAGGCATACTGCTAGGACTGTGCCTATAGAGTTTGTGAGGGTTCAGAGTTTTGTTGGAGGTTTGATTTCACCGCTCCATTTGGTGGCCAAGCACCTGGTTACAGTTGGGACGACCTTTCTTCATGTAGTTGATCATGCTTGGGCTGTTGAGGGTTATGTCGTGAGACATATGGAGGTAGTAGTAAGAAGCGTCATTGTCAGGGAAATTTTTGAGGTTCTCAGACTTGAGGTAGGGGGTTCTCTGCTAGGGATCGGTTCCGTTGCTTCTTATCTAGCAGACCAGTTTCAGTTACTCCATAAGTTCAAGAGGGTGGTTGTGCAGAGCATGTTGAGCAGAGTGGATATGGTATAGTTCAGGGTTCTCAAGGTTCACATTCAGGATGAGTAGGCCATGGTGGACGGTCAGGTTTAGTGAGACCTTCCCATCAGACTTCATCTGGTAGAGGATGCTTTCGATGTGGTGAGCGTGGGCACTTTTCTAGGGATTGCCCCATGGTCCCACTTTTCAATCAGCAAGGTCAGCAGGTATTGTCTCCCAGGGCTCCAGAGCCACCGGCTAGAGATGGACTGCAGGGTATTAGGGGTGGTCCCTAGTCAGTGAAAGATGTTGCACAGGGTTGTAGGGGTGGTCCCCAGGTGGTTAGAGGTGGCTTACATCCAAAGGTTTCAGGTATTCGTCCAGAGCCGACAGGCACAGTGCATCAAAGTAGGGCTTCTTTGGGTTGCTATAGTTGTAGGGTGATGGGTCATTATTCTAGAGATTGTCCCCATCGAGGGATGGATGAGCCTTCAGCATCGACTACTCAGTTTAGTGATAGACACTGTCAGTCTGATGCCCCTCTTAATGGGCCAGGGGTAGAGGTTCTCGATGTTGTTGCTCTAAGTATGACTCTGTTCATCTTTGGCTGGTGATAGCATTGCTCTCATTGCGATTCTCCCTTTTTCATGTATTTTCTTATATGCCTTCCTATTTTACTTGTTTGGTTGTTTTACTATTTGATTTTGTAGTTCTATTCGTGTGTTTTTTGGTAGATCATTTCTTTTTAGTAGTGGATAGGGTGATTTATCCTTGAGAGGGGTTTTTCCGGAGTTGTAGCTTCTGGGTAGGTTTTGTTAGCCTTTTTTTTGGTTAATTTTGTTTCCAGTTTCATTGTGGTTCTAGTCTTGGGTTGGGCCTTCCTTTTTCCTAGATGATGGTTGCCTAGGCCATTATCTAGCGTTAGCTAGAGGTCCTTGGGTTGGTTCAATGTGATACCGGTGGTAGTTTCAGAGTTTGAGGCCCTGTCTTAAGTCGCATGGTATTGGTTATGCTAGTGGGCTTTGATTAGTTTTGTTTTCTCAGGAAATTAGAGTTGGCCCTCTATGTTTGGTTTTTGGAGTTGGAAGGTTTATGGGTTGCTTTCCTGGTTTTCTTCAGTTTCTTGCCTGGTTGGGTTGCCTGCTTATTTTTCCCCAGTTCCAGTTGGTATGAGTTCCGATCGTAGTACTCTAGTTGGGATTGATTATGATAGTGTGGTCGAGTTTTGGACTTTAGCATTATGGCTAAGTGTTGACTGTAGCATCGTGGTGGCGTTATTTGGTATACTCAGCGGAAGGATGCTAGGGGTAGGGATGCAGTCCCTGTGACTTGGGACTATTTTGAGGGAGCGTTTGTTGATTGGTTCTTCCCTAGGGAGTTGAGGGAGGCTAAGGCTGCAGAGTTTATGAATTTGAGGCAAGGATCTATTTCAGCCCAAGAGTATGGTTTGAGGTTCACTCATATTTCTAGGTATGCCCTATCTATGGTGGCTGATTCGAGGGCACTAATGGGCAAGTTCATGTATGGGGTATTCGACTTGGTGAAAAAGGAGTGCAAAAATGCTATATTGTTGGGAGATATGGATATATCTAGGCTCGTGACTCATCGTCAACAGATTGAAGAAGACAACTTGAAGGAAATGGCAAGGGAGAACAAGAGGGCAAGAACAGAGAACTCGGGTTTCATTCATCAGAAGTACGGGGGCGGACACTGTTCTTCATTTCAGAAGAATTCATCAGGGCCGATATCATCATCATCTAGTGATCCTACTCAGGCCCCCAGTCCTAAGCATGATTAGACAGGTAGAGGATTGGTTTTGCAGTCTCAGGGGAGTAATTTAAAAGGGACTTCCTACCCTATTTGCAAAAAGTGTGGAAAGAGTCACCCGAGAAAGTGCCTCTATGGCACATGTGGATGCTTTGGTTGTGGACAGATGGGTCATAGGATCAAGGATTGCCCTTTAGACAAGAAGGGAAATATAGGTGGCAGGACTCAGCCTACTAAAATATCCCAGTAGGGTACCACTTCTGGTTCAAGTGCCGATCAATGCCAAAACTGCCTCTATGCTATGTTATCCCGCCAGGAGTAGGAGAGTTCCCCAAATGTAGTCACTGGTATGTTGCAAGTCTTCTCTTTTGATAAGTATACTTTTCTAGACCCCCGATCTTCTTTGTCTTTTGTGACCCCTTATGTTGCTTGCAAGTTTGAAATCAGTCCAAAACTACTCTTAGAACCCTTTCATGTCTCCTCCCCTATCGGTGAGTCAGTCCTAGACAAAAGAATCTACCAGAATTTTCCTTTCTCAGTCCTTCATAGAGTCACCTCAACCGACCTAGTAGAGTTAGAGATGACTGATTTTGATGTTATTCTTGGTATGGATTGGTTGCATGTATTTTATGCCTTGGTGGATTGTCGCACCTGTGTGGTCAGCTTAAAGTTTCCAAATGAACCTTTCTTAGAGTGGCAGGGTAGTCCTCCATCCTCAAAAGGTCGTTTCATATCTTATCTCAAGGCTAGGAAGATGATTCTAAGGGTTATGTCTATCATATAGTTCAGGCTATGGATTAGAAATCTGAAACCCTATCTCTCCAGTCAGTTCCTATTGTGAATGAATTTCCTGAAGTGTTTCCCGAGGATCTTTCTGGAGTCCCTTCTGAGCAGGAGATTGACTTTGGGATAGACCTTCTCTCAGATACGTAGCCTATATCTATTCCTCTCTACAGAATGGCTCTAGCAGAGCTTAAGGAATTGAAAGATCAATTCAAGGACCTTCTTGATAAGGGTTTTATCAGGCCCAACAACTCCCCATGGGGTGCTCCCGTCCTATTCGTGCAAAAGAAAGATGGTTCTTTCAGAATGTGTATTGACTACCATTAGTCGAACAAGGTCACGATCAAGAATAAGAACCCCATTCCTCAGATTAATGACTTGTTTGACCAGCTTCAGGGTGCCAATTATTTTTCCAAGATCGACTTCAGATCTGATTACCATCAGCTCAGAGTTAGAGAGTGCGACATTTTGAAGACAGCCTTCAGAACTCGGTATGGTCATTATGAATTTACTGTTATGTCTTTTGAACTAAATGCTCCTGTAGCCTTTATGGTCTTGATGAACTGGGTGTTCAAACAGTATTTGGATATGTTTGTGATTGTTTTCATTGATGACATTCTTATCTACTCTCAGAGTGAGGAGGAGCACGCAGACCATTTGAGAGTTGTATTGCAAACTCTCAAGGACCATAACTATTTTCTAAGTTCAGTAAGTGTGAATTCTGGATGCAGTTGTTGTTTTTCTGGGTCATGTTGTGCATTAAGAAGGCATTCGAGTTGATTCACAAAAGATAGAGGAAGTGAAGAACTGGCCTAGACCCACTTCCCCATCAGATATTAGAAGTTTTTTGGGTTTGGCTAGTTATTACAGGAGGTTTGTGGAAGACTTTTCATCTATTGCTGCCCCATTGACCAAATTGTCTCAGAACAAGGTTAAGTTTCAGTGGTCTGATGAGTGTGAGAAGAACTTTCAGGAGTTGAAGACTAGGTTGACCATAGCCCCAATTTTGGCTCTACCTGAGGTCTTAGATGGCTTTGTTGTGTATTGTGATGCTTCTAGATTTGGTTTGGATTGTGATTTAATGCAGCGTAGTAAGGTGATTGCTTATGCTTCTGGACAACTTAAGATTTATGAGAAGAACTACCCTACTCATGATCTTGATTTAACGGCAGTGGTTTTTGCTTTGAAGATTTAGAGTACTACTTGTATGGTTTCCACGTGGATGTGTTTACCAATCATAAGAGCCTCCAGTATGTGTTCACTCAAAAGTAATCGAATCTACATCAAAGGAGATGGCTTGAGCTTCTTAAGAATTATGATATGAGTGTGCTTTACCATCCGGGTAAGACCAACATAGTCGCTGATGCACTTAGTAGGTTGTCTATGGGAAGTGTGTCCTTGGTTGAGGATGGAAAGAAGGAATTGGCCAAGGATGTTTATAAACTTGCTCGATTGGGAGTTTGCCTTACAGATTCAAGGGATGGTGGTGTTATTGTTCAGAATAGGTCCGAATCATCTTAGGTAGTTGAGGTGAAGGAAAGCAAGATAGTGATTCTATTTTGCATCAGTTGAAGGGTGCAATCCATAAGCAGATAGCAGAGGTTTTCTCTAAAGGGGGAGATGGTGTGGTTTGATATCAGCGCTGATTGTGTGTTCTTAATGTAGATGGGTTGAGACAGTGGATTTTGGTAGAGGCTCATAGATCTAGGTATTCTATCCATCCCGGTGCCACCAAGATATATCGTGACCTATGGGAAGTCTATTGGTGGAATGTCATGAAAAGAGATATAACAGATTTTGTGGCTAAGTGTCCCAACTGTCAATAAGTGAAGGTAGAACATCAGCGACTGGGTGGTATGATTCAAGATAGTGACCTTCCTACTTGGAAGTGGGAAGTGGTTAATATGGACTTCATTACTGGCTTACCTCGTACTCGCAGACAACCTGATTCTATTTGGGTGATTGTTGATAGAATGACTAAGTCAACCCACTTCTTGGCTGTCAAGACTACTGATTCAACAGAGAACTATGCCAGACTCTACATCCGTGAGATAGTCAGATTGCATGGAGTCCCATTGTTTATCATTTCAAATAGGGGTACTCGATATACATCCTAGTTTTAGAGATTATTTCAGAAAGGTCTTGGTACTCTAGTTAATCTTAGCATAACTTTTCACCCACAGAAAGATGGTCAGGCAGAGCATACTATTCAAACTTTGGAGGATATGTTGAGAGCTTGTGTGATTGATTTCAAAGATAATTGGGATGATCATTTACCTCTTATTGAGTTTTCCTACAATAACAACTTTTATTCTAGCATACAGATGGCTCTATATGAGGCACTTTATGGGCGGAGGTGTAGATCTCCTATTGGTTAGTTTGAGGTAGGTGAAACGGCTTTGATAGGCCTAGATTCAGTTCATGAGACTATGGAGAAGGTTCAACTTATTAGGGAGAGGTTAAAGACCTCTCAGAGTTGACAAAAATCATATGCAGATGTGAAAAGGAGAGAATTAGAGTTTAAGGTGGATGATTGGGTGTTTCTAAAAGTGTCACCCATGAAGGGTGTGATGAGGTTTGGTAAGAAGGGGAAACTTAGTCCTTGAAATGTAGGTCCTTACATGATTCTGAGGAGAGTTGGTAATGTGGTTTATGATTTAGAATTGCCAGCCGAGCTAGAAGTGGTTCATCCAATTTTCCATGTTTCCTTATTGAAGAAGTGTGTTGAAGATCCAACCTTGATTGTGCCTTTAGCAGATGTGGGTGTCAAGTATAGCCTCACTTGAAGAAGTTCCAGTTGAGATTCTAGATCGTCAGATTCGAAGGTTGAGGAATAAAGAAATTGCTTCGGTGAAAGTCCTTTGGAGGTACCAGTTAGTTGAGGGAGCTACTTGGGAACAAGAAGCATCCATGAAGGCCAAGTATCCCCATCTCTTTCCTTTCGATACAGTTTCAACTTGAGGTAATAGTTTCTTCCTTAGTATGTTCCTCTGGTCCTATTACATCATCTTTTCTCACGATCCTAGCATGCATCCATGTTTTACGTAAGCATTTAAGTCATGTTTTAAGTTAAAAACTCTATCTTCATGCTTATTCTTCATTTTTCATGTTTTGTTGGTTGGTTTGGCTATTTTATCTATAGTTTTCCTTACTTAGTTTTCATTCGAGGATGAATGATCCCAGGGGGGAAATATTGGAACACCCCAGGACTCGAACCAGCTTTTAAACTTAAAAAATCTGAAAATTTTAAAGTTTTCAGGAACCATGAATCCAGACCATGAGCCGTGGAATAAACCACGAGCCATGGAATGAACTCATGGAAACTGTCCTACAGACCCCTTCTCAGGTCTGAGAACCACGAATTGGGTTTATGAGTTGTGGATGGTTCCACGGGTTGTGGAACCAGCTCATAGAAGTCAGACTGAGGGCAAGCCTTTTTCCCAAGAACCACAAATGGGTTCTATGGACCGTGAAACGCATTCATGGATCTCAGACCCGCAACCTAACTTTTGGCTCAGGAACCACGACCTCAATCCACGAGCCATGGTTACATCTACGATCCATGGAAATGGTTTGTGAAACCTAAAGCGAAGGGTTTTAATAAGTTTTTTGAGCTTATTTCCTAGGGGTAATTTTGTAATTATCCATCCTTTTAACTCCTAAGTGAGGTCATTTTGGACAATTCTAGAAGTGTTTTAACCCCAATTAGCTTAAGTCTTCTTCTAAACTCTCATTCAAGATGTAAAAGAGGAAAAGAACTCCATTCCCCAAGCTTCAAGCTAAGGATTCCATCTCCAAGTATCCATCCCTCAAGTCCTAGATTAAGAAAGCTTCAATTCAGGTATGTGGGTATTCAATAAGGGATTCTTTAACCCTTTTGCCCAAAAACCCAAATTCTATATTAATTTTATGAACTTTCAAATTTGGGTTCTTATCCAATTCTCATGCGCTTTTCTATAAATTTATTCTATCATGATTTACCTATGGTTTCTTACTCTAATTACTTGAATATACATGAATTTTTACAAATTATTACTTATTTCATGATTTGAAGTCTAATTCTAGCCCAATTTTACATGCATGATATGATTTAAGAAAATTGCATGCCTAGTTTCTATTTTTCAATAAAAATGTATAAGACTATGAAATTGAACTAGTTCCATGCAAACCTTTATGATATGATTCATTATGCAAGATAAGACATCTCGATGTGCCATCAATACTCATAGACTATTCTCCTAAAACCAAGGTTTATGAGTATTATGAAGATCCGAATTGTAAACATGATTATGAACAAGTTTTGACATCTAGACATGTCATATGTATGTGAGCATTATAATATATTTTGGGAGTAGTATTTAGCACCGAGCGATGAGGGTTCTAGATAACCCAAGTCCGAAACTACGTTGCCACCGTAAGTTGCCCTCTGTGGCTTATGAAAAGATCCTTATGAACGTGGTTCTAACTTTGGCCAGTTAGGACAACCTTTTTCGGTGTGGGTGTATGACACTGGACTCTATAGTTATCAATATGGTTTATGTCGATTAAGAGAAACTCCCCTATGAATGTTTTCAAGCTTTCAAGTTATATGATATTCTACTTTGAAGTTTTACTTATCACTTTATGTCTTATGCTTCAATTATGATATTTACTATGTTATCTTCTATTATGCAAGAACTCAGATTTAAGTATGTTTTAAGCATGATTATTCATGTTATTGCATACACTCCCATACTCAGTACATCTTATAGTACAGATGCATATTCTCGTGTTGCATCCTATCATGATACAACTTTAGGTTTCCGCTCTTAGGCTCGTGGCTAGAGGCCTCAGGCTATCCAGTATTAGTTCGTGATTCCTCATCATTTGAGGACTATTTATGGGTGTAGTTACTTTATGGATTATCTTTTGTACTTTGAGTTAGCTGGGGTCTTGTCCCAGTAACTCATTATGTCTTATGTAGAGGCTTTTTAGACATAGCTAGATATTTGTTTTTCTTGCTTCGGATTTGATACTCTTAGACATTTATCTTATAGAGTTAGTTATCTACTTCTGCTATTTATGCTTCCGCTGTAATTATTTATATTATGCCTAAGTTATGCTAATGACAAGGATTAGCTTGGGGTCACTCGTGATCCTATGTAACTTGTTACGCCTAGAGGTTAGTCTCGGGACCTGACACATTGCATCCTTGAAGTAAATATTGAAGTCTTGACTTCAATAGAGAGGAATAAATGAGACAAGTTGTATAGAGAATCTTGAGACAAACCTTGAAGATTAATGACAATGACTTGAGAAGCTTGACGATCTTATTTTGAAAGAAAAGTTCCCATGATTTTGAATGAGAGAATTTTCTCAAAAAAGAATTTTGAAGTGAATTTGTTTTGCCTTATGTTCATGGTGGTACCAAATGAGTGAGTGTATTTTGTTTTGAGTCCTTTGTTTAGTATTTTCTTGAGTCTTTGAGTTGGTATAGTCCTTTTTGAATTCCTTGTGTCTTGAGAAGTTTGTGTCAATCCTTTGCCTTGTGAGTTCTTTGCTTAAGGACAAGCAATAGTTCAAGTTTGGGGGTTTAATAAGTTGGTAATATACCAACTTATTTAGCTCTTATTCATGAATTATTGTCTTGATTTGATGTAATTTAGAAGGATTTTATGCTTTATTGTCTTATATGCAGGGAATCTTGATCAATGAGAAAAGAAGAGGATTTGAACCCAAATGAGTTAAAAGTGGAAGCCAAGTTATGAGATAACTGGAAGAGCAATGATCTATCCATGATGTGTGAGCTGACCTGGACGTTGCATGACAACACCTGCGTTTCATAGTTGCTAGCGCCGAAAAAGCCTGAAGCACTGCCTAGCATTACATGCACCTATGCGTCGCAAGTCGCCAAGGGAAATCTCAGGTGCCTGTGTAGATGAGGTCACAGGCAAAAGGCATTTCACTACTTTGAAGACTTGGCACTTGCGTGTTGCAATTCAACATAGGTGACCGCAGGTTCCATCACAGATTGTCTCGCAAGTTCCCTGAAGGGCAAAATGGTCCAGATTTGTTATGGAATAATTGAAAAGCTTCAAAGAACATTTTTGGGATCTGTGAAAGGAATACATCCATTTTCAATTCCCAATTAAAGAGGAGGAAAGTACACCTTAGAGTATAAGTTTTAGAGTTTTCTTCTTCTTTGTATTGAAAAACACCATTGTTGATACTTAAGCTTGGAATTTGAAGCTAGTTTTTGAAGAATGAATGAAATTATTGAAAACTCACTTGGTATATTATCTTGTTCCTTCATTATGAGAAGCTAAATTCAAGGGTGTGTGCATGATAGGTGTTTGAATTTGGGAACATGTGTTGATTATTTGGGTTTATAATTGATTATTATGTGTGGGTATATTGAATCCTTCATGTTTTACTTATAAAATTGATGGTTGCAAAATATTAATTTAGTTTACTAATTATGTGCTTGCTTGATAAAGAAGTTCAATAATTGGGTAAGGATTCAATAGTGGGGATTTGGAATTTCCACCATAAATTGAGGCTAGATATAGCTTTATTTAGGAAATTCCCACCTAAGAGTTGAGGCTAGAGATAGCTTGGGTCACCTAAGCTAATTGGTTGATTTATTGTTCAACTATGGGATTCAAAAGAGACCATAGTGTGGATATGCTTAGTGGGTTAAAAACTACTAAGTATGACTTAAAACAAGGCTACCCGCACTCTTGATTGAGAATTAACTAGAATAATCAACCCCTATCCAATTAATGACCCCATCAGAAGCACACCCCTAGTCTTCCAATATTGATTTAAACACTCGTGTTTACACTATGCATTGTTACAATTGGAGTTTTAGTTTTCAAAAGCAATCCCCCCCATTTTATTTACTTGCTTGAACATTTCACTTACTCTTGTGCATCAACTTGACAATTAGTGGTTAATATCTGTATCAATCCTTGTGGATTCAACCCCAACTCACATTAGGTTATTTATTATTTTGCTCAATGACCGTTGGCACCTCCTTCGGGAGAGTTATTTGGACGTTATCAATTAGCTTTTGATTACCTTATTTTGTGTGTTGATCAACTTTAGTATTGCACCTTGTTTTAGTTTATCTTGTTTGTTGTTTTTGTTTCATGTTAGGTGAAAATATTAGCCATGATAGTGATCAAGATAGTGTTGACGGTTATATAGACCATGAGGATGACCCAGTGGAAATGTGGTCTTTCATGTTACAAGCACCATGCTACACCTCTTGCAAATGAAGGGTATCTTTGGTGGTCTCCCGTTGAAGACGCAAATTGCCATATAAGGAATTTTGTGGAGATTTGTCAACCACTCAACACAACCAACATAACTCAAGAGTCAATCCAGTTGACATTATTCGCACATGTGATGATCCTGATCCTTGTGCCAATTTGGGGTGCCACTTCTTACAATATTTATTACATATGAAAGTGCTCCATAATGAATTTGTGAAAGTTTTAAAATTCCACAAAAGTTTTGCAAAAAAAAGCATCACTAACATGATGTAGTGATCTGAAACCTATTCCTTCCTTCTGCTTTGGTAAACATAAGACATCCCAAGCAGCCTAATGTTTTCCATTAATATCCCATGTACTACCCCAAAAGAATTTTGCCATTATCCTATGTATTTGATCTATAATTGTAATAACTTATTCTGTTGTTACGCTGAATAAAGGCATAAGCACCCGATAGAAAAGACCCTGGGTGAGAATTGAATAATCTCAAGCTAGGGTGAGCATAGACTAAAATATAGTATTCTATGATTTAGTGGTAATTCGTGCTTTGTGTGATGTCATGTGGTAGTGTGGTATCTAATTATGGATAGCGAACTGCTGTAGGATCCCGTAGGAAGTTTTGGGATGAGAATCGGAGTCATAAAACTCTGGATAAGATAGTTGCCATATTGGAAATAATTTGTGGTGTCTATAAAATAATGTTTGTTGCAAAACGAGGGTCTAGGAATGATTCAATGACTCTTCCGGTCATTTTTGCGTGTATGCTTTCCTTGTACTATTAGAGCTTTCCTGTAGTGGCCCCAAGTCATTTATGGCTTGCTGAGACTGGTGGTTCGGTGCCCTGACCGTTCGGTTGGTCTTTATGACCAATTCCCTGTCTTAGGAGAGGAGTATCAAAATCGTGCGATGGTGATTTGCGATTGTATAACCTTAATCTTCATCCCGTAGCAAAGGCTTGCGAGACTAAAATTGAGAATTTTATTAGCATCGCGCGTATTTGAAAATATTTTATTTAAAAGTTGAATGTGGTAAAAAATTATATTTTTATTACCTTCCTAAAATATTTTAAATGTCTATAAAAAATATTTTTGTTATGATATAATTGTGTATGTATTTATTTTATAAGGTTTTTATACATTGTAATATTTTAACGGAGATAGTAAACTTAGTTATGTTGAAAATTATTATTGTAATATAGTAGGTTTTATTGGAAATAATTTTCTATTAATTATTGTATATTCAAAAAGTTATATATATTTTACCATGACCCTATGCAATATCCGAGTATGTATATAACGAGATCAAAATATTTGGTATGTGTCACCCCCACTTCCACGTGGAAGTGGAGGAAGGTGTACAACACTTTGCACAAGTTAATGGACCATTTAATTACATTGAACAATTTTCCAGCAACTATAATTACTTTTCCCTCTCTATTATATTTGTCCGTCAATATGCATACAGCCAATATCTTATATAAATGTGAAGGGCCCTCTTTGGTGTAAGGATTTGGTTGTTGAGCTACTTCTTCTTTTAGAGAACGCAGACGAGGATTTGGGGGGGGATAATATTTTAAAAATATAGTCTATCACAAAAAGGAAAATCAATTATCTAAGTCAAGTTATTCAAGCCTAAATTCGAGTTTGATTTCATTTTGGAGCTTCTCAGAGCGGTTTGGGCTTGGAAATCATTGTCCTAGAAGCTTATCATCGGACGACAGGTAGGTTACAGTCTAACTCCTCTAGACTTCGCATATATAGGATAAAATTATATTAATGAGCATCTTTGGGTTGGGTTTATTAGCTTGGTACCACAGACTCTGACCGCTTCTTCATGTTCAATTCATTTCTTTCCTCCGATGTTTGTAGTATTTGAAGAGATGATATTATCACTCTTGTGGTCCTGTGTGGCCTTGTATTGACTCTGGAACATATACGATGGGTTATTGGGAATGTCTGCGAGTCCCGGACATTGTTATTACTATTATAGAGCTGGCTATTTCTGTTGTAGAATAATTGGAGAATGTGTAGGGTCGATAGGTTGATTGTGAGATGATGGGTGGCTATTTGTGTTGATCATTCATTTCCATGCATATAAAGAGGATTTATCCATGTTTTACTACGGTTTTGGCTTCGGGCCAACTGGAATTATTTTCTAAACCTTGCATGGCCCCGGGGCCCCATTTTTGACAGAAAATGAACTGAAAATGGTTTGATTTAACTTATGAATCTACTTGGGGTAAAAGAAGGATAAATTATGATTTATATCACCAGTTTTACTATTAACGCTAGACTCGGCAGGGCCGGGGTACTAGTTGAGTTTCTTACTAAACCGGGATGATTTTAGTCTCAGTCGGACCGAGCATCTGAGATGACTTTCTACTGTTTAGACCCGGTTATGCCCGGGAACCCTTGGAGGGGTTTTTGAGATATTTTCCCACTACTTTATTCCTGGACAGGTTCTGGGCATGCATATTCGATACTGGGTCTCTATCTTGAACCCGAACTTGCTTCCAGATGACATATCTTGATACTGAGTTTTAGTTTGGGGTTCGGGACCTCCATGGACCTTGCCGTCCAGGCCTGGGGATTTGGGATGCATGTGCTGGAGGGAGGGTATATAGTGGAGTAGAGGTATATGGGCAGTGCCCTTCCATAGAACCTACCTGCTAGACCCGATCGGCACCGGAGGAGGTACATACAGAGTTTCTATCCCACCCCAAGGTTATCATGCATCATATCATCCAGTGTTTGAGTTTCCACCCTTGTTTGCTATTTGTTGAGTGTACGCTCCAATTGTATGGGTGGCCGGAGGGTTTTGTTTTTACTTGTTTGCGTTCCTCGATTGTATGGGCAGCTGGGGGACTGTAGGTAGCCTCTTGTTACTTATTCATGGTGTTATCCCCTGTTACGGTTATTCTTATAAGATTATATATGGTTAAATTATTACTTGTTGGATTTGAGATTGGTATGAGTAGTTGGGTTATTGGTTCCTTTTTCTGAGCATGCCTACCTTTATTTTTCTCTTCCTTTCCTTATACTTGAGGTTACTGGTATACCGTCCATTTCTTAAACTTATTATGTATATACTGTTATTACAAGGGTCCTAGGTGCGTTGTTTCTTGCTTACCCATGTGCTTGTTGTGTATATATATATTCTACTTGCTAGCGTTGTATGTTGTTCTGTTGACTTCCCTCTAGGCTAGTTCCTGTGTACTTTTCATTGATTTCTGTGACTACTTACTTCTATTCCGTCTGTTACTGCTCTTTTATCTTATATGTGCCCATTTGGCCTATGATACCTACTCCGTACTGGTTGCTTTGCAATTGGTGTTCATACTACATTCTGCCTCTTCTGGTGCAGATCCTAGTATGGGCCATCGCCGCTAGATTGTTGTGATTCATGCTCGGAGATCTTTTGGGGACTACTTCAGACTAAGGGTGAGCTCTTGGCGACTTAAGCTTAGCTTTAGTTTATCTGTTGCTTTATGTACTCTATTACCATTCGGAGACATCTGTATATATTATTTTGGATCGTTTATACTCCTTATATGTAGTTCTGGCTCTATACTATGATACCAGGTTTTGGGGTTTGGTTTATCTTCTGCATATGTGGATATATTCCTGTCATCTATCTTTTCATCTTGTTCCCTTGCTTTCGCTTGATTATATCATTTCTTCTGCTTAATTGTTAGCTAGTAGCCTATTACTAACCGTTCTAGGCTACGAGGATTAGTTTGCCTACTGGGGGGTTATAGGTGCCATCATGACCAAGAAATCGGGTCGTGATAGCTTGGTATCAAAGCCCTAAGTTCACCGGTGTCATCGGTATATGAGCCAATGTCTAATAGAGTCCTGCGGATCGGGGCGGAGACGTCCGTAGTCAATCTTTGGGAGGCTATATTGACATCTTAAGAAATACGACTCTTTCATTGCTTCTGTATCATGCGTAGGACCCTTGAAGTTTTAGGAAATCTCATTTGTTCTACTTCATTCTTCCACAGATGGTTCGTACGAGGGTGTCAGCATCACGCAGAGATGAGCCTCTAACTCCAGTTAGGGGTCGAGGATGCCCCCGAGCAGCGACACCTGTTAGAGCTGCTAGAGTTGAGATAGAGCCCGAGCAGCATGTGGATCAGGGGGCAGCCCAAGTACCACCAGCCCTAGTGCCAGCCTCAGCCCCAGGTCAGTTTTCAGATATTCAGGGTTTACTATTACAATTTTTGGGTATGATTGGTGAGAGGCCTTCTGAGGTAGCACACACATCCGCTCAGGGGGAAGCCCTGGGGGCATAAAGTTTAGGAGCGTAGCCTGCTACTGCAACTCCCTATGCAGAGGTCATTCTGGTCCCATCAGTTGCACAACCTCGTGCTCCTCGCCCAGCTATGACAGAGTTAGAGCATAAGGTGTTGGGAAGGTTTTTGAGATTAGCACCTCCGAGGTTTGCTGGTACTTCTGGACAGTACCCACATGACTTTATTACTACCTGTGAGGAGATGTTGCATCATTTGGGTTTTTTGGAGACTTACGGGGTTAGTTATACTACATATCAGTTGGAGGGTCCATCTAAGTTATGGTGGAGGGCACAGGTTGCTTGTAGATCTTATACATCGCCTCCTTTGACCTGGTCTGAGTTTTGTAAGGTATTTATGGCCAAGTTCTTGCCTCAGAGTGATCGTGAGCATTGCAGGGAGTAGTTTACTCAGCTTATGCAGGATTTTATGACTGTCTCAGAGTATGAGACCCATTTTCATCAACTAGCACCGTTTGGAGCTATGATCATTCCTACCGAGGCAGATAGGATTCATAGATTTGTATGGGGTTTGAGGCCTGAGATTAGGCAGCCAACTGAGATATTATTTGCCGGTGGTCGGTCATTTCAGGCTATTGCAGACTATGCCCGTACTATGGAGGACTTACAACAACATGATCAGGGGCCAAAGATAAGAGGCCTCGACATCAGGAAGGCTACAGTGGTTCCAGGTATGGTGGTAGAGGTTCAGGCCAGTAGGGTTGGGGTTATCAGCCATAGCAGCACCAGGGTCGGTCCAGCCGACCGATTCAGGCTTCACTTTAGACTTCCGGTAGTACCCAGTTCGAGCAGGGTTAGAGAAGCCATCAGGGCTATAGCGGTCAGTCTGCTAGGAGTATAACTTCTAGGGCATCAGGCCGTGGTGGCCATATGGGATCTGCAGGTTCATCTTGACCGAGTAGGTCATCAGGGGCTTATTTTACTTATGGTGTGATTGTTCATTTTGCTAGAGATCGCCCCCAGTATGGTACAATTCAACCGGTCGAGACTTTACGAGAAATTCAGCCTCCGGCTAGAGGGGGTGGTGGTCAAGGTAGAGGTGGTGCTCCGCGTAGTAGAGCAGGTGGTAGGGATGGAAGTCGTGCAGGTGGAGGTCATCGTTAGTTCTATGCGATCCCTAGGAGACCAGAGGTAGAGGCCTCAGATGCTGTGATTACAGGTATAATTTTTGTGTACCATCAGTCTTCTATGGCTTTATTTGATCCTGGATCCACTTGTTCATATGTATCTGCCTACTTTCTGCCTTGTTTGGGGTTAGCTAGTGAGCCATTATCTGTTCCTATTTCTGTTTCGGCCCAGTAGGAGATTCTTTAGTAGTGGATCATATTGTGAGATCCAGTGTGACATCTGTTGGTGATTTGGAGACTTGGACTGATTTGATGATACTCCATATGTTAGATTTTGATGTGATACTGAGAATGGACTGGTTATCCCCTCACCGTGCGATTTTGGATTGTTATGCCAAGACCATTACCATAGTTATGCCCGATGTATCCCCGGTTGTGTGGCAGGGTTCTCTTAGCCATGCACCATCTAGGATCATCTCTTGTCTTCGAGCTAGGAATTTGATTTCCCATGGGTGTTTAGCTTATCTAGCATATGTACGAGATGCTAGTGCTGACCCTTCGTCTCCTGAGTCTGTTCCTGTGGTTAGAGACTTCCTGTATGTTTCCTACCGACCTGCCAGGCCTTCCACCTAAGAGAGATATTGATTTCGCTATTGAGTTAGAGCCGGGCACCATGACCATTTCTATTTCTCCTTACTGTATGACTCTTGATGAGTTGAGGGAGCTTAAGGAGAAGCTCTAGGATCTGTTAGCTAAGGTCTTTATTAGACCGAGTGTGTGGCCTTGGGGTGCTCCTGTTCTGTTTGTGAAGAAGAAAGATGGGTCGATGCAGATGTGTATTGATTATCGACAGCTGAATAGGGTGACAGTGAAGAATAGGTATCCGATGGCGAGGATTGATGACTTGTTTGATCAACTTCAGGGTTCAACCGTGTTTTCGAAGATTGAATTGAGGTCCGGCTACCATCAATTGAGGATTAGGGCAGAGGAAATCCCTAAGACAGCATTCAGGACACGTTATGGCCATTATGAGTTCCTGGTGATGTCTTTTGGGTTGACTAATGCCCCCGCAACCTTTATGAACTTGAGGCACAAGATGCTTGGCCCGTATTTGGACTCATTAGTGATAGTTTTAATAGATCACATCTTGGTAGACTCGCAGAGTAAGGATGAGCATGAGCAATACTTGAGGATTATACTATAGACTTTGAAAGATCATCGGCTTTATGCCAAGTTCTCAAAGTGTGAGTGTTGGTTTGTGTCAGTTGCATTCCTAGGCCACGTGGTGTCTAAGGATGGGATTAGGGTCGATCTGGGAAAGATTTCATTGGTTTATGATTGGCCCATACCTACTACTGCTACTAAGGTCCGCAGCTTTATTGGGTTAGCAGGTTACTTCAGACAATTCATTCAGGGATTTTCTTCCATAGAAGCACCATTGACTATGCTGACTAGGAAGGATGTCCCATTTCAGTGGTCGGATCAGTGCGAGGATAACTTTCAGAGGCTTAAGGCCTTATTGACTTCAGCTCCAGTTTTGACCTTGCCAGTTGAGGGTCAGAGTTTCTCTATGTATTGTGATGTTTCAGGGGTCAGTCTTGGTTATGTGTTGATGTAATAGGGTTGAATGATAGCATATGCGTCAAGACAACTGAAGGTTCACGAGCACAACTGCCCCACTCATGACTTGGAGTTGGCAGCAGTAGTCTTCGCGCTTAAGATTTAGAGGCACTACTTATATGGAGTTCACTGTGAGATATTTACCAATCACCGTAGTCTTCCGTACATTATGAGTCAGTTAGAGTTGAACTCGAGGCAGAGGAGATGGATTGAGCTACTGAAGGACTATAATTTCACTATTCTATACCATCTGGGCAAGGCAAATGTGGTAGCAGAGTCCTTGGGTCAGAAGGCGGTGAGTATAGGTAACTTAGCTTCTCTTTCAGTTTCAGAGCGACCATTGGCCTTGGGCATCCAGTCCTTGGCTAACCGTTTGGTTAGGTTTGACTTGTCGGATCCTAGCCGGGTTGTCGCCAGTGTTGAGGTCTGTTCTACACTAGTTGATCAGATTCAGAGCCGATAGTTCAAGGATCAGAGTTTGTGTAACCTTCATGATCATGTAGTTCGGGGTGAGGCCAGCCTGGCTACTTTGGGTTCTGATGGTATTCTGAGGTTTGAGGGCTAACTTTGTGTTCCAAGGTTTGGTGATTTGATTTAGTTGATACTCTATGAGGCGCATTGTTCTAGATATTCCATTCATCCTGGCATAACAAAGATGTATAGAGATTTGAGGCAGCTTTACTGGTGGACTAGTATAAAGCGAGACATAGCAGAGTTTGTATCTCTATTCTTGAACTGTCAGCAGGTGAAGTTCGAGCACATGAGACCTGGTGGTTTAATGCAGCGACTTCCCATTCCTGAGTGGAAGTGGGAAGAGATTACTATAGACTTCATTGTTGGTTTGCCTCGTACTTCTTATAGGTTTGATTCCATATGGGTAATTATTGATAGGCTGACTAAGTCAACACATTTCTTGCCAATTCAGACTTCTTATGGTGCCGAGAAGTTAGCTCAGATCTACCTTTGTGAGATTGTTTGATTGCACGGTGTCCCAGCTTCTATCATTTCAGACCACGGCACTCAGTTCACATCTCAGTTCTGGAGGGCTATTCAGCGAGATTTGGGTACAGAGGTTTAGCTTAGTACTGCTTGCCACCCTCAGACAGATGGCCAGTCTGAGAGGACCATTCAGGTCCTGGAGGACATGCTTCGGGCCTGTGTTCTTAACATTAGAGGTTCTTGGGATCAGTTTATGCCTTTGGCAGATTTTGCTTATAATAATAGTTTTCATTCGATTATTGGCATGGCACCTTTCGAGGCTTTGTATGGTAGGCGTTGCAGGTCGCTGGTTGGTTGCTTTGATGGTTTCGTGTCTAGGCCACAGAGTACATATTTTCTTCGAGATTCCTTAGACCGAGTTCGAGTGATTCAGAACAGACTTCGGGCAGCTCAGAGCAGGCAGAAGAGTTATGCTGATCGTAGGCTTCGTACCTTGGATTTTAGTGTTGGTGACATGGTGTTTCTCCATGTATCGCCCATGAAGGGCGTGATGAGATTTGGTAGGCGGGGCAAGCTTATCCCCAGGTACATTAGGCCATTTGAGATTCTTCAGAGGGTTGGTAGTATTGCTTACATGTTAGCTTTGCCTCCGATGTTTTCAGCTATGCACCCGGTTTTCCATGTATCAATGTTGCGGCTGTATGTTCCAGATGAGTCTCATGTGTTGCAGTGGGATTCAGTTCAGTTGGATGAGAGTTTAGCCTTTATTGAGGAGCCGGTAGCTATTTTGGCAAGAGAAGTTAGAAGATTGAGGTATCGGGAGACCCCGGTTGTTAACGTTCAGTAGAGGCACCATCCAGTTGAGGAGGCTACCTAGGAGACCGAGAGAATATGCAGGCTCAGTATCTACAGTTGTTTGAACCTTCAGGTACTTCCTTGTCCTTGACTTTCGAGGACGAAAGTCCTTTTTAGTAGTGGATGATGTAATAACTCTTCCGGTCATTTTTGTGTGTATGCTTTCCTTGTACTATTAGAGCTTTCCTATAGCGGCCCCAAGTCATTTATGGCTTGCTGGGACTGGGGTTCGGTGCCCTGGCCATTCGGTTGGTCTTTATGACCAATTCCCTGTCTTAGAAGCGGAGTATCAAATCGTGCGATGGTGATTTGCGATCATATGACCTTAATCTTCCTCCCATAGCAAAGGTTTGCCAGCCTAATATTGAGAATTTTATTAGCATCGCCCGTATTTGAAAATATTTTATTTAAAAGTTCAATGTGGTGAAAATTTATATTTTTATTGCCTTCCTAAAATATTTTAAATGTCTATGAAAAATACTTTTGTTATGATATAATTGTGTATGTATTTATTTTATAAGATTTTTATACATTGTAATATTTTAACGGAGATAATAAACTTAGTTATGTTGAAAATTATTATTGTAATATAGTAGGTTTTACTGAAAATGATTTTCTATTAATTATGATATATTCAAAAAGTTATATATATTTTACCACGACCCTATGCAATACCCGAGTATGTATATAATGAGATCAAAATATTTGGGATGTGTCATCCCCACTTCCACGTGGAAGTGAAGGGAGGTGTACAACACTTTGTACAAGGTAATGGACCATTTAATTACCTTGAACAATTTTCCAGCAACTATAATTACTTTTCCCTCTCTATTATATTTGTTCGTCAATATGCATACAACCAATATCTTATATAAATATGAAGTGCCCTCTTTGGTGTAACGATTTGGTTGTTTAGCTACTTCTTCTTTTAGAGAATGCAGACGAGGATTTGGGGGGGAGAATAATATTTTAAAAATATATTCTATCACCAAAAAGGAAAATCATTATCTAAGTCAAGTTATTCAAGCCTAAATTCGAGTTTGATTTTATTTCGGAGCTTCTCGGAGAGGTTTAGGCTTGGAAATCGTCATCCTAGAAGCTTGTCGTCAGACGGCAGGTAGGTTCCGGTCTAACTCCTCTAGTCTTCGCATATATAGGATAAAATTGTATTAATGGGCATCCTTGGGTTGAGTTTATTAGCTTGGTACCACAGACCCTGATCGCTTCTTCATGTTCAATTCATTTCTTTCCTCTGATGTTTGTACTATTTGTTATAGATGATATTATCACCCTTGTGGTCCTGTGTGTCCTTGTATTGACTCTGGAATATAGACGGTGGGTTATTGGGAATTTCTGCGAGTCCCGGACATCATTATTATTGTTATAGAGCTGGCTATTTGTGCTGTAGAATAATTGGAGCCTGTTCTGGGCAGATAGGTTGATTGTGAGCTGCTGGGCAGCTATTTGTGTTGATCATTTATTTCCATGCATATAAAGAGGATTTATCCATGTTTTACTACGGTTTTGGCTTCGGGCCTACTGGAATTGTTTTCTAAACCTTGCATGGCCTTAGGGGCTTGTTTTTGACAGAAAATGAACTGAAAATGGTTTGATTTAACTTATGAATCTTCTTGGGGTAAAAGAAGGATAAATTATGATTTTTATCACCAGTTTTACTATTAATGCTAGACTCAGCAGGGCCGGGGTACTAGTTGAGTTTCTTACAAAACATGGATGATTTTAGTCTTAGTCAGACCGAGCATCTGAGATGACTTTCTACTGTTTAGACCCGGTTACACTCGGGCACCCTTGGAGGGGTTTTTGAGATATTTTCCCACTACTTTAGTCCTGGACAGGGTCTGGTCATGCATATTCGAGACTGGATCTTTATCTTGAACTCGGACTTGCTTTCGGATGACAGGTCTTGATACTGGGTTTTAGTATGAGGTCCGGGACCTCTATGGACCTTGCCATCCAGGCCTTGGTCTTTGGGCTATGTGTGCTGGAGGGAGGGTATATGGCGGAGTAGAGGTATACAAGCAGTGTCCTTCCATGAAACCTACCTGTTGGGCCCTATCGGCACCGGATGAGGTACATACAGAGTTTCTATCCCACCCTGAGGTTATCATGCATCATATCATCCAATGTTTGAGGTTCCACCCTTGTTTGCTATTTGTTGAGTGTACGCTCCGATTGTATGGGCGGCCGGCAGGTTTTGTTTTTACTTATTTGCGTTCCTCGGTTGTTTGGGCGGACGGGGGGCTGTAGGTAGCCTCTTGTTACTTATTCGTAGTGTTATCCCCTGTTACGCTTATTCTTATAAGATTATATATGGTTAAATTGTTACTTGTTGGATTTGAGATAGGTATGAGTAGTTGGGTTATTGGTTCCTGTTTCGAGCATGCCTACCTTTATTTGTTTCTTACTTTCCTTGTACTTGAGGTTACGTGTATACCGTCCATTTCTTAAACTTATTATGTATACACTGTTATTGCAAGGGTCCTAGGTGTGTTGTTTCTCTATTACACCTTTGCCTGTTATGTATATATATTCTACTTTCTAGCCTTGTATGTTGTTTTGTTGACTTCCCTCTAGGCTAGTTCCTGTGTACTTTTCGTTGATTTTTGTGACTACTTGCTTCTATTCCGTCTGTTACTGCTCTTTATCTTATATGTTCCCAGTCTGCCTATGATACCTACTGTGTACCGGTTGCTTTGCATTTGGTGCTCATACTATACTTTGCCTCTTCTGGTGTAGATCCTAGTGTGGGCCATCAGTGCAAGATCGTTGTGATTTATGCTCGGAGATCTTTTAGGGACTACTTCATACTGAGGGTGAGTTCTTAGCGACCAGAGCTTAGCTTTAGTTTATCTTTTTCTTTATGTACTCTATTACCATTCAGAGACATCTGTATATATTATTTTGGATCGTTTGTACTCCTTATATGTAGTTCTGGCTCTATACTATGATACCAGGTTTTGGGGTTTGGTTTAGCTTCCGCATATGTGTATATTTTCCTGTGATCTATCTTTTCATCTTGTTCCCTTACTTCCGCTCAATTATATCATTTCTTCTGCTTAATTGTTAGCTAGTAGCCCATTACTAACCGTTCTGGACTACGGGGATTGGTTTGCCTACTGAGGGGTTGTAGGTACCATTATGATCGAGAAATCAGGTCGTGACAAATGAAAACACCATGTTCTAGAAATTATCGCTCGTAGTGATGAAAGATGCCTTATTGTGATGGTCCATTGCAATGAGCCAATCCTCGTTGCAATGATCTATCGTGATGGAGAGTCATTCATCATGATGAGATTATGTAGCGGTATACCTGTGCGATCTATAGTTTTTTGAGTCATTCCTCTCATTATTCTACTTCATTAGAGCTCTCAAAATTTGTTTCTCCAAGAAAACTTTACAAACTCCATTGTTTAAGGTAAGTAGTTCGTAGAATTCTTAAAGTATTGATTAATTATCTTTCTTAAACCTTGAGGGAAGAATTAAAGGTGGATTTCTTACAATTAAGCCCTAGAAGAATGAACATGGGGAAGAACCCTGTGGGTAGGTGTGAAATCACCTAGAATTGATCTTAAGTTATGTTTTTATGATTTCTAATTTATAATTATTAGTTCTTAACATATTTAAGGTTAGTGAAGAACTGTGGGTTCCATAAAGGTGAAGCCTTTAGGCTTAAAAATGGTGGAAAAGATATGAACTTGATTAGAACCCTTGGGTTCTTGATCCTATGAATGTAATGGGTCTAATTAGTAATTAATTAACCCTTATGGTATGCTAGAAACCTCATTTAATGGGTAGAATGATTGGGTTTGATTCCTAAAGCCTAAAATAAAGGGTAATTGGCTAATTACTCTTATATTATTGTTATTATTAGACCTTATGCAGTCCGAAGAAATAAGAAAGGACAAGACAGTGGTGAACTAGCTTACGGGTATTATATCTTCACTCGAGGTAGGTTATGGTTTAAATTAGAGTTAAGACTCACTCTATTGCATGTTGTAGTGAAATTGTATAACTTATGATTAGTCCGACATGGTTGAACTATATATGCTTTTCCTTGTTGTGCTAGTATGGATAAGCTAAATGAACAAGAAGTGATAAGTGAGTTGAACATGCTAAGTATGAATAGTGTCTGGGGAATTGAGTTTAAGTGAGTTGAACAGGCTAAGTATGAATAGTGTCTGGGGAATTAAGTTTATTCTCGAGAAATAGGTCCAAGAGCCTAATTATGTAGATATTGTTGTTCATACATTGATATAGAGCAGATACCACGCTGGTATGGTACATGGACACTTAGGGTCCCCTGCAGGTCATGGCTAGTGGGAATTGAGTTTATTCTTGAGAAATAGGTCCAAGAGCCTGATTGTGTAGATATTATTGTTGATACATTGATATAGAGTGGATACCAGACTTGTATGGTATATGATACACACTTTTATTCTTTTATTCTTATATAGTATTGCCAAACTATCTGTGGTAGTGAGTTGGTTGTGAACTAAGGTGAGACATAGAGGTACATCTGATATGAGTAGAGATTGATGGACATAGCAATATGTGAGGTAGTAGTTAAGTGTGATTACTCCTCTTTTCTCTCATGATAATAGTCCATAAATTATGAACTTGAGTTTGTTGTTGTTGAACTTGCATTGAAAAGACTATCTGTTGGTGGATTATATGCTAGGTGTTATAGGATTTTTACTTGTTATATGTTTTACTATCTTCATGTTTTATTGTTGGGTCGGCCTATGATACTTACCAGTACATAGTACGTTGTACTGATACTACCCTGTGCTCTTCTTTTTGTTCAGTACATACTGTGTTCCAGAGGCTGAGACGCAACCTTGGATAGAGTAGCGAGACTGATTATAGATCCAAGGGTGAGCACTAGGTTTCAGGGTGCCATGGATCCTCCACGAGTTGTTGTCCTTCCTCAGGGCAATGAAACTCTTTTATCTTACTATTTTTAGATATTGTTGGATATCATAGACTATATTAGCTTAGAGTTTTGGACGATGACTTTTAGTTCTTGGGGATATATAAGTTGTTGAATTCCGCATTGTTCTTATACCATATTATTTGTTTATTATTTACTTTTAATACAGGCTGATATTACTGTTTACTCCTATAAAATTGGTTAAGTCTAAGAGTTGGATTTGGGTTGTTTGGTTCTCCTACCAGAGGGTTAGCATGGGTGCCAATCACGGCTCGTTTAGGTCATAACGAAGTTGGTATCAGAGCTCCAGGTTTGTTGATCTCGTCGTACCATAATGAGTCTAGTAGAGTCTTGCAGAACGGTACAAAGATGTTTGTACTTCTCTGCAAGAGGCTATAGGACTTTAGGAATTCTCAACTTCTTTCACTCCTCATGCTATAACTTGATTCCAATTGGTATTTGGTGATCCAAATTGGTATCTAACCCTTTCACTCTTGTTCTTGCAGATGGTAAGGACACGTGCGTTTGAAGCTAAGGCAGCAACACCTGATCCAGTTGTTGAGGTTGCGGTCCATGATAGGTTCAAAGTCAGAGGTAGAGCCAAAGAAAGGAGAGAAGGCACGCCCGTCAAGGTTGGAGCTCGAGCTACAACTCTGGCTCATGAAAGGTCAGCATCTCCACCTCCGCAAGAGAATATTCCTGAGGTTGTAGTAGAGGAAGAAGTTAGAGTTAACCACAATGAGGCAGCAAAACCAGTCTATAGAACATGCATGCACACAGTTCAGGGAGGTGTGGCACAGGTCCCAATTATCATCTGAGGTAATCCAGCAGGTTCTGAGCTTCCTTAGTGGATTGGTAAGGGATGGGGCCACTCCTGCGGTCCTTGTTGTTCATCATTCGGTGACACCTGTAAACCGTTTTCTATTTAGTTAAGTGATGATTTACTTGAGATAAAAATTTAATTCCATAATTAACTTTTTATGAAAAAATTCTATGGAAATTCTGAAAACTAATTCCCAATTGGCAAAGATGACTGTCGAGACTTTACGGAGATTTTCTAATTAAAAATTTGAATCCGATTCCTAATTGGAATTATATGACCAACGACAGTCCATAGGAATTACAATTCCATTTGTGGAATTAGGCGTGAATTCATTCTTGTTTCAACTATTAAATTGGACTTCCACGTGACTAGTACAACTAATCAACAAGTCCTTTATGGACTTACCATGCCTTCCTTTTAATATTTTATTTGTATATCGTATAAATAAATAATATATATATATATACACACACACATATATATATAATAATCAAGAAATATAATTTAATTTTCTATTCTAAATATACAATTTTAATTTATTCACAATATTAATATTCTCTGTGCTAGCAAAGAATATAATAAAATTTCATTTGGACTTAATACTTTATTTATTTGACTAATTAAGTTATCTATTTTAATTATTAAATAATAAAATAATTAATTCATTAAAAAAAATCAAATCACTCGTTAGTGTGCGACCCCATAGATTCATTACTAAGCTGATAGTAAATTTATCATATCAATATACTAATCAAGGGTGACATCTAGAAACATTCCTTAATGACCATATATCATGAAGTATATAATTTACCCTCAAGGCACCGTAGAAGAATAATGTAGTATTTTTTTATGTCCTTATAGTTTCGGATCACCCTAGGATATGGTCTAATCGTAAGATCCCAATAGGTGATCTATTATGTATGCATGTCAAATTATAGTCGACCATTAAATGACTTAAAATTCATGACATCATAGAGCTTAAATTACTACCAAGAGTTGACAGATTCTATCTTGATCAATTATTTATTCTACAAATATTTAATAATACCCAATATACTTTTAGCCATTACCGTAGGGCCATATGTGTCTAGTATCAAATTACAATAACTAACTTATTAATTACTATGATGATCTCACGTCAAAAAAAATTTCTACATCACATTCTTCAAGATAATATGCTAGTGTCAGTTTATAAAAATTCTAACCATTAAGAATTATCTAATGAGTTGTTCAATGATCACATCTTTATATGCATCATTTATGTATGTAATTTTGTTAACGAGATCAACTAATCTTTATGAGAAAAGTCATAAGTACCCCCTTAAACTATTATCATATTTTCAACTGCACACCTTTTTTAGGAGGTTCTATTGCCCCATGAACTACATTAAAATAGAATATACAGTGTAATGACCCTCTGGGTCATTTTTTTGTTTTTATGCATTTTTTGTGTTTTGAGATTTTCCACAGCGGCTATAGGTTATTATGACTTACCGGGATAGACGGTTCAATTTCTAGGTAGTTCGTTTGTGTTTTAAGCCTATTTTACTATTTTGAAACTCTTAAAGCTGAAAGAGTTGACTTTGATCAAAATTCGAAGAAGACAGGCTCGGATGGAAATTCTATCAGCTGTTAGATCCAAAACGTTAACTTTGGGTTAGTGGGACCTTTGGTTTGGGTCCCAAATTTGTTGGACTCATTTTGGGCTATCACATTGCTTTTGGCTAGATGTTGATTTATGGGCGTGGGGCTACACTTTTCATCAAAATCATCTCCATTGGGAATTTTGTCAATTTCATTGAGCCTTGAATGCCATTTTTTGTAGGGTAGCATAGTTTATTTGCATGCATGGGATGCTGGATGAATCTCGATAACCATCTGAGGTATTTTGAGCCTTGCGAAAATCGCTGGTTTTCAGTTGCTGGTGCAGCTGAAATTTGTTCTTTGCGATCATGGTGAAGACCATCACAATCGCGATGGTCTGACTTTTTGACCGTCACGATCGCGAGGCTTTTTCTCGCGATCGCGATGAAGGGTCCAGTGGACTCGGCCCTTTTGTACTTTGTGATCGCATGGATGACCATCATGATTGCGATGAGCCAGCATGGTCATCGCGATCGCGATAGGGGTCCTAGCGATCGCGATGAATGACCCCTGATAGTATATAATTTTTTCTCTTCATTTTTAAATCATTTTATTGAAAAAATTCTCTATTTTTGAGAGCTTGAGCTCCATATTTATAACACCCCAAAAATAATAAGCCTAGAACCAGCTCAAAATCCTAAGTGTGAAACTGTTCAGGTGTCAGACAGGATCCATGAGCAAGATCCACGAGTCGTGGAATAGTCCACGAATCGTGGAACAGTCCACGAGTTGTGGACTGAGCCTGTGGAATCAGATCAGAGACCAGAAGATTTGGTTTAAGAACCACAACCAGTATCTACGGATCGTGGATTGATCCACGACTCGTGGATCGGGTCTGTGGAACTCAGACCTGAGGCCTACTATTTCTCTGAGAACTATGAACTGGTTCTATAGACCATGGAATGATCCATGAGTCGTGAATACAGTTTGTGGAATTCAAACCTAAGGCTCGACAAAAGTCCAGAAACCATGATAGGGTTTCTACAGGCCGTAGAAGCATCTATGGACCGTAGAACCTGTCCTTGGAACCCGAGTTGCAATTTTTTTGGCAGATTTCTTTTATTTTTCCTAGGGGTGTTTTGAACTTTTCCTATATCATTTAATGCCTAAGCTATGTCGTTTTGCTTAGTCTAAGCCTAAATAATAAGTCAAAAACTACCTAAATCTACCATTCTTCTAAAAATTATCCTATGCTTAGAAAAATAAAGAAAAGAAGCGACGGTTTCTCTCAAGAACAGCAGGAGGTTTTCTTCGAGCTCAGCCTCAAAAACACAAAGATTTCACCGTAGAATCTTCTTCCAGGTATGTGGTATTTCATCAATGGGTCTCTTTCACCCATTGAGTCCCTGGATTCAATCTAGTTCTTCTGTTTTCAATTAGTTCTTCAGTCCTAGGGTTCCTAAACCTTATGAGATCATTACAATACATATTTTATTGCTAGTATGGAATTTATTACATGTTTTCTTGGGAACTTAGGATAGTCATGTTTACAGAATTCAGTAACCCTAGCATGTGTTAATTTCAGTACTCATAATTTATTCTTGCTAGTTAGATAATTCAGTCAGCCATGCTTCATGATTTGAATGCCTTCAATGTTTAGTATTATTGTACATTCTCAGTTATATCAGTATTTGAGTTATCCAGTATTTCAATTGCACTCATTGTTTATATATATTCAGTCGGGAGTAGACTTAGCACAGAGTGGACAAAGGGATGAAGTCTCACCCGTCAGTTTAGCCTGAGACATTTAGTAGAAGTCTCCTAGTCCCAGAACTATGGCGCCACCGTAGGTTCTAAAGGGGTCACCCATCAGATTAGGCATGCCACCCTTGTCCCTTGTGGACATTAACTTAGTAGATCCATGCCAGATTGGTTTGTACCCTTGGAAAGGTATGAACACCCTCCCAGTCAGGGTTACAGTTTGGCCCCATAGTTAGCTCATCTTGGGGTATTCGGTTAACATTATCTCCCATAGTTAAAATTTAGTACTTGCATTGACCTTGTATTCAACTTTTCGGTTAATCAGTTTAGTTCAGCATGTTATAGCTCATGACTTAATACTTGGTCATTGCATTTGGTTTATCTCTCAGTTTATGCTTCAGTATATATTTTCATGTTTTACAACTTTGCATATATCGCGCATGCTCAGTACATTTGAAGTACTAACACATACTTTTGTACTACATCTTATCATGATGTAGGTTCAGGTGCCCAGCATCCAGACCATGCTTAGTGTGACTTTCCAGTCCTTACTCAGCAGCTCAGTAGTGAGTCCTCATAGTTCGAGGACAATAGTTATGCTTATTCATTTCAATCTTATATTTTAGTTTTCAGACTTTAGAGTTAGCTGGGGGCTTGTCCCAGCAACTCATTTTAGTTAGAGGCTTTCACATATAGAACTAGAATCAACTTTTGGGTTGTCAATTTTACTTTCAGACTTACTACATTCTTAGATATTTATATATTTAGATATTCTTGGATTATTTTTCCAATCTATTTATTTAAACTAGTTTAGCTTCCGCATAAATTGTATTTTATTTAAAAATGTCTAGGTATGACAGATCATGAGTTAACTTGGGGTCACTTGTAACACTAAGCATCGTGTTATGTCTAGGGGGTAGCCTCGGGGTATGACAAACTTGGTATCAGAGCACTATGTTCAAGTGTCCTAGGGTGTCTGAAAGCCACATCGAGTAGAGTCATTTTTATGAGTGTGAAGTGTGCCACACTTATGAGAGGGAGGCTATGAGATGTTTTTAGGAAAACTGACCTTATTTCTATTGCATCTTATGCTATAGAGCATGAAATCTATTTAAAATCTTTCTTACTCATGCTCTACGCATTTTAGAAAATGCCTCTTAGAAGAGTGAACACAAGAGGGAATGGAAATAGAAATGGCAACAAACAAGCACCACCAGCTCTAGCAGACCCTCTGAATGAACAAATCACTCATGCAGAGTTCAGGGTTGCCTTTTAGGTGCTTGCTCAAGCCATGACTACCCAAGTCAATCAGCAAGTTGTGGCACCAGCCCCGCCACAGACTAACTCCGCAGCAGCTAGGGTTTGAGACTTCACTCGGATGAATCTTCCAGAGTTCCATGGCTCTAAGTTGGAGGAAGATCCATAGGAATTCCTGGATGACATCTAAAAGGTGATGGAGGTTATGGGTATCACCCCTGTTGAGAGTGCAGACTTAGCTGCTTTTCAGTTGAAGGGAGTGGCTCATGTGTGGTATCAGCAATGGAAGAAGTTACGAGGTGCTAATGCAGGCCCAGTGGATTGGAATGGTTTTCAAACTATATTACTGGATAGGTGTTTCCCAATTAAACTCAGGAAAGCCAAGGTCCAAGAATGCTTCAACTTGAAGAAGAATGATATGAGCGTGAAAGAGTACTCTCTCAAGTTCACCCAGCTGTCTAAATATGTTTTGTCAATAGTTGCTGACTTCAAGGCCCGCATGAGTGAGTTCGTGTCAGGTGATTCTGATGATGTGGTCAATAAATGTAGGACCGCTATGCTAGCTAAGGAGATGGACATCTCCAGGTTGATGACTTATGCCCAACAAATTAAGGATAAAAAGATCAAAGCAAGGGCAAAAGCAGCAACAAGGATAGGATAGATGACTTCAGTTACTCTCAACAGAGGTCAGAAGGTGGTAAGTTCCGCAAGAAATCTTCATCTCTAGCCCCATCTTCTGCTAGTGCCCCAGTACCCAAGTTCTTATAGGGTCGGCAGGATAGGGCACCAGGCTCTAAGTCCCAAGGTAGTGTCGCTAGTAGGTGCACTCATCCCGTTTGCAACAAGTGTGGTAGGAACCACTAAGGTGAGTGTATGACAGGTAGTGTGAACTGTTTTGGGTGTGGCAAGCCAGGCCACAAAATGAAAGTGTGCCAAATAACTTCTCAGAAGGGTAGGGATACTTGCCCACAGAATCAGGATAACTCTACAGTAGCTCCAGCAGGTTGCACGACTCAGTAGGGTGCCTCATATAATGCAGGTGGAGGTCTGTGCCAGAACATATTATATGCCCTTCAGACTCGACAGGACCAGGAGGATTCTCCCAATGTGGTCATGGGTACGTTACAAGCCTTCCATCTTGATGTTTATGCATTGTTAGAACCAGGGGCTACACTTTCTTTTATAAATCCATATATAGCAGTAAATTTTGGTGTCAGTCCAGAAACCCTTTCCGAACCTTTCTCAGTCTCAACTCCAGTTGGTGATCCAGTTATAGCTAGACGAGTATACAAAAATTATCCTATCATAGTTTCCTAGAAAGCCACCTCAGCCGATCTAGTAGAGTTAGAAATGACTGACTTTGATATTATTATAGGCATAGATTGGTTACACTCCTGTTATTCCCCAGTCAATTGTAGAACTAGGATAGTTCGGTTCCAGTTTCCTAATGAACCAGTCCTAGAATGGAAGGGTAATACCTCAATGCCTCTAGGTTGATTCATCTCATACCTTAAGGCTAGAAAAATGATTTATCATCTTGTTCGGGTTAAGGATTCAAATTTCGAATCCCCAACTCTTGAGTCAGTCCCAGTGGTGAATGAATTCCTAGAAGTGTTTCTTAAAGATCTTCTCGGAGTTCCCCCCGAAAAGGAAATCGACTTCGGAATAGATCTCTTTCCAGATACTCAGCCTATCTCAATCCCTCCTACTGAATGGCTCTAGTTGAGCTTAAGGAATTGAAAGAACAGTTGAAAGACCTTCTAGATAAGGGCTTCATCAGACCCAACATCTCTCGATGGGGTGCTCTAGTTCTTTTCGTGCATAAGAAAGACAATTCTCTAAAGATGTGCATAACCTACCATCAGTTGAACAATATCACAATCAAGAATAAGTTTCCCATCCCCAGGATTGATGACTTGTTCGACCAGCTTCATGGTTTTAGTTGCTTCTCTAAGATCGACCTCGTATCCGATTATCATCAGCTCAGAGTCAAAGATAGTGACATCCTGAAGACAGCCTTCAGGACTCGGTATGGTCACTATGAATTTGTAGTTATGTCTTTTGGACCAACGAATGCTCCTGCTTCTTTCATGGATCTGATGAATAGGGTGTTCAAGCAATACTTGGAAATGTTCATCATTATTTTCATTGATGATATCCTTGTTTATTCTCTGATAGAAGAGGAGTATGCAGATCATTTGAGAGTTGTGCTGCAAACTCTCAAGGATCACCAGTTATTTGCCAAGTTCAGCAAGCGTGAATTTTAGTTGAAGTCAGTTGCGTTCCTTGGTCATGTGGTGTCTAGTGAGGGCATCCGAGTTAATTCGCAGAAGATAGAGGCAATTAAGAACTGGCCTAGGCCCACTTCTCCTACAGACATCAGGAGCTTTTTGGGTTTGGCTGATTACTACAGGAGGTTTGTTGAGGGATATTCATCCATAGCTGCTCCATTTACCAGGTTGACTCAGAAAAAGGTTAAGTTCTAGTGGTTAGATGAATGTGAGAAAAACTTCTTAGAATTGAAGATCATCTTGACTACAACTCCATTTTTGACTTTACCAGAAAGGTTAGATGGTTTTGTGGTTTACTGTGATGCATCCAGAATTGGCTTGGGTTGTGTCTTGATGCAGCATGGTAAGGTCATAGCTTATGCCTCTAGACAACTTAAGATTCATGAGAAGAACTACCTGACTCATGACCTTGAGCTTGCAACAGTTGTTTTTGCCTTAAAAATTTGGGGGCACTACTTGTATGGGGTTCATGTAGACGTATTCACAGATCATAAGAGCCTCCAGTAAGTGTTCACCCAGAAAGAGTTGAATCTTCAACAGAGAAGATAGCTCGAGTTCCTTATAGGCTATGATATGAATATGCTCTACCATCCAGGTAAAGCTAATGTTGTGGTTGATGCCCTCAGCAGACTATCTATGGCTAGTGTGTCTTATGTTAAGGAAGAAAGGAAAGAATTGGCTAAGGACGTTCATAGGCTTGCTCGCCTGGGAGTTTGCCTTATAGAGGCAACATATAGCGGTGTGGTAGTTCAGAATGGGTCAGAATCTTCTCTAGTAGCCAAGGTAAAGGAGGGGCAAGACATTGATCCCATCTTACTTAAGTTAAAAGGTGTGGTTCATCAGCAGGGGGTAGAGGTTTTCTCCCAAGGTAGAGATGGTGTGCTTTGCTACCAGGGCCGTTTATGTGTTCCTGATTTGGGTGATTTGAGACAGCCAATCCTGATAGAGGCTCATAATTCCTGATATTTTATTCATCCTGGTGCCACCAAGATGTACCGTGACTTACAGGAAGTCTATTGGTGGAATGGCATGAAGAGGGACATCGCAGATTTTGTGGCCAAGTGTCCCAACTGTCAGCACGTGAAGGTAGAACATCAGAGACCGGGAGGTGTGACTCAAGAGATTAACATTCCTACTTGGATGTGGGAAGTGATCAATATGGATTTCATTACAGGCATACCTCATACTCGTAGACAGCATGACTCCATTTGGGTGATTGTGGACAGAGTGACCAAATTAGCCCACTTCTTAGCGGTTAAGGCTACAGATTCAGTAGAAGATTATGCCAGACTCTACATCAGCGAGATAGTCAGGTTTCATGGGGTTCTGCTTGGGTGATGCTGCATACTTTTTGGTATTTTGATAGCATTTGAGTCATCGTGGATCGATTAACTAAGTTTTCTCACTTCTTTCCAGTTCAGTCTTCCTACAATACTGAGAGGTTAGCCCAGATCTATATGCGAGAGATAGTCCATCTTCATGGTGTACCGGTGTCCATTATTTTTGATAGAGGTATGCAGTTCACTTCTCACTTTTAGAGGGCATTTCTGGCAGAATTTGGTTCCCCAGTTGATCTTAGCATGGCATTTCATCTGCAGACTAATGTCCAGACTGAGTGAACTATTCAGGTTCTAGAGGACATGCTCCTTACCAGTGTTATGGATTTTTGGGGTCAGTGGGAAAGTTTCTTGCCTTGGTGGAGTTTGCTTACAATTATAGTTATCATTAGAGTATATAGATGGCTCAACTCGAGGCTTTGTATGGTAGGCAGTGTAGGTCTCCTATTGGGTGGTTCGATGCTTTCGAGGCTAGGCCGCAGGGTACTAATTTGTTGCGAGAGTCATTAGATCAGGTTCAAATGATTCATGATAGGCTTCAAGCAGCTCAGAATAGGTAGAAGATTTATGCTGACTGTAGGCACCATACTTTAGAGTTTGGGGTCGGTGATCATGTTTTCCTTCAGGTGTCGCCCAAGAAGGGCGTGATGAGATTTGGGAGAAGGGGCGAGCTTATCGCCAGGTATATCGGGCCATTTGAGATTCTTCAGCGAGTTGGTGATGTTGCTTATGAGTTAGACTTGCCTTCAGATTTTTCTGCTATTCATCCTATCTTCTATGTGTTGATGCTCCGCTGTTACATTCCATATGAGTCTCATGTGCTTTAGTGGGATTCAGTCCAGTAGGATGATCGCTTGACTTTTAAGGAGGATGCAATAGCCATTTTAGCTTGGGATGTGAGATGGTTGAGGTCTAAGGAGATTCTAGTGGTTAAGGTTTAGTGGAGGCACCATCCAATCGAGGAAGCAACCTCAGAGGACAAGCATGACATGCAGGCCCAGTATCCTCACCTATTCTAGCATTTAGGTACTACCCTTTTCTTGACCTTTCAGGATGAAAGTCCTTTAAGTAGTGGATGTTGTAATGACCCTCTAGTTTATTATCTTTGTTTTCATGCATTTTTTGTGTTTTGAGCTTTTCCACAGTTGCTATAGATTATTTATGACTTGATGGGACTGACGGTTTGATTCTCGGGTAATTCATTTGTATTTTAAGCCCATCTCCCTATTTTGAAACTCTTAAAGTTGAAAGAGTTGACTTTGGTCAATATTCGGAGAAGACGAGCTTGGATGGAAATTCTGTCAGTGTTATTAGCTCCGAAATGTTGACTTTGGGCTAATGGGACCTTTGGTTTGGTCTCGAGGCTTTTGGACTTATTTTGGGCTATCAAGTTGCTTTTGGCTAGATATTGGTTTATGATCATGGGGCCCACTTTTCATCGAAAATATCTCCATTGAGAATTTTGTCAATACCGTTGAGTTTGAAATACAATTTTTGGTAGGGTAGCATAGTTTGTTTGCATATGCGAGATCACGAATGAATCTGGAGGGTCCCTCTGAGCGCTTTGAACTTTGTGGAAACTGTTGGTTTTTAGATGCTAGCACAGCTAAAATTTATTCTTCGCAATCATGATGAAGACCATTGCGATCGCGATGGTATGACTTTTTGACCATTGATAGTGAGGCTTTTTCTCGCGATCATGATGAATGGACCAGTGGACGCGAGCCTTTTATTCTTTGTGATTGCATAGCTGACTATCACGATCATGATGAGCCAGCCAGCGTGGTCATCGCGACCACGACAGGGGTCCTCGCGATCGTGATGAAGGACACTTGGCAGTATATAATTCATCCTCTTCCTTTTACCCAAAAATCATCCATTGTTGAGAGCTTGAACTCCATATTTCTCTAAGGGGACTATTGTTGTTGCTTAGGGTCAGTTAATTCTTGTCCGGGTTTGATTTTTTATCTTTAAATTGTAAGTTTTTGGGCTCTATTTTCATTAAATTCAACTCCTAATCCTTGTTGTGATTCATGAAATTTAGGGACTGTTCTGGGCTGGCCTTGGAGGTTGATCATGCTCAATTTTTTGAGCATATGATCCTCGTCCCATGGGGGACATTTCCTCCAGTTTAGTTTTCAAAGTTCACATGTGGGACCCATGGGTGATTTTTCACCCAATTTTCAGCTTGAATTGTAAAATTACAATATGGCTATCATTATTCATATTTTAACGAGTTGATTATGATTTTGATAGAGTGGTAGCAGTCCTAGTCTTCTCAGAAAGAAAAGCTCCGGTCTAGTGGATGCGAGCACACGTGTTTGGCTTCCAGGTACGCTATGGCTTACCTACTTCTAGACTTAGCTCGTATAAGATGACTGTATGGTATTGTTCAAATTGTTGGTGGTACTTTGTTGGCTGGATAGATGATTTTTAGTGAATTTGATTTTTTATAGCCGATTTTGGTGCTTTAGCTTAAAAGTGGGGTCGGGGTCCTTAGCGTTGTTGTTAGGCGACTTCCCACTCACACGCAAGTGTACGCGGTCCTCCAAGTAATATAGACTGGTTAGTCTGGATATCGTACCCTAGAGACTTATGACTTAGGAAATGTTCTAATTTATTCGTATACCGCTAAAATAAACAAGTATGAAAGTATCTAGAATATGAGTTTTATAGTAACTAACAAACTAAAATAAAATGACAGAATTAAATACAAGTAAGTAATGATTTTTCGGTTCCAAGTTTAGAGAGAATTCCAAGGTTACAGCTTTATTACACAATCATAAGTAGTAGTCATTAGAATCGACTTGTTTGTTCACCTAGTTGTTGATTCTGGGGTTAATTTTACAATTATGGTCTTCCGAGCCTCTAGTTGCATATCCAAAATAGCATCACAACTACATCATTGAGCGGGGATGTGACATCTTATTCTGAAAGCATTTATATATCTTCCCGTATGAATCGAGCAAGGCGTTCTAGGTATATTCCTATCCTAGTCGCTAACCTACCCTTTACGTTACAAAAGAGAGGCCTTGCTCTTTATATTCCTCGATCTACCTTGTTGATCCTTCTCCCGAGTTCACAACAATGTTATATATTTATCTTAATGGCGGCCAGGCATCAAAATACTAAACACAGGAATATAAGAACAACTAATAATGGCAAACGAATAATCAATCCAAATTCATACTAAATAATCATGTATTTATAGCCGTAACCCCAGAACAAGGGTTCTTAGCCACTCATGCTAATCAAAAACGCAAATAATAATGGTTTCATCCAAAGTTATGGCTAAGAAAAGGAAGAAGAAAATAAACCTAATGGTGAAATCTAATCTCTGCCTTATGCTCTGAAAATATGACGGAACCCCAACAAAAGACGCACAAGGTTCTATTTATAGGGCTTGGGAATTAACCCCTTTTCCTTCTTGGAATCGGACTAGGAGAAAGCTGAAATTTTGGTCGGGACTGTGGCTGGCGCGACGCGCCATCAGTGCACCAGTGTTGGTGCCCAGCAGTTTGGGCCTTGGGGCAGCGCGCCACTGATGTGCCAAGCTGCCCCTCCAATAGTTTAGTGCCTGGGGCAGTGCCCCATCGATGCGCCATTGCCCAGTTTCGTCTCTCTACGTGCTCTCGAGCATTCCGCTGCATTGCATCCATGCTTTCTTCATCCAAATCACCTTTCAATGGTTAATTTCCCTCATCATCTCACCTACAAGCATCTAATCATGTGTCTTAGTACAACATATAGCAATTCAACTCAAAACACACCATATATAGTAAGTAATGCTCTTAAAACATAAGGTAAACATGGGTAAAATATGATAAACGGGCATATAAATAAGCCCAAGATCACCACCCCACGCTAAAACCTTTGTTCGTCCTCGAACAACTCACTATCATCCATCCTAAGATTCACCATAAACACCTAAGGAACTTTCCGTCCTCACTTGCAAGCGGCTAGACAATTTTAATCATGCTATCATAGTTCATTTAGCAAGACATATTCAAACACCATTTTTAGCTCTAAGACCTTTCACTTGAAACAACACACCCTCTATAACCGACTCTTTATCACCATATCGGGCCAACATATCCATGTGTGAACACCACAAGTAGTAACACTACCAAATACATGTCATGAGTGCCCTCACAATTTAGTATTGCCCCTATTTTTCACTCACTTCATTTTAATTTCATTGGGGAATTTTGAATCAATTAAGCACTCACTCTCTCAAAAGATGTTTCAAACATATCATAACATACCATAGGCTTGCCCTTAGTGTATAGTGAATTCAACAAAGCAATCACATTCATGAAATCAAAAGGACTTTCATTTGGTTGTAATGTCGGCTTCGGGACGGGTAGGATACTTTTAGGTACAAAGTGACTCTTTACCTATTTGCACATGACACTACATTTTTACTCTTTTCTTCATCCTTCTTTCTTAGTTTCTCCTATACTCACACCTTCTTGTACTACCACTTATTCCACCTTTTTTTTGCCCTTTATTTGATGCTTACTTGTTGCTAGCGAAACTTATTTCCTTTTCTTTTCTCTCTCTTTTTTTTTTCAAACTCTTTTGACTCCTAACAACAAGCACTTTAAAAGATTTAACTGGGCTCTACATCCTTATTTCACTACACTCGCCTTCACTTTCATCTACCCTTCTCCTTTTGTTTCCCTTTTTTACTTTTGAGCTCATAGTGCATTAGGGACTTTCATTTGGATCAAATTCATAGGGTATCAATAAAGTGGATAGGCTCATTATGCGGCTTAACAAAAACATAGGCTTAAAGGCTCAAAGGGGATTCACTAATGGCAATGTCAAGGTGGTATAAACAATCATACAAGAAATAAGAAAAATTGGCTTTTCAAGAAAATGCCTTAATCAAATTCCACAAATTTCATGCTAGTTAACGTTCACACACACGCGGGGCAAGTTCTAGATACTACTCTATACAAGAAACCAATCAAAATCTCACACACACGTCACCATGAAGCACATATAGGAGGACTACACTTGCATGCTTACACATAAACACATTGAGTGAATATACACAATTAAGCCCATTTTCTCCATCTTTTGAGTCAGTTAAAGAGCCTATGTGTCTCTTATGAAGTTCTTGCTCACTTGTTTGGCTTCACATGAACTACCCATGACGCCTAGCTAGGGCTCCAAGTGGGATTTCTAAGTTCCAAAGGCAAGGCTTCTAATCCTACAATCCTATGACTAATTTTCCCTTAAGACGGTCGTCATCCATCCATCATCGGGATAAGTCATTACTACTACGACTCACCTAAAAAAAATATCCTAAAAAAATCTACCCAGTTCAAAGGGACTATCCTCAGGAAAAGAACCAAAAACAAAAGCCGAGGAACCCAACCTAAGAAGAAAAAACAAATCAAAAAAGAATCACAAACCAAACTAAAATAAAAAATCACAAACCTAACTAAAAATATCCTACCAACCAACCTTCTTATCAGCTCAAAACCAGTCACACGACGCTTATAACACTAAATATATAGCATTGAAAACCATAGGAAATACTTCTCCACCCTACACTTAAACATAGCACTGTCCTCAGTGCTTCAAATAAATACAAAGGTAAAGAGTGAGAGAAGGAACTCCCTGGGCCTCTAGGCGTCGTCCTCATAATCATCAGGAATGAATTCCTGATCCTTCTCTGCTGTCTCATCATCCACTGCCATCAAAGTGGTACCAGCATCATCAACCTCATCATCCTCATCATTATTAGTGTCATGTACAATCAGCTCATCATCATCATCCAATGACTCCTGAAATATCGGGCCCATCTTGCACAAATATTGCGCTCTCAGTCATCGGGTATCGGTCGCTCAAAGCAGTCATCTCCTCCTTGGTCGTGAGTAGATTGCCAATTCTCAACTGTAGCTCCGACATCCCATACATTCTACCCATTCAATTATCATCTCAAGCATGTCGGTTAGCATTGGAAAGCATCGGCCCATGGGAAGTATCTTGGTGCTTCCTCTTTGTCACATCAACCAATTGAATCACAAGGTACGGTACTTGTGGTGGGAACAGATCATGAATTTCCTCTTCAACATCTTCTTTTCTTAAAAAGCGGGTCACCAACCCTCCATAGCAATACCGCCACACTACTAGAAAATGGGCCTACGGGAACAGATATGCTAGTAACCATTTTTAAACCGTTGCTAAAAATAGTTTATTGCAATGGTTATAACCGTTGTCAAAAGTTTTGGTAGCTATTGACACGACTTAATCATATGACCATTGCCGTTGAAATTTAACCGTTGCTATAGGTAGTCCTATTGCAACGGTTTAGTGAACCGTTGCAGTAAATTCATCTATTGTAATGGTTGTTTGAAAAATTTTATTTGTTGGAACGGTCTATTAATTCAAAACTTCTGGTGACGGTCACGACCATTGTAATAGACTATTTTTAGCAACGATTTAAAAATGGTTACTAGCATATCTGTTCTCGTAGGCCCATTTTCTAGTAGTGTCCATATTTTTCCTCAATTATTTTTGTCACCGCCAATGATAATATTTTTCTTTTAATTTTGTACGATAATTATTATTAATTATTTGTATTTTAGTATGTATATGGTATTTATCAAATAGCAATCCAATTCAAGTTGTACTATACCTCAATCGAGCTGTTATTTTATTAATTACTATTATTTTTAGATCTTGATTTTCTTACGTATTACTTTTAATACTAAATAAAGTGACATGTTTTGTGTTACCTTGACACCTTTTTAAATTCGTATATAATTTATAAATATATAATTTATTTCTAATTATTATTATTTTATCTTAAATTTCATATAATATTACATGTCGTTAATTTTACATATAATATATATACATATTTTATTTACAAGTAATTTTAGCTTAATATTTGTGATAATTATTGTTAATTATTATTTTAGTTATCAAATTATATATATGTTATCTTATTAATTATATAACATCCCAAATTTAATTTTCTCTCAAAAATTATTAGTTCTAGCCACTTTTTACGTTTTACTTTTATTTACTAAATAAATTATGTGTTATCCTAACACTTTCTAAATTTGTATATATATAAGTTATATATATATTTAATTACTGTTATTATATTTGTGAATTTCGTATAATATTACATGTCATTAATTTTGCATACAATATATTTATGTTATAATAATATTTTTTTTGATAATTGTCGTTAATTATTATTTTATTTACTAAATTATATATATGTAGTATTTTGTTAATTAAATAGCAGTCCAATTTAATTTTTCTCTCAATTTATTTAAATTTTAGCCACTTCTTGTCCAATCTATATCAATTTTAGCCTTAATTGAGCTCAATTAGCCACATTTTAAATATTCAATTAATCTCTAATCTGGATGACCCGATTATGACCCGGACCCGACCCATCTGTATCTTTTTATCACAGCCTTCCACTAATTTAATCCAATGGCTGAGATTTAGTTTTCCATTTCCCTTTTTAATCTACCCTAACCCAAAGACCCAATTTCATTCTCACATCATCACTGCCTCTCTCCCTCTTCTCCGCTCCTCTTCTCTCACTACCACACCGCAGCCGCCGCCCTCCTCAGCCACTCCGGCCAGCAACCACCAGCTGCCAGTAAACCTCCACAGCCACCGCCCCTCCTCTCTCTTCTCCCCCTCAACCTTCATACCGCCGGTCACCTTTTCTCCATCTCCATACAAACCCACCATCACACCGCCCTACACAACCACCCGCTTCAGCGAACCTCCCGCTGTTGCCTCTCCACCGACGAACCTTCATCAAAACAAACCCCATTTTCTTCCTCTCCTTTAGATCGAACTCTCACTTTCATCACCGCCACTAGTCATTTCTCGCCAGCAAAATCGCTTGAAGATAAATCTAAAAATGGGAAATTGAACACACGAACAGCCGGTGACTTCTCCCATGTTACTCTATTTTTATTTTATTATGTGTGTGTGCTTGTGTGATTTAATCCATGCTTGATTTACTGGTTCTTTAAATTCATGTTCATCCCCTTCCCTTTCTCATTCCATGTTTAAAAATTTGCTTTGGTCGAATTGGATTCCTCTTTGTTATCATATAGATCAGCCTCAATTGTTGTATTGGTAGTTATTTGTTCTTAGATCAGCCTCAATTGTTGTATTGGTAGTTATTTGTTGTTTTTACAACGTATTCTCTTCTCTGTTTAGATGTCAGTTCTATTTATTAAACTGGCATAACCCAACAGCTCCACCTACATGACGAACTCCTTGTAAGTACTGGAGCATCATCATAGTAAAGGGAAAGTTTTTAGTGATTAAATTTGATGACTTACCACATTTATGTGATGTATCTTGCATAAGACTTTGAGCTCTGCCATAAACCCCTTGGACTTGTTAGACCTCATCTTTCTTATTGCAACTTCCTAGAATCAGTTTGCAAATTTTACTAGGAGTAATATTCAGCTCATACAACCACCCTTCTTTCTCCTATATAATATTATTCTTCTCCACATTCCAATAACCAAGTAGTGACTAAGTACACTAATTTATGATTTCAATCAATGGTGATTAAATTTACCCGTATTCAACTTGCCCAAAAGCACAAATTGACTCATTTCTAGGATGATTTCATCTATAACTAGATACTACCGTACTAGAAAACTCTTTTAGATTTTGGGGAAATTTATAAAATGTGATTTATAACTTTAGCAATCATTTAGTGATAAGAACTTGGTAATAGTTTTGCTTTTGAAATATTACAACTCACTGTATTGAGGTTGACTAATAATCTTTGGTTCCAATTCGATTTTCTTCTGCAATACTATAAATATTATTTTTTTGTATTTTCCAAGACTCATAATCACCGAATTTATAGAAATGGCAGTGAAATGATAAGTCTCACACAATCACTGGTCTAGATGTATTTTTTATCAGCATTGAAAGTAATCGCAGAAGTTGGATTTACTAGCAAATTTTATACTATTGATTTTTGAGCACTGATTTGTTTTAAAACTAATAGCGAATGGCTTAATTTTTGAAAAAATGAAATGAGGAAAAAGAATACTTAGAAGCTGAAAATTTGGTCCATTGATTGCTATAAGCACCACGTGTAAATAATCAAATATATTACTGGACAATACTGGAGGGAGGCCTACTGGAGGGGATCCCAACCCTTTGGAAATAGCTGTAGGAACCTCCTTGGCGCGTCTCTGTAATCTATTTCTCCTGTTCTATTTTGGTAAACTTTGATTAACTCTAACGGCTAATTCTTTTCCTTAATTAATCAAGACAGCTGCAGTACTTATTATCTATCGTAATTCTATACTCTGTTAACTGATACTCCTTTCCCCTTAATTGGAAAACATCTTTGAATATATAACTCTATCTTTAATAATTTCAAGTGATTGCTTTCCTTCCATTCTTATGACTTAGGTTTTCAACAACTTTCATATGCTATTATGGTAATCCAAAATTTGTTGGGCTGTCACAAACTGAGGAATTCAATTGTGGTAAACTGTAGATCATCTCCCTTCTCCTCTTCTCTCTCAACCCTTGAACCTGTATTTTTGTCCAGTTGATAGTGAAGTTAAAAAACATAATATATACACATCATCACTGTTTACAAAGCTGTTCCAATTTCGTATGGAGTGTATGTTCCCTAAAAGGTTTGGCTTACATTCTAACTGAATTGTGGATGCGATACACAGTTTGCTGATAATGAAGATCTTCAAACTGAGTGGAGGGAAGCAAAAAGGAGCAACAAAATTAAAGTTGTCTCCTTTCTCAAAGAAAAGACAGGGTATGTTGTTGTCCCAGATGCAATGTTTGATATTCAGGTGTGTTATTCTCCATTTTTCAGTTTTGGCCACAAGAGATTAATTAGCTTTATCTTAGTTATATGAATCATTCCTCTTCTTGACAAAGTATCACACACTTATCAATTAAAAATCCAATTCTCAGGTAAAACGCATTTACGAGTACAAGCGATAACTGTTAAATATCTTTGGCATCGATTATCGGTATAAGAAGATGAAAGAAATGACAGCTGCAGAAAGAAAGACTAACTTCGTTCCTCGAGTATGCATATTTGGGGGATAAGCTTTTGCCACATATGTGCAAGCCAAGAGGATTTTAAAATTTATCACAGATGTTGTGGCTACTATAAATCATGATCCAGAAATAGGTGATCTGTTGAAGGTATTAACCTGATTATTTATCATGAAAGTTTTTTCTCTAGCAGTTGAAGGTCAATTTATTTTTAGTTCACTTCTTGGTAGTCTTGTTTGTGATATTTCTACATCTGTTTCATCATATGATTACTTTTTGCATCTTTATCCTGAAAATAAATTATTTTGTGAAAATTTTGCTACATCACTCGTTTATCAATTTTTTTGTAGGTGGAGCAAATGAACAAAGGGTAGAAGAAATTAGTGAAGATCTTCGTATTGGTTGTTGACTGCTAGATCTTAAGATATTTAAGGATTTTTTTTTAATTTTTGAACATTTCAAGCTTATGTATGCTAATTCATGAATTATCAAACAATATTGTATATTTTATTTTTGTAGTAACTAATAGTTTGATGATATGTTGAATTACTTGTTACAAAGTCATTTACATTCATTATTGATATAAAATTTAGTGCATTTATATGTGTAAATAATTAACTGTAAATCATTGAAATAGCCTAGATGAACAAGAACTGTTGGAATTAATCATACAAACCGTTGCTATAGATGATAATAATGGTGGCGGTAGCTGCACAAAATACTTGCATAACTTGATATTGCAACGGTTATTAACAGTTGCATTAGAGTAAAGCAATTGTTCCAATAGGAAGGGCTATTGCCACGGTTGCGAAACCATTGCTATAGACACTCTCTTGCGATGATTTTGCAACCGTCACAGAAAATTGTTCCGATAGAGCTATTGTAACGCGATCAGATGCGGCGGGCCTCTAAACCGTTGCAATAGATCTATTGCAATGATTATGCTATCTATTGCAACGATTTTGGCGGCATTTCCATAAGTCTGTTTTCTAGTAGTGCCACCTCTTTTCGTCCCAGAATTTTCTCATATTGTGTCTCAGTACTGAAGCCACATTAATTGGCATTCCCTTCATCAACATGTATACCAACACAACCCTATCTTTAGTTACCTCATTTGTGTGCTTGCACGGTAGAAGGGTGCTACAAATAATTTTGAGCCACACTCTCGCCTCCAAGTTGAAGTAAGCATAATGCAAGGTGGCATGTTGCCCAGTGTCCTTGCTTCTTTCCTAATAAGCCATCGAATTCACTCCACAAAGTGTATGGTGGATGTCTCTGTATGGTGAATCCTCTTTCATCTCTAAGTAGGGGTTGGCATCCACATGTGGCATCCCCAAGAATTCATTTAGGACCCGTGTAGTGAATCGCACTACCTTACCTCGAACTTCCACCTTTTGGCTTCTACCTTCACTTGTTTGCCAATTTGCATAGAATTCCCTTACCATTGTTAGGTTGCACTTTCCTGGATCCTGAAAGGTGTATTGAATTCCCAGTCTGTAGACCATCGCATGAATTTGGGAAATTCCACTTGCAACTGTGCCTCATCAACATGCTCATCTCCATGATACTTTGCTTCTTTTTGCGATTCAAACCAGCCTATCCCTTGAATCTATACCGTTCTTTTCCCAAATTTTTGCGGGGGTGCCACGTGGGATCGACAGAACTGCTATCCCAGATGATTCAACTTTGTGGGACCTTTTGCTTCCCGTGCCTTCTGTCATGCCCTATTTTTACCAAGGTTAGATAAAGCACAACTTATGGACTCTGAAAGAATTTTTATTATGTACAGAGTCGCCACCTAATTTTAAGGAAAATAAGGAAACCTATTTTTGATTATTGACATGTATGACTCGCATTTTAATCTGCGAAAACCATTTGAGATTCTAGGTAAGGGTTCAAGTTATTTCGAAGGGAAGGTGTGAGGCATCCTTCGAAATTCACAAATGTGATACCCGGCTAAACTTAATCTTTAAAGATAGAGGAGGTAAAAAAACATTTTTTGAAAAGTATAAATATGAACAGTAAAAAATATGTATATACAAGTGCAAAGAATAATTTTAAAATATGTACATAAGAGTATGAAAAATATATTTTTATATGTATGAGAAAATTTAGTACGTATGAAAATTTATATGTAAGAGAGTATACAAAAGAGTGTAAAAGAATGTACATTGTTAATATGAAAAGTATGTAAATATGTTAATATAAATAGATACTATTACGAAATATATATATATAAGAAAAATGTGTAAGTAATATATGTCTAAGTACATTGAGTAAAGAATGTGAAAAAATATGTATAATTTAAAGAAATGTATCGAAAAGATTGTACAATGATTACATCAATTGACTTGCGTTTTTTATTATGTAAATACTATTTCACTTTTGCAAGAAAAAATGAGTTTAAGAATGAGAAAAGAATATTAATTTTCAAAAGAATATATAAAGAATCGTTTGCAAAGTTTAAGTAAAAATGATTAAAAGAACGGTTTGAAAAAGAAAAAAAACGGCCTAATATCTGCATGAAGTAAAAATGTGAACTAATTACCTAAGTTGAACTGATTTATTTGTAAAGTATTTACGGTCTAAGTTTTGCCTATGCACGTAATAATGAATAAGTAAATAAAAGACACCTCCCAAAGCCCCGAAAATAAAGTTTTCACTATACTTTATCTTTGTACAATTACAAGAATTACAAGAATATAAATAAAAGCAATAAATTTTGGAGAGATTTTCAAAACCCCTTTTAATTGTCATCTTCGGAAGTATCTTCACGTACCTGTATAAACACTTAGTAAAAAATTCAATAACAAATAAATATTTACCAAAATAAGTTAAAGAAATACATATATGTATGTGAATATAAGAAAATAAAATTTTATTATAGTATGGGCTCAGATATGTGGTAGTACTAAGTTTTAAATACGCCATGGCTGCAAAACATCGGTTGGCCACCCGAGATCACCTCGTCAAGATACGGATCATAAAACTTTTTATTTCGTCTTTGTAAGAATAAGATTTTGTCATCGCCCAAACTTTATTTTTTCTCGCTACGTATGTATATATGTATCCGTCTTTTTTATTGTGGAGGCCTCAAAAATCGACGGGAGTTTTTTCATTGGCCATTATTGTGTAGTATCTTGTTCATTATCAATGTAATAAAATATGTAAAGCAGTAAAGGACAAAATCAGTCCAAAAATAGTTCCAAATCAGCAAGCAATGTGATGGAACTGAACCACAAAATTACCAGAAAATAGCCCAACAATGAACGGAGTAGCAACGCAGTTAGCCAAAAATGGAAAGACGAAACGAAATCAACACGGGCAGTGAGTAATATAAAGCTCGTCGGAGATGATGTTTTCCGGCCAAATCTCAGCCAAAATTTGGCAACAAGAATAAATCATTAGATTTACACATCAATAGAAAAATGATAATCACAATCAACAAAAAACAAAGATAAAACAGATTTGTCCCAAAAAGTCTCTATGATGTCAAAAATGTCAAAATCAGAGCAAGAGGGGTCGGGAATGTCACTTCCACGGCAATGGATGCCGGAGAGACATAATACTAAAAATGGGGCTGCCAAAAATGGCATTTTTCCAGCTAAAACAGTGAGAACGGGGTTAAAATGGTGGTCCATTTTGGCGTTGCTTCCACGACATCGTCGGAGCAACACCTGAAGGCCAAAATCTAGCTATATCTGACCTTAAGGTGGCCATAGAGTTTTCCAGCCAACAACAAAATCACAAAGATATTAGATTTGTCCAGATCTGCACATCAATGGTGGTGACTACCATTTTTTTCTATTTATCAAACAACAAAACATAGGGGAAAGGGGAAAGAGGAAGCAGCGGTGGTGGAGATGGAGTTCCATCGGAGTTGCGGTGATGGTGGAGCTTGGGTGGAAATAGAGAAGAGGGAGAGAGATGAGAGAAAAGAAGATAGAAAATCTGAAAATAATTGTTTGTGTGTGTAGTGTGTGTGTTCTTTTGTTAAAAAAATATTAAACCCCTCCCATCTTTATATAATATAATATAAACCCCTCTTTTATCCCAAGAATAATAGTTTTTACTCTTTTATTCTTTAGTTATTATCTAGTGAATTTTTTATTTTATTAATCAATGCACAAAGTTATTAACTAAAGGACGATAGCCGCACCTAGTCATGTCAAATGTCACCTTTTTAAAAGGTGACAAGACCTTGACTTGATTGATTAGTTGCTCTGCGTATTAAAATTAATTGCTCCGACCTCTTGTGCTTGCGGAATGTATTAAAGAATTATCTATAAATAATATACAAAAATATGTTTATTGGTATGTGATTACAAAAAAAAAAAAAATGTAATGTGTTTTAAATAATTAAAATTGTAGTATTTGTATTGTGTACGTGTGTAGGTGACTGTAAAAAATATTGTGATTATCAAAATTGTATAATGATAATAAATTGATAAAAAATCCTAATATTCACAAAATAAAGGATAATTATCAATAAATTGTAAGACAGTAAAAATGTCCCAATAAATTGATAAGAATCATAATATTTATGAAATTAAGAATAATTATCAATAAATTGTAAGACAATAAAAATGTCCCAATAAATTGATAAGAATCCTAATATTTATGAAATTAAGAATAATTATCAATAAATTGATAAAACTCCTAAAATAAGGATGATTATCAATAAATTATTATATTTCATGACAAATGTGTAAAAAAATGTATTTTATGCTCTTTAACGATCAGAAAACCTGAAGACGTTAATTTTAAGCACGGCGAGCCAAAATTGGGTGTCAACAGTTTGCCCCTTTTCGACTAAAGATGATGTAAGAATCTTTGGGCGAAAATGTTGACATGAAGCCAATTTTGCTCGATAAAGAATTATGATAAAAATATGGCCGAACTTCGATTTAGAGTTGCCTACATATCTCGGATTACATGAGGATCAGGCCAGATGTAGTTCAAAAGTTGAGGCAAATTACCTCTTGTCCTATTGTTCGGGGCGGACGACCTTGGGAAAAATAATTAAAGGAAAAGACTATTTGGGAACAGAAGCATTTACATATTCCCAATGTCTCTTTCAAAATTGCCCCAATGTCGAGCTGTGAGACGCTGGGGATGCAAGATTGTGTACTTGCTGGAAAAAAGAATGATTATGATGTGATAATGACCGAACTCTTAATAGACCTTCCTACATATCTCGAGATCACGAGAATCAGGTCTATGTAGTTCGGAAAATGTGAGGATGTGTGAGAAGGAATGATTTGGTGTCAATTTTGAAATTCTCCAAGTATCCAATTAATGACACTGGATATGTGAGAGGGATTGTTGGTCATTGAAGACCTGATTTCGTACACGTCCCATGCTGGTGTGATGTAGGTAGAATGGTGCTTGAGAATGCAAGTCACGATAGGTTGAATGACTCTTTCGGACATAAGACGCAAACTGTAAAAGCATATGTATCTCGAGACTTTGAGTCAAACTCTAATTTATTTCTCAGAGTATTGGAATGGAAAGGGGATCCTGGGTTGTGTGCCAGGACTTTGATGCAAACTTCGAGTTGTGTGCCGAAGCGTTAATGAAGTGAAATCTTGAGTTGTGTGTCAAGATTCTGATGCATACTCCAGTTTGTGTGCTAGAGTTTTGAATGAATAGAATCTTGGGTTGTGTGCCAAGATCCTGATGCATGCTCCGATTTGTGTGCTAGAGCATTGAATGAAATGGAATCTCGGGTTGTGGTCCAAGATTATGATGCATACTCCAGTTTGTGTGCCGAAGCATTAATGAAAAGGAATCTTGGGTTGTGTGCCAAGATTATGATGCATACTCCAGTTTGTGTGCCGGAGCGTTAATGAAATGAAATCTTGGGTTGTGTGCCAAGATTCTGATGCATACTTCATTTTGTGTGCCGAAGCATTAATGAAAAGGAATCTTGGGTTGTATGCCAAGATTCTGATGCATACTCCAGTTTGTATGCCAGAGCGTTAATGAAATGGAATCTTGGGTTGTGTGCCAAGATTCTGATACATACTTCGGTTTGTGTGCCGGAGCGTTAATGAAATGGAATCTTGGGTTATGTGCCAAGATTCTGATACATACTTCGGTTTGTGTGCCAGAGCGTTAATGAAATGGAATCTTGGGTTGTGTGCCAAGATTCTGATGCATACTTCGGTTTGTGTGCCAGAGCGTTAATGAAATGGAATCTTAGGTTGTGTGCCAAAATTCCAATGCATACTCCAGTTTGTGTGCTGGAGCTTTAAATGAAATGGAATCTTGGATTGTGTGCCAAGACTCTGATGCATACTTCGGTTTGTGTGCCGAAGCATTAATGAAAAGGAATCTTGGGTTGTGTGCCAAGATTCTGATGCATACTCCAGTTTGTGTGCCAGAGCGTTAATGAAATGGAATCTTAGGTTGTGTGCCGAGATTCCGATGCATACTTCGGTTTGTGTGCCGAAGCATTAATGAAATGGAATCTTAGGTTGTTTGCCAAGATTCCGATGCGTACTCCAGTTTGTGTGCTGGAGCTTTAAATGAAAAGGAATCTTGGATTGTGTTCCAAGATTCTGATGTATACTCCGATTTGTGTGCCAAAGCATTAATGAAAATGAATCTTGGGTTGTGTGCCAAAATTATGATGCATACTCCAGTTTGTGTGCCGGAGCTTTAATGAAATGGAATCTTGGGTTGTGTGCTAAGATTCTGATGCATACTTCGGTTTGTGTGCCAAAGCATTAATGAAATGGAATCTTAAGTTGTGTGCCAAGATTTTGATGCATACTTCGGTTTGTGTGCTGAAGCATTAATGAAATGGAATCTTAGGTTGTGTGCCAAGATTTCGATGCATACTTTGGTTTGTGTGCCAAAGCATTAACGAAATGAAATCTTGGGTTGTGTGCCAAGATCTCGATGCATACTCCGGTTTATGTGTCGGAGCTTTGAATGAATTGAATCTTGGGTTGTGTGCCAAAATTCCAATGCATACTCCAGTTTGTGTGCTGGAGCTTTAAAATGAATACCCGCATTTGAAGGTGGGCGCCTATAAAATGTACTTGAATGTAAATACCCGCATTAGAAGGTGGGCGCCTGTAAAAGGGACTTGAATGTAAATACCCGCATTAGAAGGTGGGCGCCTGTAAAATGTACTGAAATGTAAATACCCGCATTAGAAGGTGGCGCCTGTAAAGGAAGAAAACTTTTTTTTTTTCCAGTTGTAAGAATGTTGAAAAGAAAATAATGTCTTGACTTTCAGTTGGTACCGACAATTAGTCTTATGCACAAGAATTCCACCATCTTTTCCAGCTAACCAAGATCAACTTTGGGTAATTTCAATTGTTTCAAATGGTACCTCAGACGTACCTAAGTATCGACAAGATTTGTTCATCTTGATTCAAACAAAGATTTTGAACTATACATGTTCTCATGTTTCACGTGCCTCACCAAAAGAAAGTCCTATTTTTCACACATATGAGTATTTTGATTTTAGGACATTTTGAGAAGTGCACTCACACTCAGAAGGATGTTCAATGCATGCAATTGTGATACCATAGGCTTGGCCTTCATGTAAGTATCCACTAATGTGAGAACACTTGAAATGGGATCATGTAGGGCTTATTATTAGCTTGTAATGTAGGCTTGGGGATGGGTAGGATATTATTTGGGATAAAAGTGACTAATCCTCCCTTGAGCATGCACTATATTTGTGCTTTGACATTTGTTGCATTTGGACGCTTGATCTTCTTTGTCTCGTAGTCCCTTTCTTTGAATTTGTATCGACTTCTTTTCGTTGTTGGAGTCCTTTTTCCCCTTTTGGAGTTCTTTTCTCTTCTTTTTTTTTTTTGAAATTTCTCCACATTTGTTGGAGTGTTTTTCATTATTATTATTATTTTTTTATTTTTTTTTTGTGGGTTTTTCTCCATGTTTTGATTTGTGGGGAATTTTACTCCTTCTTTAAAGTCGTATTTTCATCTTTATTCCTCTGGGACTTTGCATCATTCGCCTTTGGCATCTTCAACCTTGAATCTTCCTCCGTACTTTGCACATTTTTAGCGCGCTCAGAGAGGTCGGGCCAAGAGAAGGATAGTGCATGTAAGCACTCAAAAAGGTATAGGCTAAGATGTGGTTGTTCAAAGAAAAAGCTTTAGGCTCAAAGGGGGAATGCTAGGAATAATGTCATTTGGTAGGTTATGAAAGGCTCAATCGGGTCAAAGAAGGCCTACGATCCTTTTCCAAATCAAGTGTAACTCAGGATTTTGCCTCAACAAGCATTTAGGCCAAGTTCTAGATCAACAATGCAATGCAATGAATTAATCTAATGCTCGCCACACAATGCACATAAAACGATGAGGTTGGTTTTGTTCTTGTCTTAGATGCATGCAAGAGAATTTTTCGAGTGTCACTAAGGTGCGATTAAGAGGTACCAAAAGAATCTATGGTTTACCACGAAATTAGTCCTCTCCATCATACCATTTGTTTCTTTCTCATGCACACTTATAACTATGTTGGTACCAACTAAGTCAAAACTTTGATATTTTTTCTTTTTTTGTCATTTTTTTTTTTTGAAAAATGAGACCGAACCCTTATGAGGGTTGCCTACGTATCTTGTATAAACAAGAATCAGGTCTGTGTAGTTCAAGAGGATAGGGTATAAGATGTAAAGTAAAAAAAATAAACCCTTTTTTCTTTTTGTAAAGGAATACCGAATCCAAGAAGGACTGCCTACGTATCTCATTGAGATGAGAATCAGGTATGCGTAGTTCATGAAGATACGAACTAAAATGTATGTACACATTTTTTTTTTGTTTTTCTAATAAGGAATACCGAACCCAAGAAGGGCTGCCTACGTATCTCATCGAGATGAGAATCAGGTTCGCGTAGTTCGTGAAGATACGAACTAAAATGTATGTACACACTTTTTTTTTGTTTTTCTAATAAGGAATACCGAACCCAAGAAGGGCTGCCTACGTATCTCATCGAGATGAGAATCAGGTTCGCGTAGTTCGTGAAGATGTAAAACAAAAATGTATGTACAACCTTTTTTCTTCTTTTTCTAATAAAGAATACCGAACCCAAGAAGGGCTGCCTACGTATCTCATCGAAATGAGAATCAGATTCGCGTAGTTCGTGAAGATATGGTAGCAAATGTATGTGCAAAAAAGAATTCGCCTCTAGAAGAAATATAAAGCAAAAAATTAAGATATTTATCGAATATAAAAATATGTATAAAAAATAATGCAAAGATATAGACAAACTCGGAGCGATGCCTCGTATATCGGGTGTTGGCGATGTCCTCGATGACAGTGCTTCCCGACTGTTTGCGGGGATGATCGTTATTGCAATCTCTCAATTGTTTATGGAGATCGTCCATTATCGTGATCATCTCCAATTGTTGTTGAAGATGACATATTGTGGCCCCTCAATTATTTACGAGGGCATTTATTGGCGTATCCATCCCCGATTAAGTGGGGACGGTTCTCCTATAAAGAAATAAGAAAGGAGTGAAAGTAGGAAAGTCATGAAAAAATTAATAATATAATTACATAGTCAAAAACTCCCTTGATTTGTTTGTCCCATTGAATATGAATGCCTCAAAAAGTTCGAGGTCAGATGTTATCTCATGTGAAGTTCAGGGATTATTTATCCTGCAAGAATCAAATAACAGAGTGTTAAAGTCGTTCTCCAATCATAAGACTAAGAGGGATTAGAGTTAGGTCATGCGGCCAAGTGATGCATCCGATTTAAAATCAGAGATTAGTGTGATTCTCCCATGAGATTCAGGGATGATGTCGTTCCTCCTGCATTCAAAGAAAACTTCTTAGTTTAAAAAAAAAGGGTGTTCACTTCCGAGCACTTGAGACTCGACTCCTCGCCTTTTATTGCTTGATATCTTTTAATAGGTGCGCCTGCGAAGAAAACGAGTTAACTTGTGTTGAATCCTTAGATTTGAAGAGTGAAAGTGATTCACCATAGTTTCATGGCCTACGGCGTTTGGGAGGTTTGAAGAGAGACTTATGTCTTCAGATTTTGAGACTAAAATTCAAAAGGGAGATTATGGTAAAAGTGACATTGATATTCTTGAATTATGGACTTTGAGAGAATTGGTTGATACTTTTAATTATTTTTTTAGGGCTTGAGAGCGTCATTGGACCGTTCCAAAATATTTGCCCCAGTTTGCAATCCTAAGAAAATCATTTTAGAATAGCAGGAAGACCGAACCCTTATGTAGGATTGCCTACATATCTCACCAAGATGAATTAAGATGAGAATCAGGTCAGGACGTAGTTCAGAATGAATCCATGGGTGTGATATGTATGATTGTCATGAACTGGTGGTTATTCTTGAAAAATGGTGTGACAGGCGGCTGAGAGGAACCAATTGCAGACAATGAGCTTTAAAAATACTTTGATCAGACAATCAAGATGACGGATGTAAAAAGATAGACAGAGTTTTGTCGCTACTCTAATACGCTGAAAATATTACAAAGAAAGAGAAGCATGGCAAATATTTGATATTACTTCGCCGCTGTCGGAAGAATTGAATGACTGGGAGAGTGTTGAATTCTTGATTTTGAAAGTGAAGGCCAAAATGTCACATTTCATAATCTACGATGATTGAGAGAAAAAGAAACTTATGTCCCATGTTCTAGGATCAAAGTCGAGTGAAGGTTTGAATGTAAGGCCAATATTGACACTGATGTCAGGGAGATTTGGATTTGAGGGAAACTGTTGATTTGCGCTGTCAACAGGACTTTGGAGAGAGTATTTGAATTGTTTCAAAAATTTGCACCAGTTTTTAAAATCCTGAAGAAATTATTTTGAAACAATGGAAGACCGAACCCTTATGTAGGGTTGCCTACGTATCTTGCCAGAACAAGAATCAGGTCAAAACGTAGTTCGAGCAGATACCTAGTTGTATGTGAGTTGTATAATTACTTTGAGCGATTGTATTGAAAAAAGTAAAGCTATGAGTGAGTTTGGACAAGAAAAAGGTACGGTATAAAGATGAAAAGAATGTACAAGGCTGTAGAGTATGAGAAAGAACGATATATGAAGGATGGTCTTATATATCGAGAACGAATGTGAGGAATTGAAGATCGACAAAGGATATGAGAAAGAATGATAAATTGTGAAGGATGGTCTTAGAGATCGAGAACGAATGTGGGGGATTGAAAAGGTCCTAGGCTCAACACAAGTCAACCAAAATTGTCAGACAAAATGGATGAGGACGAAGATGACGTGTGTATATATATGTATAAACTAAAAAATATGCACAAAAATATAAAACGCAGAATATATAATAAATAAAGAGAAGGTATCAAATAAAAATATATAACAAATAAAGAATAAAAACGCATCTGACTGGAGTGACGATCGTATGTACGACGGCCTAAGGATTCTAAGAGTAGATTCACCTAAGCTGATAAAGAATATTCTGATAACTGCGAGAAAACGTGTAGTAAATTTGAACGCACCGACTCTGAAGCTAAGGAATCCAAAAAAGTTTTTAATCCACAATGTGTGATAGTGTACGGCCAAGACTCAATAGAAACAATGTGATAATTAAATAAATAATGTGTAGAAGTATTTCGAACATATATTTACAATATAAAGTAAATAATGAATCAAAGAATAATATAAAGAATTTATGTATAAGCAAAAACCAAATATTTATATGTACAATACAAATAAGATATACAATTCATAATGTGCAAAAAATAATTGAAAAATTAAATAATAAAAAATGTGAACAGAAATACCTCCCTCAATTAAAAAATTGAGTCTATGATGGTTAGAACCTGGTTGCTTCCCCAGCAGAGTCGCCATTCTGTCATGACCTATTTTTACCAAGGTTTGATAAAGCACAACTTATGGACTCTGAAAGAATTTTTATTATGTACAGAGTCGCCACCTAATTTTTAAGGAAAATAAGGAAACCTATTTTTGATTATTGACATGTATGACTCGCATTTTAATCTGCGAAAACCATTTGAGATTCTAGGTAAGGGTTCAAGTTATTTCGAAGGGAAGGTGTGAGGCATCCTTCGAAATTCACAAATGTGATACCCGGCTAAACTTAATCTTTAAAGATAGAGGAGGTAAAAAAACATTTTTTGAAAAGTATAAATATGAACAGTAAAAAATATGTATATACAAGTGCAAAGAATAATTCTAAAATATGTACATAAGAGTATGAAAAATATATTTTTATATGTATGAGAAAATTTAGTACGTATGAAAATTTATATGTAAGAGAGTATACAAAAGAGTGTAAAAGAATGTACATTGTTAATATGAAAAGTATGTAAATATGTTAATATAAATAGATACTATTACGAAATATATATATATAAGAAAAATGTGTAAGTAATATATGTCTAAGTACATTGAGTAAAGAATGTGAAAAAATATGTATAATTTAAAGAAATGTATCGAAAAGATTGTACAATGATTACATCAATTGACTTGCGTTTTTTATTATGTAAATACTATTTCACTTTTGCAAGAAAAAATGAGTTTAATAAATGAGAAAAGAATATTAATTTTCAAAAGAATATATAAAGAATCGTTTGCAAAGTTTAAGTAAAAATGATTAAAAGAACGGTTTGAAAAAGAAAAAAAAGGGCCTAATATCTGCGTGAAGTAAAAATGTGAACTAATTACCTAAGTTGAACTGATTTATTTGTAAAGTATTTACGGTCTAAGTTTTGCCTATGCACGTAATAATGAATAAGTAAATAAAAGACACACCTTCCAAAGCCCCGAAAATAAAGTTTTCACTATACTTTATCTTGGTACAATTACAAGAATTACAAGAATATAAATAAAAGCAATAAATTTTGGAGAGATTTTCAAAACCCCTTTTAATTGTCATCTTCGGAAGTATATTCACGTACCTGTATAAACACTTAGTAAAAAATTCAATAACAAATAAATATTTACCAAAATAAGTTAAAGAAATACATATATGTATGTGAATATAAGAAAATTAAATTTTATTATAGTATGGGCTCAGATATGTGGTAGTACTAAGTTTTAAATACGCCATGGCTGCGAAACATCGGTTGGCCACCCGAGATCACCTCGCCAAGATACGGATCTTAAAACTTTTTATTTCGTATTTGTAATATTAAGATTTTGTCATCGCCCAAACTTTATTTTTTCTCGCTATGTATGTATATATGTATCCGTCTTTTTTATTGTGGAGGCCTCAAAAATCGACGGGAGTTTTTTCATTGGTCATTATTGTGTAGTATCTTGTTCATTATAAATGTAATAAAATATGTAAAGCAGTAAAGGACAAAATCAGTCCGAAAATAGTTCCAAATCAGCAAGCAATGTGATGGAATTGAACCACAAAATTACCAGAAAATAGCCCAACAATGAACGGAGTAGCAACGCAGTTAGCCAAAAATGGAAAGACGAAACCAAATCAACATGGGCAGTGAGTAATATAAAGCTCGTCGGAGATGATGTTTTCCGGCCAAATCTCAGTCAAAATTTGGCAACAAGAATAAATCATTAGATCTACACATCAATAGAAAAATGATAATCACAATCAACAAAAAACAAAGATAAAACAGATTTGTCCCAAAAAGTCTCTATGATGTCAAAAATGTCAAAATTAGAGAAAGAGGGGTCGGGAATGTCACTTCCACGGCAATGGATGCCGGAGAGACATAATACTAAAAATGGGGCTGCCAAAATGGCATTTTTCCAGCTAAAACAGTGAGAATGGGGTTAAAATGGTGGTCCATTTTGGCGTTGCTTCCACGACATCGCCGGAGCAACGCCTGAAGGCCAAAATCTAGCTATATCTAACCTTAAGGTGACCATAGAGTTTTCCAGCCAACAACAAAATCACAAAGATATTAGATTTGTCCAGATCTGCACATCAATGGTGGTGACTACCATTTTTTTCTATTTATCAAACAACAAAACATAGGGGAAAGGGGAAAGAGGAAGCAGCGGTGGTGGAGATGGAGTTCCATCGGAGTTGCGGTGATGGTGGAGCTTGGGTGGAAATAGAGAAGAGGGAGAGAGATGAGAGAAAAGAAGATAGAAAATCTGAAAATAATTGTTTGTGTGTGTAGTGTGTGTGTTCTTTTGTTAAAAAAATATTAAACCCCTCCCATCTTTATATAATATAACATAAACCCCTCTTTTATCCCAAGAATAATAGTTTTTACTCTTTTATTCTTTAGTTATTATCTAGTGAATTTTTTATTTTATTAATCAATGCACAAAGTTATTAACTAAAGGACGATAGCCGCACCTAGTCATGTCAAATGTCACCTTTTTAAAAGGTGACAAGACCTTGACTTGATTGATTAGTTGCTCTGCGTATTAAAATTAATTGCTCTGACCTCTTGTGCTTGAGGAATGTATTAAAGAATTATCTATAAATAATATACAAAAATATGTGTATTGGTATGTGATTACAAAAATATAAATAAAATAAAATAAAATGTAACGTGTTTTAAATAATTAAAATTGTAGTATTTGTATTGTGTACGTGTGTAGGTGTGTAGGTGACTGTAAAAAATATTGTGATTATCAAAATTTTATAATGATAATAAATTGATAAAAAATCCTAATATTCACAAAATAAAGTATAATTATCAATAAATTGTAAGGCAGTAAAAATGTCCCAATAAATTGATAAGAATCCTAATATTTATGAAATTAAGAATAATTATCAATAAATTGTAAGACAATAAAAATGTCCCAATAAATTGATAAGAATCCTAATATTTATGAAATTAAGAATAATTATCAATAAATTGATAAAACTCCTAAAATAAGGATGATTATCAATAAATTATTATATTTCATGACAAATGTGTAAAAAAATGTATTTTGTGCTCTTTAACGATCAGAAAACCTGAAGACGTTAATTTTAAGCACGGAGAGCCAAAATTGGGTGTCAACACCTTCTGTAATCAGTTTCTTCCCTCTTAGAGGAATTGTACCTACACCACATAAGTTACACAAATCAACCCAGTACAATTAGAGCTAGCCAAAACAATGTTTTCATGAGGCCATAACACACTTAATTTGCTAGCCATGGTATCTATAGGTTGATAATATGAGGTACTCAGACTTCCCTCTTTTAATCACAAGTTTATTTTAGCATCCTATGACATCATGTCAACCAACCAATCTTCACAAGTATATTCCAAACAATTCTCAAGTATTCACTACCCTTTTTCAGGATAAAGCACTATTCATGGCCACAACTTCATTCAATGTAGTACAAATTCACCAATTTTCTTGAAGTTTTAGAGTGACCCATCTCTTTCTACTACTTACTTTGCTTTCCATTAATCAAGACTCACAACAAAACAAGAAACAAAATTCAAAATCCACCATTACTAGTGTATATACGAAAAATAATCTTACTTGTGGGTGTATTTTAAGAGTTCAAGCTTTCATCAATGGTGGAAAAAGTTTTAGTTCTTCCAACAAGATGAAACAAGTTTACACCTATTAATCTTGATAATGGAAAGCATAAATAAGAAGTAGAGAGTGTTAGAAAGTAAAAGGAGTTCTTACCTTGAGAAATTATGGAGAATGTTAAAGCTTGAGAAGGGTAACAATGAAGGAAGGAGCGAAAATTTGAGAGAGAATAGGTGAGGGGCGGCGCTCCAATTTGTGAATGAATAGAAAAGTAAAAAATACCCGGTTCAAAGGGAACCCCTCGGAAAAGAATCGAAAAGAAAAACCAAGGGGTGAATGAGATATGCTTCTAAAAGAAACTAAAAAATCTTTTTGTATTTTTTTTAAAATAAAATAAACTCCTATGGCATACTCACCCTAAAACTCACAATTATCGGAAGATTCCCCACCCCACACTTAAAAGCATGCTTTATCCCCAAAGCAATTTATAGAAAAAAGATGAAGAAGAAGGGTGAGAAATACTCCCTGAGGCCCTCTAGGGCCTAGCTAACAACATGTTTCTTCAATTTTGATAAAAGGGGCGAATGACCCCACACTTAGGCTCAAACCATGCTCCTTAGCTTTCAAATTCATGTACTCAGACTTCCCCAAGCCTGCAAAATAAACAAAAAAAATGTGACACTATAAAAAAATAACAAGCTACACTACTAATTGGGTTGCCTCTCAACAAGCGCCTGATTTAACGTCGCGGCATGATGTCATCACTACACCACTTTTCTTTCCACTTAGAACTTATGAATTGCACCCCTAACTTTGCATCAAACTTTCTGCTCCGCTCAAGGGGCGGTGGTATAAAGATGAAGAGAGCAAGAAAAGGATGTCGCATCTTGCACTTCTTGACCCTTAAGTGAGGAGTATCATTTTGTCTCTTGGGTGTGGCAAATTTTAGAATGTAAGGACCTTGTTCCTCATCTACACACTTCTCCACTAGCTCAGATGACTCAATTCTCATGTCATTATCCAAACATAATGTAGAAAAATGATTAGAATGAGGTCCAACAATACCTAATCCCAAACTTGAATTATTTTTGATAAGCTCACTTTTATACTCCCTCTCAATGTCACCCTCAATCAAAGAATGATAGTTGAATGGATGTAATTTTTCTTTCTGCTCCACTAGTTGTTCAGTATCCATAATAATTGGTGACTTGGCATCAGACGCCTCAATTTTTTTTTTTAACTGATCCTCCAAGTCATGAATATCTGAGCCAAATTGGTCTATCTCTTGTCTGAGCTCAACCCTACCTTCTATCAGCTGTTTCGTCATGTATGTAAGATTATCACGAAGAAACTCATAAAATTTAACTTTTTCTTCTTGTTCCCTTAGCCAAGATTGGCTCGCTATGTTTGCTTCCTCACAGCTTTCTCCTAGTAGAGACTCTTCTTCTACTAGGGTTTCATCTTGGGTATTGACTAAGATCGTAACTTGCTGATCAATACAAGTTTCAGCCATAGCCTGTATCTATGTGAGTTGGGAACCTATCCTCTCCACAAACTGACTAGTATCCAATTCAGTAGATTGAGTAGGTGCACACCACTCGCTCCCCTGAAAATTTTGACAAATACTTTCTAGGTGGGGTCCTTCACAAAAACAACAAGAATCATCATCATTCGACCACCATCTATGCCAGGCTGACATATCAAGAAGAGTGATGGAAAAGCAAAAGAAACTAAAAATATAACTATGTAAAAAAAAATATGTACAACTCAAATAAATAACTTGAAAAAGTCTAATCTAGATAAACAATTAACTTCTAAGTCTCCGGCAATGGCTCCAAAAACTTGTTGCGTCCTAACGCACACGCAAGTGTATGCGGTCGTACAAGTAATATAGGATTGTAAGTCCAGATATCGTACCCACAGGGACTTGTCGATTAACTATTTTACTAAATTAAACTAGTTCTAATTATTTATTCAAGCGTAAAATGTCAAAGAAATATTTATTAACCAAAGTAAAAAGAAGAAGTTAACTAATGAATAATTAACCAAACAAAGAGCAGGTTTTTACGTAATCAATGTGATGAAATCAATCTAGGATTATGGATTCGCTAACGATCATGTTGAGTAAGCAATTTCATTAACTTGTTTATTTATCTAGTTGTTGATTTCGGGGTTGATTTTACAACTATGGTCTTTCGAGCCTCTAGTTGCCTATCCAAAATAGCATCACAACTACATCATTGAGCGGGGATGTGACATCTTATTCCGAATGCTTTTATATATCTTCCCGTATAAACTAAACAAGACGTTCTAGGTATATTCCTATCCTAGTCGCTAACCTACCCTTTACGTTACAAAAGAGAGGCCTTGCTCCCTATATTCTTCATTATATCCCAATGATTCTTCTTCCGAGTTCACAAAGAGATTATATATTTATTTTAATGGTAGGTAAGTGTTAAAATAGTAAGCACAAGAATATAAGAACAACTAATATGATAATCTTCACAAATCAAATCAAGAGTCTACTGCAACAATCATGAAGCTACCACAATCCTAGAACGAGAAGTTTAACTCCACATAGACATGCAGCAATTACAACAACTCATCCAAAGAAAAACATAAAAATTAATAATAAAGGAGAAAAAAAGATGAAACCAATATTCTCCGGCCTCCACGGCGGCTCCTAGCTCTTCGTAGGTCAAAGGTTATGTAAAAATCGTGATCTGAGATGTATTTATAGAGTATGAGGAAAATAACCCCTTTTCCTACTTGGATTAAGAATAGAAGAAAGCTGGAAAATTTCCGGATTTGGCCTTGGCGCGTCACCCCAGGCACCAAACTGCGGTAGTTTTGGTCCTGGGGCAGCGCCCCACCATAGCCCCAGCATCACTCTGCTAAAGTTTTAGGCCTGGGGCAGCGCCCCACCATAGCCCCGCTCCCCAAGTTTTTTTCTTTGCTATCTTTTTCTCCCGGAACGTTGCTAACTCCTTTCCAATGCTTTTATGCTTTCCGTTTTAGCTCTCATGGGTTGTTTTTCTCCACATTATCCTTGAAAAGCATCTAATCACATATATTATCTCACCACCATGAAAATGCAAATAATCATAAGGATATACATGACTTTTTCCCTCGAAACAAGGCTAAAATATGGGTAAATAAGGCAAGCGGGCATATAAATACGCCCAAGATCAGTTGTCATCCCTCAATCCTTTATGTTCTAGCATAGCCTAAATAGTATCTTTAGTTCCAGATATTTTCCTGAGTTTGGTTAATTAGTATGCTTGGGGCCTTGGGATGGATAAGTTAGAAATCCTCAGTATAGGATTACCGATAGATTTCGGGGTAGGTTCTCCTTATTAGTTTACGCTTTACCATTTCCGTTTCACATTATTTTTTGTATTTATGTATTGTAGGCCCGATGTCGTGTACATTGGATTAGCTGGACTCCAGGTAGTTTACTTGATCCTCAACTCTTATCGGTTTGTTTTCCTTTTTAGCCCATCTTGGAAAAGATTATTACGCATTAGCCTAGATTTGGTTAGACAATGTCTTAGGGTGAATTCCTTTAGGAGGTTGTTAGGAGTTTGGCCCTCCTAGGTGCTTTCTTTTAAATTTGGGATCTTTTCATTAGTCTGTGGACCTTAGTTCTCTTCGGCGCGGGTTGATTAGGCTTGGTTGTGATGGTTGTCGAGAGTTTTCGCTTATATTCTTGAGTTGTGATTATTTATCATGGCATACAAAGGATTTGATTTAAAACACTCTACTCGATTTTAGAAATGGATTTTCGATTGAGATATTTGTTACTTATCAGATTTTCTTATGAAAAGCATGGTATATTTTTCAAAGTTCTTATTTGAGAAAAACTTGCATGCCCGAGGAGACATGTGTTCCAGGTGTTTTACTTATTATTATCATGGCGCTCGAAGACATGTGTTCTGGGTGGTTTTACTTATTATCATGGCATGCTCATTGAGATATGGTTCAAAAATTGGTATACGGATCGCGAGTCCCTCATGAGTCCTGCCTTTGCAAGCTACGGCTGGAGGAGGAGTATATCATACTATTGGCACTTGACTCCTATCATATTGCATATGATCGCACATTTCCACATGCATTTTTCTCCATTAGGTCATTTGCTATCTACTAATGTCTGTTGTTTGTACCCACTGGGCTTATGAGGGTCCGGTTGGATCTATTGTTTGTTGTTTGTATCTTTTGGGCTTATGAGGGTCCGATTAGGTTATTCTATGATTGTGTACCCTCTAGGCTTATGGGGGTTCGGCTAGGTTTTTGTAGACTACTTTAATTTACTTTATCATACTTTGCTTTACGCTTTGTTCAGTTATTTACTTTCTCTCTCAGTATTGTCTAGTTATGACTTGTATCTTTATTCTGACTCCCTTTTTATTTTTTTCCCTTTTGAATATTCATATTTTGCTATACTCTTATCTTATTTGAGCTCAGTCGACCTATGATGCGTACTGAGTACCGTGTCTTTTGGTACTCATGCTACACTTCTGCATCTCTTACCTTGATGCAGACCCTAGCATGATTTATCACCGCTGACGATGTCCTGGTGCTGAGTTACTGATTTGGAGATTCAGGGTGAGCTTCTGACGTTCAGAGGTGATTCATCTCCTTCTACTATGGGATTAGTCTTATTTTATATTTTGAAGACTATTATGTATATTTATGTTTTATCTAGTACTTCTTATGTCGTAGTAGCTCTTATACTGGTCAATACCAGGTTTTGGGGATTCCGTTGTATATCGGGTTCTCTTCTCTCCATGTTTATATATATGCATATGCTTTCTTCCACTTATTTAAGTTGTTTACTCGATTATGAAGGCCGTCCTCTTGTTAGCCCATTACTTGTCATTTCGGGCTAAAGGTTGGCTTACCTACTGGTCGATTATAGTAGGTACCATCACGACCTGAGAAATTGGGTCATGACATATACACTCTTAAGTTTTAAGGTGGTAAAGAGAGGAGGCATGTGAGAGACACAAAATAACTTTAAAATCTTATTAATATGAACATATGTAATTTTTTAATTGGACAATTTATAATTAATTAGTGCACATAATTAATTAACATTAAAATTTAAGCAACTATTTTCCTTTCTTTCTCGGTGAAGTAAAATCAAATTTTATTTTATTTTCCTTTTTAGTGATGCACTACTAAAAATAACATACATTAAATTAACTTTAGATTTCCTAGAAGAGTATTAATTTATTATGAAAATTATAATTTGCAATACATTTTTATTGATATTACTGCCAGTGCATACTGATATTCCTAAAATAAATTGAAACTTAATATTTTCTAAAAATATATTCTTAAAATTGATTCAACAGCTAAATTTAGCATCAAAACCAAAAAAAATAAAGAAAACAAAATTCAACAGTATCCCTAATTACCAAAAAGGGAAAAAATAATAAAATTTGACTTTATTTCACAAAGAATGAAAAAAAAATAGTTTTAAAAATGCCTCTTAAATTTTAATGTTAATTTAATTATATGTACTAATTAATTATAACGTCTCCAATTGAAAAATAACATGTGTCTATATTAATAAGATTTTATGTTATTTTTGGTTTCTCACATGTCTCCAAGTGAGTGAGTACACTCTCCTTGACACTTCAACACTTAAGGGTACATATATTCCATTTTAAAGTAGTTCGGGGGGGGGGGGGGGGGGGGAGGAGGGGTAACGTAACGACCCTTGTCCGTTGTTACGGTATAGTCTAGCATGCCGAAATTCGGGTTAAGTTTCTCTCTGAATAAAGTGTTAAAAATTTAAGGCTAGGCTAGTCTTGGATGAATTTCAAGTGTGGTATGGTCTAAATAAATCTGGTAATGGATAAGTTGGGGTCTATAAGACTCGAGACCATATTAGGATAGTTAAGAGGTGAAGGAGTTCGTAGAAACTTTTCAAAGTGAATTCGAGTTAGTAGAATTTTGGTTATCGCATTTGACGTAAAAGGGTTAGTTCGAGATGCCAATATCTGGAAGTGTGTTGTAAAACTGACAAAAATCTAGGATTATTGGACTTTCTGCCTCGCCTAGGACACTGCTGCAGAGGATAGGCCGTTGTCATGGGCATACTATAGAGGGAGTATTTCCCCTGTAGCGGAGGTCAACCTGGGTCAACCCCGCCATAGCAGGCAGATCCCGCCATAGCAGGCAGATCCCGCCATAGCAGGCAGATCCCCTTTAGACTTTAAATATTATTTTTCATTCTAGACCTAGAAAGGGCGATTTAGGGCGAACTTCATCAGTTTCCACCCAAATTCCTTCGTTGAGGTAAGTTAATTCACCTGTTTATCTAGTTTTTCATTGGTTAATTCTTAGAATCACCAGGTTTTTATTGTGGGGGAGGATTTTACTTGACCTAGGTTAATTTTCTAGTGTAAATTAGTGAAAACAAGGTTGTAGTACTTGGGTTTTGGTCAAGGGTGGATAAATTAAGGTTGTATGATTAGAAATCTTTGTTTTAACCTTGAAGTTGATAGAATTAAGGTGGAATGAATGTAGAAAGACCCTAGAATGAGGAAATGATCATGGTTTCTAGCCTTGGGGTTATGGGATTAGGTTGTAATCCTTGTAATTGTTAGGATTTTTGTTGAATGGTGGTTACCTTATTATTTTTAGACCACAATCAAGCAAAAATTATAAAATAGGGCAAGGCTCAAGTTTGTTAGACAAGTGCAAGGCTTGGATTGAGGTAGGTGAAGGTTGAATTGTAGTTAAGACTCAATTGATTTATGTTTGCATGTTATCTGCCTGCTTGTTTAGTTGTTGTAATGCATGTTGTAAATGTTAACTGGTTGGATATTATTGCAAGTGTTTAATCACCTGAAATGAGATTGAGTAAAATGTCTTATTTTAAGTGCAATGTGATCGTGCTATCTCATAATGTGATTGTAAGTGTTGTGACATGAGTTGATATTATGAGATGAATCGATAAAGGTCATTATCACAAAATTGGTGGAACTCAGGATGTATAAGGGTGGGGACATTGAAATAAGGGTAGTATAATATTGGTTTGAGACAAGGGTGGTAGACACTAGGGGTGGGCATGGTATGGTATGGTATTTAAAACTTTGGTTCGGTAATTTCGGTATTTGGTTTTTAAAAATACAATACCATTACCATACCAAATTTATTCGGTATGGTTCGGTATTTTAAAGTTCGGTTTTGGTATCTTGCGGTATGGTAAATCGGTAACCATAGTTTGTTCAACTTCGACTAATATATACTTGTACAATAGAGAATTATGACTTTGACTTTTCAAAAAATATCTCAATTATATCATATCAACACATTACACATGTTGAAATATATATTCAAAAGAAGGTATAAGCAACACCCTTTGTTAATCAATTACACAACAAAATATTTCAATCAAAATTAAGTAATCAAAGTTCCAATGTCTAAATATTTAGTTTTATACTAATATTAGATTGTATATTTTCTAGTATTTTAAAATATATAAATTATTTATGCAATTATATACTTCGGTATGGTATTCGGTATTTTGGTATATTATTTATAAATATCGAATACCACACCAAATACCAAAAAAATTAAAATACATACCATATACCATACCAAATATCATAATATCCAAACCACGGTATCAAAAATTTTAGTTTGGTATGGTAATTCAGTATATACCATACCATGCCCACCCATAGTAGACACTAGATGCATGGGTTATTTGGTACATGGACTGAGCTCGTCCCCTGCAGGTCATGGTTAATAGCCATTTATAAGACTCATAGCATGTGTGTACATGGTATTGGTGAGTTTGATGATTCCATGAGTGGACCTAGTTCACTTATAGAACGTAAAACTCACCAATACCATGTACGCACAAGCTATGGGTCTTATAAATGTACACTAACCATGACGTGCAGAGGACGAGCTGAGTCCATGTACCAAATAACCCAGACATCTAGTGTTTGCCACCCTTATCCCAAACCAGTGTTATACCACCATTATTCTAACATCTCCACCATTTTAGCTCTTGAATTCCACCAATTACATGACAATGACCTTTACCAGTTCATCTCACAATATCAACTCATGTCATAATACTTACAATCACATTATGAGAGACAGCCACACTACACTTAAAAATAAGTCGTTTTAAAAAAAGTCATTTCAAGTGATTAGGCACTTGAAATATTATTCGGCCAGTTAACATTTATATCATGCATTACAACAAGTAAACAAAGAGGCAGTTAACATGCACACATAAACTAAATTGAGTCTCAACTACAATTCAACCATCACCTACCTCAATCCAAGTCTTGTCCTAGTCTAACGAACTTGAGCCTTGCCCTATTTTGTAATTTTTGCTTGATTGTGGTCTAAAAATAATAAGGTAACCACCATTCAAAAAAATCCTAACAATTACAAGGATTATAACCTAATCCCATAATCCCAAGGCTAGAAATCATGATCATTTCCTCATTCTAAGGCCTTTCTACATTCATTCCACCGTAATTCTATCAACTTCAAGGTTAAAACAAAGATTTCTAGTTATACAACTTTAATTTATCCACCCTTGACCAAAACCCAAGGACACCTTGTTTTTACTAATTTACACCAGAAAATCAACTTAGGTCAAGTCAAATCCTTCCCCACAATCAAAACCTAGTAATTTCATGGATGAACCAATAAAAAACTAGTTAAAGGGGTGGATTAACTTACCTCAATGAAGAAAATTGGGTGGAAACTAATAAAGTTCGCCCTAAATCACCCTTCCCAAGTCTGGAATGAAGATGGAATGAAAAATAATATTTTAAGTCTAAAAATTCATTTAATAGGGCGTAACGCACTATAAAGGCCCAATCCCCGATATAGCAGCATCATTGTAGCGGGATCTGCCCGCTATGGCGGGGTTGACCCAGGTTGACCTCCACTACAACAGAAATATTCCTGCAATAGCGGGCTTATGATAGAACCTTGTCTCCTGTTGTAGCAGCCTAAGCAAGGCAGAAAGTCTAACAATCCCAGGTTTTTATGAGTTTTACAATATACTTCTAGATATTGGCATCTCGAACTAACTCCTTTATGTCAAATGCGATAACCAGAGTTCTACTAACGTGAATTCACTTCCAAAAGTTTCTACAAACTCCTTAACCCCTTAGCTATCATTATACGATCTCGAGTCTTATAGACACCAACCTATCTATTATCAAATTTATCTAGACTATACCGCACCTTAAATTCATCCAAGACTAGCCTAGCTTAAAATTTTTAACACATTATTTGGGGAGAAAATTCGCCTAAATTTCGGCATGCTAGACTATACCATAAAGATGAAAAAGGGTTGTTACAATAGATATCAATTTATCCATCACTCATCCTCAAATGATAAATCAAGAAAAATGGGTAACATAAAGCAAGGAGAGTACCTGAATCCTCAAACAAGTGAGGGTACTTGTTGCGCATATCTGCTTCAGTCTCCCAAGTTGCCTCCTCAATTAGATGGGCTTCCACTGAACTTTCACTTATCTAATCTCCTTAGTCCTCAACTTTCAAACATCTAGATCAAGAATCACTATTGGTTCCTCCTCATAAGAAAGGTTCTTGTAAAGCAAAACTGAGTCTCACTTAATTATGTAGTCGCCATCCCCATGATATTTCTTAAGCATGGAAATATGAAACACCGGATGGACCCCGGACAGGCTTGGAGGCAATGCCAGCCTGTAAGCTACCGGACCTACCTCATCAAGAACCTCAAACAGATTGATATACCTGGGGTTAAGCTTGCCTTTCATACCAAATTGCATAACTCCCTTTATGGGAGACACCTTCAGCAACACATGCTCACTCGATTTGAAATACATATCCTTTACATTGCGGTCTGCGTATTCCTTTTGTCTACTTTGGGCTTCCAACAACTTGTCTTGAATGAACCTCACTTTCTCTTAGGCTTCCTTCACCAGGTCTATGCCCAAAGTCTTCACATCACCTACCTCGAACCAACCTATGGGTGATCTATACCTTCTCCCATAAACTGCTTAAAATTGGGCCATGTCGATACTAGAGTGATAACTATTGTTGTATGAGAACTCATACAATGGTAGGAATTTATCCTAGTGACCCCCAAAATCAGCCACACATTCTCGTCACATATCCTCAAGTACCTGAATGGTCCTCTCAGACTAAGCAGTACTAAGGTCAAGCTTGGTTACCAACTCCTCATGCAACTTGTGCTAAAATTTTGAGGCAAATTACATACCTCTGTCGGATATGGATATTGTCACCCCATGCAATATGAGGACTTCCCTGACATAAATCTTCACTAACTGCTCTGAATTTTAATTTACCTTAACTTGAAGGAAATGAGCAGACTTTATCAGCCTGTCCACTATGACCTGTTAAAGGTCTTAGGAAGACCCACTACAAAATCTATAGCAATTCTCTCCCACTTCCACTCGGGAATGGGCATCCTCTTAAGAAAACCTGCAGGCCCTTGATGTTCATACTTCACCTGCTGACAATTATGACAATTGGCCACATACTCTACTATATCTTTCTTTATTCGGGGCCACTAATAGATCTGTATCAAGTCACAATACATCTTTGTTGTACCAGGATGATAGAGTATCAAGAACCATGAGATTATGCAAGCAAACCTGAAAGCTATTTTTGGTATATCCTCTGGCCAAATCCTTAATTGGTGATACCCTGACCTTAAATCTATTTTGGAAAATACTGAAGTACCCTGCAATTGGTCAAATAAATCATCTATTCGAGGCAAAAGGTACATATTCTTGATGGTAACCTTATTCAGCTTTTGGTAGTCTATACACATTCTCATGCTACCATCCTTTTTCTTAACGAACAACACTGGATCACCCCAAGGCAAAGCACTAGGACGAATAAACCCCTTTTCAAGTAATTCCTACAACTAAGTATTCAGCTTCTCAACTCGGTCGGAGCCATTCTATAGGGAGGGATAGAGATTGGGCGAGTCCCTAGTTCAAAGACAATGCGAAAGTCAATGTCCCGATCCGGAGGCATACCAGGCAAGTCGGTGAGAAATACCTCCTGAAATTCAGACACTATAGGAACTGACTCAATAGAAGGGACCTCTACATTAACATCCCAAAGATGTGCTAAAAAGTCCGAACACCCTTTCCCAACAAGCTTCTTAAAACAAACGAAAGAGACTATTTTCACTGGTTTAGACTTATAAACACCTTCTTGTTCTAACTTATCCATCCTCGGCATGTCTAAGGTCACAGTTTTAGCATAACAGTTTAGAACAACATGATACAAGGATAACCAAGTCATACCCAAGATGATATCAAAATCAAGCATATCAAGAATCACCAAATCCACCCAAGTCTGAAAGCCCATAAACATAACAGAGCAAGCACGATACACTTGAGTCAGTACCACAGAGTCTCCAACCGGAGTAGATACAAATACATGTGAGTCAAGCATATCACAAACCAAATCCAAACCCAAGACAAATTTAACATATACATATGAATAAGCAGAACCTGGATAAAATAAGACCATAGCCATCCAGTGACAAATGAGAATAGTACCTGTAATGACTACATTTGAAGTCTCCACCTCAGATTTGGCTGGAAAGGCATACCAATGAGCTCTACCATCAATCTGAGAAATCTATATAACAAGCTTAACACAACCTCTCCTTGTGTTACTACCACCTCAATTTCTACCACAGCCACCCTGATAACTACCACGCCCACCCTTTGGACAACTTCTACCATTACCGCTACCACCTCTACTATCAAGAACCATAATCTGGACTACTGCTGACCCTGAAAATTAGCCTGCCTACCATTATGATAATCCATCTTGAAATGCGCAATACCACCACAAGTAAAGCAACCTTGATCTAGTGAGGGCGGGTTAGAAGAATAATATGAAGACCCTTCACTTCTCACAACTAACAACTATTGAGTGGTCCCTGGCTGACTCCCTGTAGATACCGGTAGAGCCAACTTTATATGATGACCTAGATAGGCCTGATGCCCACAGCACCTAGAGTGAGATCCGCTACAGTTTCTCGCATTTTAGGCCTTCTTCGCTGCCATCTTCACCTGACCAACCTTCTTGACTCCTTCCACTTTCTTTACATAGTCAAAAACATCATTAAAAGTCTTCCTAGTAGAAGTTATTTGCAAGTCCATAACCTGCAATTCAGTATTCAAACCTATCATAAAGAGTTGTATCCTCTCATCTTTAGTACCAAACAACTGAGTAGCATATCTGGAGAAGGCATAAAATTTAGCCTCATAGGCTGCAACTGACATACTTCCCTACTCAAGAGTTAGAAACTCTTCCTTTTTCTGTGACACAGAGTGTGTGGCATATACTTCTCTAAGAATAGGGTATGGAACTGAGTCTATGTAAATGGAGGTAGAGTTAGAGACCGACATTCCACCTGAGCCCTCTACCACTGCTTAGCATCACCATACAATTGGAAGGTCAAAATTCCACACCATGCTGGTCCATAATGCCTATTTTATGTAGCCTCTCATAATAATCAATGATAAACTCGAACGAATCCTCTATCTCAGAACCAATAAAGGTAGGGGGTTTCATCTTCAGAAACTTAGTCAGTATGTCATGTTTAGTCCCGGTCATAACAGGACCTAAAGTCGTATGAGGGAAAACGTTTGTCAATGAAAACTCATCCATCCTAGGAGTTGATGATGCGGCAGGCAATCTTGAATACTGGTAAGCATGCACTGTAGGCGTGGCTCCAGTACCTGCCAGCCCACTCAGAAAACTAAGTACATGATGAATCAGTTCAGAAGATATCTAGGGAGGAGATGCATCGCTCGGAACTGGTGTTGCCTTCTCTTGTTCCAGAACCTCCTCATTAATAGCCTCATCATGATGATCCTTGGGTAGGGGAGGTGTCTCAGCTCTCTGTTGGGATGGATTAGTTGCAGCCCAGGATCCACCTCTGGCTGGTGTTGCCCTACCTCTTTCTCATACCCTACCTCGGCCTCTACTTCTGGCGGTGGGTTCTGTAACTAGAACTATTGGTATGGCAGCTTCTTCTTTGGGTTCATTAGCTCTCATATCCACCACATGCAAAAAATAGAGTGAAGAGGTCAGATACCAATTTGGATCGCCAGATACCAATTGGAATCAAGTTATAGTATGAAAGAAGAAAGAAAGTGATAATTTTCTAAAGTCCTATAGTCACCCGAAGAAAAGTATAGACATCTCCATACCATTCTACAAGACTCTACGAGACTCATTTTGGTACAACAAGATCAGGAACCTAGGGCTCTGCTACCAACTTTTGTCACGACACAAACCCGCCGTGAGTGGCACCTATACTAACCTTCTGGTAGGAGAACCATTTAGCCTCAGTTACCCAACATCAGTACCTAATAGTTTTAAAATATGAAATAAATGAATCCATTATCAATCATTAATTCGGATAAGTCTAAAATCAAACAGTGCAGAATAAACCAAATGTCTAAAATGCCCCCAGAAACTGAAAGTCATTATACCGAAATCTCTAAATATGAATATATACGGGTACAACTGGAAAACTAGAATAACTAAAATGTTTGTGTCCAAAACAAATGGATAAGAATATAGCATATGAAGACTCATGGTTGCTAGGAAGATGAAGCTCACCCTTAAGTCGGAAACAATCAGTGACTACAATTGAGGTCTCATCAAAGCCACTGGAATATGCTCTGCACTCAAAAAAAAAAGAGTACATGTAGTATCAGTACAAAATTACTATGTACTGGTAGGGTCATCGGCCAACTCAATTTAATAAATATAAACACGTAATCAACAATTTTTAAACAAGTATAACTATGTAACACTTAGCATTTTGTTTTCACTTAGGCCTCATTTGTTTGCACTTAATGGAGGTCTGAATCTGAATGGTTCAGACCTTAGGTCATTAAGTGCATTTGTTTTTATTAAGATTTAAGTACTTAATTGGTCTGAATGGGCCTTAATCATTAAGATCTAGAACAAAGTCTTAATACCATTAAGAGGTAAACTTGTATTGACAATATTTACCACCACTATTTTCACAATCACCAGTCACCACCACTTACCACCTTTGTCATCACAACCACCATCACCATTGTCAACCACCATTACCGTCGTCAACCACCACCACCACCAGTCACCACTACTATCAGCCACTACCACCCCTACTACCTCCATCATTATATATAATTATATTCATTGTCACCACCACCACCGTCACCTCCAACACCACTGTGGTCAATCCTACAACTAACCAACTCCACCATCACAATTAGCACCGTCACTAACTACCACAAACACACCGTCAACTATTACACATTTTTCAGCCACCACCACCACCACCGTTGTCACCTCGGCGCCACCTCCACCACTATCTGCCACTACCACCAGTACAGTTAATCCCTACGACCAACCACATCCACCATCACAACTAGAACCGCCGCCAACTACCAAACATTCTTTAGTCACCACCATCAACACCGCCAACTACTAACCTTAACCAACTTCACCATCACAAAAACCACCACCAACACTACCAATCGCCACTATTATTACAGTCACTAAAACATCAACCACCTCTACCATCAACTATCACTGCCAACATTACCAGCCACAAACACCAACCATAACCACCACCACCATTATGAACCATCTACATCATCACTAGAAAACATAAATGTCTCATTTTTTTAATCAACTAATAATTTTATTTTTATTAAATTAAGTTTTTTTCTAATGTATAATTAATTTTTATTTGAATTGTCCTTTTATTATATTTATAAATAAATAAATTATGCATATTCAGATGTTGAAAAACAAACAGTCTTAATCATTCAGTATTCAGATCTAGAGAAAACATCTTAATCATTCAGATGTGCATTCAGATTCAGACGTCTTAATCTTAATGAAAACAAATGAGGCCTTAGTCCCTTCACAAATAGTAAACAAGTAAATCAGACAAATACAGGACAACTTCAACCAATCCGCCACATCAACATTATGACTAATAAAAGTAAATTAAACCTTACAACAATTTCCCTTTTTACTTGACTTCAACAGATGATTACACAATTCAAGTAAGTTAATAGCTGGGGCCACTCATGGATCCAAAATAACATCAATAATAACCCGGTTAACTCATGGAACCGTCAAACTCACCAATATTATGTACACACATGCTATAAATTTTATAAATGCCCACTAGCCATGACTAGGGGATGAGCTTAGTCCATGTACCAAATAACCCAGACAACAAGTGTCTGCCACCCTTATCCCGAACCAGTGTTATACCACCCTTATTCCAACGTTCCCATCCTTGTACCTCTTGAATTTCACCAATTCTGTGACAATGACCTTTACCGATTTATCTCACAATATCAAGTCATGTCATAAAACTTACAATCAAATTATAAGATAGCACATCCACATTACACTTTAAAACAAGCCTTTTTATAAAAAAGTCATTTAAGGTGATTAGGTACTTGCATTATTATCCAGCCAGTTAACATTTATATCATGCATTGCAACAAGTAAACAAAGAGGTAGTTAACATGCACAAATACATTAAATTGAGTCTCAACTACAATTCAACCATGACCTACCTCAATCCAAGCCTTGCACTGGTCTAACAAACTTGAGCCTTGCCCTATTATGCAATTTTTGCTAGATTGTGGTCTAAAAATAATAAGGTAACCACCATTCAAAAAATCCTAACAATTACAAGGATTATAACCTAATCCCATAACCCCCAAGGCCAGAAACCATGATCATTCCCTCATTCTAGGTTTTTCTACATTCATTTCACCTTAATTCTACCAACTTCAAGGTTAAAACAAAGATTTCTAAGCATGTAACCTTAATTTATCCACCCTTGACATATTTCCAAGGTATATACCTTGTTTTCACTAATTTATACTAGAAAATCAACCTAGGTTAAGTCAAATCCTCCCCCATAATTAAAACCTAGTGATTCTAAGGATTAACCAATGAAAAATTAGTTAAATGGGTGGATTAACTTACCTCAACAAAGAAAATTGGGTGGAAACTAATGAACTACGCCATAAATTGCCCTTCCCAGGTCTGAAATGAAGATGGGATAAAAAATAATACTTTAAGTCTAAAACTTCATTTAACAGCATATAACCCGCCATTGCAACCCAATCCCCATTATAATGACATTGCTATAAAGGGATCTTCCCGCTATGGCAAGTTAACCTATGTCGACCTCCATTACAGCAAAAATATTCCCGCTATGACGGACCTGCAACAATGGCATGTCTCCCACCATAGAGGCCTAGGCGAGGCAAAAAGTCTGACAATCCTAGTTTTTTGCAAGTTTTACAACACACTTTAAGATATTGATATCTCGAACTAATTCTTTTACGTCAAACGCGATAATCGGAGTTCTACTAACCTGAATTCACTTTCAAAAGTTTCTACGAACTCGTTAATATCTTAGCTATCATAATATAGTCTTGAGTCTTATAGACACTGACCTACCTATTAACAAATTCATCTAGACCATACCACACTTGGAATTCATCCAAAACTAGCCTAGCCTGAAATTTCTAACACTTTATTTGGGGAGAAACTTAACCCAAATTTTTGCATGCTAGACTATACCATAATGATGAAAAAAGGACGTTACATCTTGTAGACAATATTGGTAACTATAAAGTAGTTATGTACTCAAGAAACCAGGGAAATAAAAGGTTCAAGAGGAATTATAATATGTATTGTGATATCTGCAAGATTAAGGGTCATTCTAAGAAAAATGTTCTTTAAGGTAGTTGATTATCCAGTTGATTTTAGATAGAAGAGGAAAAGGTTTGATACAGGCAGCAACAGTGGGAGTGCAGCCTATCATGTTGCAGCCGAGAGAGAGCCAAAGATGATGAAAAATACCTTAGAGAAAGTCAAACAATCTGCACAAGCTACTGACTATGGGAAAACTTCTAACATACTTTCACCAGCACTTCTAATGTCTTGAGCACCAACCAACTAAATTAATTTGTAAGCTAATCCTCTTACCAAAAATTAGTATGAACAAATACTGCAGTTGCTGAAAAAAATTGATGCTACCACAACTGTTGGACAACCATGCTCATCTGTAAACATGGCAGGTATGATTGAAATCACAGCTATGATACCACCTCATAGTCCTAAGTGGAATGTGAACACAGGTGCCACTAACCACATGACTTCTGATGAAGGGATACTCAATAAAGGAACAGTTAAAGAGACTATAAATCCCAAGAATATGCATCTACCTAATAGAGATGTCTCTTATGAAAATCAAGCAGGAACTAGCTCTACATCTAAGACAAACAAAATATCAAATATCTTTTATATTCCTCAGTTCAAGTATAATTTGTTATCTCTATCTCAACTAACTAGAGAGTTGCAATGTTTTGTATCCTTTTTTCATGACTTTTGTCAATTTCAGGATCTCTTCACATGAAGTGTGAAGGAGATTGGTAAATTAAAAGATGGACACTTTACATCTTGATGAACAAGAAAAGAAATCATATCAACTTAGTTGTTCAAAACTCTAAAGCTTCTGCAGATTGCAAGATTTATATTACTGTTTGGAATAAAAGACTTGGACATACTTCTTTCATAGTACTTAGTAAACTATTTCTTAGGAATATTCAAACTATTAAGAATGAGATTTCTAATTGTACTGTGTGTCCATGTGCAAAACAAACTAGATTACCATTTCAGAATAATAGTATTAAAAGTACTAGTTGTTTTGAACTAATTCATGTAGACCTTTAGGGTCCTTACATTCTCTTATGAAAATCAAGCAGGAACTAGCTCTACATCTAAGACAAACAAAATATCAAATATCTTTTATATTCCTCAGTTCAAGTATAATTTGTTATCTCTATCTCAACTAACTAGAGAGTTGCAATGTTTTGTATCCTTTTTTCATGACTTTTGTCAATTTCAGGATCTCTTCACATGAAGTGTGAAGGAGATTGGTAAATTAAAAGATGGACACTTTACATCTTGATGAACAAGAAAAGAAATCATATCAACTTAGTTGTTCAAAACTCTAAAGCTTCTGCAGATTGCAAGATTTATATTACTGTTTGGAATAAAAGACTTGGACATACTTCTTTCATAGTACTTAGTAAACTATTTCTTAGGAATATTCAAACTATTAAGAATGAGATTTCTGATTGTACTGTGTGTCCATGTGCAAAACAAACTAGATTACCATTTCAGAATAATAGTATTAAAAGTACTAGTTGTTTTGAACTAATTCATGTAGACCTTTAGGGTCCTTACAGATCATCTACATCTGATGGAAACAAATACTTCCTTATTATTGTTGATGATTTCTCTAGATTTATTTGGATTTTCTTACTAAAGCAAAAAAGTGATGTATGCGTATCTCCGAAATATTTCTTAACCTATACTAGGACTCAATTTTATAGGACTATAAATGTAATAAAAAAAACAATGGTACTAAGTTTCTGAATAGTATTTTCAATAATATGTTCAAAGAACTAGGCATTCTACATCAAACCACCTGTGCCTATACACCTTAGCAAAAATGGAGTTGCTGAGAGAAAGCATAGGTATATACTTGAAGTAACTAGATCTATTAGATTCCAAGAACATATTCCTATTAAGTTCTGGGGACATTGTGTCTCAGCATCTGTATACTTGATCAATAGACTACCTAGTTCTGTAATCAACAATATGTCACCTTATGAGAGACTTTATCAGAAGAAACCTGATCTTAATCACCTTAGGATTCTAGGATGCTTATGTAATGCAAAATACACTAATCAACATGATAATCTTCTGTCTAGAACAAGAATCTCTATGCATATGGGATATTCAGAACTGCAAAAAGGTTACATCTTATATGACTTAATTGATAGTGTGTTCTTTGTGAATAGGGATGTTTTATCCAATGAGAAACTATTTCCATTTCACAAAGAGATTAGAGTACTGAGCATATGTTTGTGGATACAACTGCACCCGTTGAGGGATTAGAACCACTAAAACATGCACTCAGGTTTTGAACAATTCACAAGTAACTATAAATGTTCCTGAGAAGCACTTGGTGCATAATCAATAAGAAGAAATACCTTCATAGGCAAAAGTGGAAATAGAAATGGACATGCAACACCATGAACATGTGCATGTTCAAGAACCAACAAAGGTTGTGCCTCCTCAGTTTAATCAGAATCAAGAGTTAGTAGAAGTGGTACAATCTCAACCTAGGAGATCAACCAGAGGAACTCAACCACCTTTATGAATAAAGGACTTTGTGTCCTTGAATATTCATCAGGATACACCTTATGGATTGTATAAGTATCTGAGCTATGATGGACTAACAGACAAATACAAGTCATTTATAGTTGCTTTGTCCACTGTCATAGAGCCAAAATCTTATTCAAAAACTACTAAAGACCCAAGATGGATTGAATCAATGAAGTCAAAAATAGATGTATTGTACAACAATCACATGTGGGATATTATCTCACTATCTCCAAGAAAGAAGCCAATAGGCTGCATGTGGATCTATAAAGTTAAATACAAATTTGCAGGAGAGATAGAAAGGTTTAAAACAAGGCTTGTTGCCAAAGGGTATAGCTAAAAGGAAGACACAGATTATCAAGAAACATTCTCACATGTTGTAAAATGAAAACTATCTTGGCTATTGCAGCACAGAATCACTGGCATATACATCATATGAATGTTTTTAATGCATTGTTTCAAGGTAACCTAACTGATGAAATATACATGGAGTTGCCTCAAGTATTTAATAGTTAGGGGGAGAAGCATGTAGTGTACAGACTTGTTAAATCCTTGTATGGATTTAAACAAGCACCTAGGCAGTGGAAAGCCATGTTAACTAAAGCTCTAATGCAATTTGGTTTTAAACAAAGTGACTATGATCACTCTTTGTTTATTCAGAAAACATCTATGGGCACATCCATAGTTCTTATCTATGTGGATGATATGCTTATTACTGGATACAATTTAGAAATCATAGGGGAAGCAAAAGGGAAGTTGAAACAAGCTTTCAGGATGAAAGACCTAGGAGAGTTGAAGTACTTTCTGGGGATTGAGTTTGCAAGATCAAAGAAGGGAATAGTAATGCATCAAAGGGAATATACCTTGGAACTTATATAAGAAATTGGACTTGGTGGTTCTAAGCCATCTATGACACCACTTGATACTAATGAGAGCTAACAACAAGATAATATGATGAGTACATAAAGGCATCAGGCAAGGATCCACCAGCTGATCAGGCAGTCTATCTGAAGTTAATCAGACCCTAAGTCAATTTCTTCAAGAACCAAAGAAACATGGAAGATGCTCTAAGGATAGTAAGATATGTGAAAGGCTTACCTAGACAAGTCATTTTGCTATCCAGTAACCAGAATAACACAGTCAATGCATACTGTGATTCAAATTGGGCATCTTTCCCCCATTCAAAGAAATCAGTAACAGTGTATCTTGTGAAGCTGGGTGAGTCATTTATCACTTGGAAATCAAAGAAATAGTCTGTTGTGTCCAGAAGTTCAGTAGAGGTAGAGTATAGGAGCCTGGCATCTGTGATTGCAGAGTTGGTATGGTTTCTAGTACTTATGAAAGAACTTGGAATTGAGACAACAGTCTACCATGAGAGGACTAAACATATTGAAATAGACAGTCATTTTATCAGAGAAAAGATTTGTCAAGGACTGATTTCAACTAGGTACATCTCCACAACTGATCAACCTGCAGATTTGTTGACCAAGGGCCTGAGCAAAGTTCAATATCACTATCTCAGCTCCCAGCTAGGAGTTCTTAACATTTTTCTACCTCCTAGCTTGAGAGGGAGTATTCAGAAAGCTGAGAAATGAACACAATGACTAAATTGTCAATGAACAGTGACTTAACTAACTAATTAAATAGTTAGTTAAAACTAACCCTCCAGAAGTTAGTCGGGCTACCAGTTTTATTCTTTGATCCATTCCCTCATCTTTACACTATATACAACAGATGTGTCATAGAGTTATGTACATGAAATAGGATATTGGATACAATAAGATTGATCTCTCCTCTTTTCTTCATCATCTTCTTCTTCTTCTCATATCTTTGTGATTACTCATCATTCATAGCTATTTTGATCAATTAGAACAGAAACTTAGCAAGAAGAATAGCAGTCAGAGACAAACTGATGGAAGAAAAATAAGAAATGATACATATAAGAAGGGGGCAATAACAAGAAAGAGAGCAGAAAGAGAACACCAAAATACATTGATTTTTCATGTTTGATTGAGACTTGGGGATAATTATGTGAAGAAAGTTAGCGCCCATTACTTATCTCAGGAACCAGGTCCTTAGCACAATTCCACTTAAAGCAGTAAGTAAATTAACACACAGAATTTTACGTGGAAAATACCCTAACTCCAGGAGTAAAAACCACAAACTCACATTTACTCACAACTTCAAGTTTTATGATTACAACTCAATAATTAAAGGAACTAACTCTAGTACGTAGCCTCAAATAATACACTAATATTGTTTCTTCTCATAAACCCTCTCAAACTCTCGAACTCTTCCTCTCTCTCTCTCTCTCAAGAAGCCAAACCCACTTCTTGTTACAAGCCTCACAAACATACACTTTATGTATTAACAACCACGCAGGGTTGTACTAAGAACAACTCTCTCTTGTGTCTTCTTGGAATAGCTTGCTTGATATCTCTATTGCTTGAGAATACTCCTTCTCAGCTTTGTGCAATAGGTAGTTGAATTCTTCTTTGCTCTAATGTTTTTATAGAAGTCTCAAGCTCTCCTCACTTTGATAAGAAAAGGTAGTCCTTTCCTTGTAGGAGTTGGTCTCCGACTTGGAGTCCTTTCCTTGTTGGACTTGGACACTTCTACGCGCCTCCTTGATGCTCTTTTTCTTTCCTTGTTTGATTGCCATATTCTTTTTTCCTCTCCTTGTATGTCATGGATACTTCTTTTTATAGTTAGTTTCCATAAATATCATTTTACCAAAAATAGGTTTTACCTCATTATCAAAACTTGTTTGACTGGGTTTCTTCAATTTCCCTCTTTTTGATGATGGCAAACTCTATCCTACTTTTGAAAAAAATAACCTTAGCAGCAGTGGAAACTTGTTCAACAATACAGCCTCAATTTAACAAGATCAGCATCATAAGTATCATATTAATCTAGGTTCAACATTCATTCATGCCTTAGTATTAACAGGTTTCAGCAGTTTCTTTCTTTTTCTTTTATCACCTCTATCTTAATCACTCATTGTGTCATACTAAGTGGATCAAGCAATAACAACCAGTAGCTATCAACAATATAGCTAGCAACAATAACACTCTTCCCCCTTTTGACATCATTAAAAAACACAGTGACATATCAGGCTTTCAACCATAATCATGATGCAAGAGTTTAGAAGCAAAAAGGCATAAACACCAAGATAAGCACAAATTAAGCCAACCATTGGACCAAAACAAAATATACCAAATTTAATTACAAAAAACAAAAATTGTCTATCAATGAGAGCCAAAAACCAGTAATAATTCATAAGGGGAGGAGGGTTAGAGAGGAGAGGCTAAGGAGGATTAGGAGGAAGGCCTTTGCTTGGGGATCAGGCTCATCAGGGACTGGATGTTCTCCATATGTTTGTTCTGTTGCATAATCATATCAGTCTTCAGGGTGTCCACCTGAGCTTGAGAGATTGCAAGACACTTCTTCAACCCAGTATTCTCCTTCTCCAACTGAGCTATTTTCTGATGGGAACCCTCTAAATCCATCAAAGGTTGAGACATTAGACTGGAGCTTCTCTTCTTGGAGGGCTGTGCAGGCAAACACTCACACTCTTCCAAAGTGGAAAGAGTGATTCTATCATACTTGGTTGCTGCAACCTCTTCTCCTAGAGGCACATCAAAACTCCTAAATACCTCAGTCAGCAGGAACCCATAGGAGAAACCATGAGGGCCAGTCTTTGGAGAGGTTACTCTTCCCATATGTTTGATCATAAGTGCAGGGAAGTTGATCCTCTTATCCAGGTTTAGGGCATTCATGATCCCCATGTCCCTAAAGCTGGCCTCATTCCCCCTACCTCTTCTAAGAAATATCTCCTTGTTCACAATCTTAAGTAGGAGCCTATGATCAGGAGACATTTCTCATTTAAACACTTTTCTGGCCACCCTCTTCTCCATTCCTTGAGAGAACTTTTTGGTCAAAAGACAGTACTCATCAGATTTCCATACATATTCCTCCAGCCTCTCAGAAGTAACAATCAGTATCTCTCCTAACTTTTTAGGATCAAAGACAATCTCCACCCCCTGTACACTAGAACTGACCACCCAACCATCCAATAATTTTAAATTAGCATAAAATTCACCACGTCCTCCTTATGCAATACAACATTGTTAGTTTTAAATAGATGATTCCACCCCTGAAACCCAAGTCTATCTAGCAACCTTTTAATGAAGGGGTTAGACCGTACCTCTCTATCAATAATTCTACCCTTCAGGAGAGGTTGTGTGGTATAGTATCCAAGGGGTCCCAGCTTCAAGAACTTCTCATAGTTCTTGTTCTTCACAGCTTAAGGGGGGGCAATATCTTCTTCTCCTTCAACTTCTTATTCTTCCACATTTATTGGGTCATCATCAGCACCAATCTTCCTTTTACCTCTAGCTACCCTAGCTTTCTTCTTTTTTTTAGTTTCTATTTGATCATCAGAGGCCTTTTTCCTGGTATAAGGGGTTCTTGGTGGGAAGGAGGGAGCGGGTAGAGGATTTGTAGAGGGTTTGAACAGTGATTTCCCGGGGGGTTTTATAGCACCCGTCTTCTTGTATCCAGGTATAGTGGTATACTCACCCTTGGTATATTTTCGGGCAACAATTACATCCTCGTCATTGTCAACTTCTTCTTCCGACAAAAAGGGTTTGGAGGCTGAAGTAGGCACAATGGGGTATGTTTCTTCCGAACTCCATGAGATGTTTAGGGAGTCAGTTTTTTATGGAGATGAAGGTTTTGAGGATTATTTTGGAGATGGTGATCATAGGAGAGCAAATGGAAGAGTAGGAGATAGAGACCTTGATTGTTGTTCCCCCTGAGTGGGAGCCACAATAAATGGGGAGAATTCCTCATCATTGGAGTAGTCAACAGGAGAGTGGAGAGGGAAAGCACTAGGTTTTGAGGAAGAGGAATCTATTGTAGTGATTTTTGGAGATTTAGAGAAGAAGGTTTGATGAATCTGTGAAAGAGAATGTGGAGGAGATGAATGGTTTCTTGTTAGAGAGGTATTTAAAGTGTGAGAGGGGTTCGAAGTTACGGTTGTCAGTTTTGAAAGAGGAAATTAATCATTAAAGGCTCATTATTTGATTTTCCCACTTAGGAATTTGTCTTATTTAGGTAAGTGGAGGGCTTCTGAGGATCAGGTTCTCATGACAAAGACAAAAATTTAATTTATGCAACTTAATCTGACAATTTTGTAAAGGATGTGCATACCTTTAGGATCAAATCCTTGAGTGCTTTCCAACTCTTTGAGGTTGTGATCCATTCAGTCTTCTAGCCAATCATTGAGGAAAGCTCTCTCTCCTTCATCTGTCATAGCTGGTTGACTTGACTCAAGACCAACATGTTTTGTTGAATGCTCCACTTCTCAAGCCTTCATTGAACATGTCTTCAGATTTTCCATTTCAAAGCCCAAACTTCCCCCTTGAAGTTCTGCTAGAGAGAGGAAATTATATTTGTCTCCAGTTATGTGTCTAGAGCAAGCATTGTCAAGGTACCTGAGCTTGCTCATTCCTTTCTTCCTTTACTGCAGAACAGTCAATGACTCATCTTGGGTACCCAGACTAACTTGGGTCCTCTTTTATGAGTGAAAGGATGAATCAAGTCTCTCTTAGCCCAGTAGGGAAGTTCCCCTTTGATAGAAAGCATTTTTCTTAATTCCTTAGACTTGAGTTTATTGACATGGTTCAAGCTTCTTTGCTTAGTTTTCAAATGAGTTGGATGTGGCCTCTTGAATTTGTTGGCAACTTTCAAATTTCTTTGATCAGCTTTTGGAGGTTGACTCTTGGTTTTGTTGACAAAGTTCAAATTTCTTTGATCATCTTTCAGATGCATTGGACATTGACTCTTGAGATGTACTTTCTTGCCACATGTAGTACACATCATATTCATGGAGTGGTTTACTTTGTAGGCCTCAGGTCTAAATCCTAGCCCATGCTTGGAGGTGGTCTAACTATTTTGAATGTGAGAGAAAACTCTTTGAGGGAGTTCTTTAAGGAGACATTGCTTTCCTCACGACTTTCACTTTCCATCCTTAGAGATGCATACTCATTCAAAAAGCTTTCTTTCTCAGAGCATACTGAATAGTATGCATCTATGAGAACTGCTGAGAGAGATTCAAGCTTCCTCTTGGAGTATGTGTGTAGGTTGGATCTTAGGTCAGAGAAGCATACCTTGGTCTCATCTTGATTAGTGTTAGTGCCTGGTTTAGAACATGCCATAAGGGCAAGAGTTATTTCAGCTGACTCTTCTCTTTCTGAATCACTTTGAGTGTCACTCATAGCTAAGAGGGCCAAGGTGTCATCTTCCTTTGCTTTGACCATGGCAAGTAGTGATTGATTATGGGGGTCCTCCTCATCAGACTTATCACTATGTTCCCCCATAGCAGCTAGAGACTTTTGAACTGCTAAGTCAGCTTCTTGAGAGGTCATCTTCCTATGAGATGGAAGGGTGAACTCATTACTTTGATATCTAGGCTTCTCTGTGGCAGCCTTCTTGTGCTCTATAGGCCACAAAGGACAAAATTTGATGAGGTGATCTGGACTGCCACACTTATGACACAATGGATCATCTCTTTCCTGAGCTTTGGGGGGGTTCCTTTGAAAGTTTTGTCCTCTTTTGAACATTCTTTGAAACCTTCTAGTTACTAATGCAAGATTTTCCTCCTCATAGTCAGCAACCTCAGTGGTCTTTAGAGAGATAGTCTTGTCCTTTTTGTTAGTATCAATATCCTTCCCTTGACTTTTCTTTAGTTCATAGGTTGTTAAATTTTCAATGAGTTCATCCATGGCCAAGGTATCTAAGTCTCTAGCTTCAGTGATTGCTTCAACTTTGTTTTCCCAGGATTCAGGCAGTACACTTAGGAGCTTTCTAACAGCCTTTCCAGTAGGAATATCCTCTCCCAGGGAGTAGATTTCATTGAGAATAGCAGTGAACCTTATGTGCATGTCCTGGATAGTTTCTCCTTCCTTCATCCTATAGAGTTTATATTGCTTGTTCAGGTTGTCTATTTTTGCCTTCTTCACAGCAGTGGTACCTTCATGAGCAGTCTGCAGAGTGTCCCAAATTTGCTTGGCATCTTGACCAGAAGAGATCCTGTTATACTCATCAGGTCCAATATCACAGATCAAGATCTTTCTAACTTTAACATTGTTTTGAATGGCTATCTTGTCAGTAGCATTCCATTCCTTCCTATCCTTGGGAACTGGTTCTTCCCATCTTCAGTTTCCTTCATGGGGATAGTGGGGCCTTCCAGAACAACATTCCATAAGTCAGCACTTTCACCCATGAGATAGTCCATCATCCTATTCTTCCACCAACCATAGTACTTACCATTGAACAATGCTGGTCTTGTTTGAGAGGAAGCTTCCTGAGCGGTTAGAGGGGCAGCCATTGGATCCTTTTCAAGTGTCAACCTTTAACGAAAAGACCTGCTCTGATACCAATTGAAGAAAGTTAGCGCCCACTACTTATCTCAGGAATCAGGTCCTTAGCACAATTCTACTTAAAGCAGTAAGTAAATTAACACACATAATTTACGTGGAAAAGCCCCTAACTCCAGGAGTAAAAACCACGAATTCACCTATACTCACAACTTCAGATTTTATGATTGCAACTCAATACTCAAAGGAACTAACTCTAGTACCTAGCCTCAAACAATACATTAATATTGTTTCTTCTCACAAACTCTCTCAAACTCTCTCTCTCTCTCTCTCTCTCTCTCTCTCTCTCTCTCTCTCTCTCTCTCTCTCTCTCTCTCTCAAACTCACTTCTTGTTACAAGCCTCACAAACACACACTCTATGTCTTAACAATCACGCAGGGTTGTACTAAGCACAACTCTCTCTTGTGTCTTCTTGGAATAGCTTGCTTGAGATCTCTATTGCTTGAGAATACTCCTTCAAAGCTTTGTGCAATAGGTAGTTGAATTTTTCTTTGCTCTAATGCTTTTATAGAAGTCTCAAGCTCTCCTCACTTTGATAGGAAAAGGCATTCATTTCCTTGTAGGAGTTGGTTGTCGACTTGGAGTGCTCTCCTTGTTGGACTGGGACACTGCTACGTGCCTCCTTGATGCTCTTTTTCTTTCCTTGTTTGATTGCCACACGCTTTTGTCCTTTCCTTGTATGTCATGGATACTTCTTTTTATAGTTAGTTTCCATAAATATCTTTGTATCAAAAATAGGTTTTGCCTCATTATCAAAACTTGTTTGACAGGGTTTTTTCATTATGCCTAATGATGAAGCATAAACATGAAAAGGTTGAAGAACTATATCATAGATTTCTTAGACTTCTGCAAGATTTCTAGACTAACCAGAAGTATGTGATGTAACTACTTATGTCTATCAATGCACTCAGCCCTGAAGAAAGCGCAGCTGAATGGAACTTACATTCAGATATTACAATAACCATCAGTCAAAAAAACAAGAAGTAACTAATTAAGTACATGAACTGTGAGTCAAGGATTAAGAATAAACACTGTAGATATCCTGCAGGCTTCATGTCACCTTTGGTTGGCGGTTATGAGATGTATACTTTCAGAAGTGGCCGCTGTAAAGTAATAATTGAATTACTCAAGTTATAGCTGCTCAACTTGCTGTATTTCTTGATGTCAGTTGTGATTATCTACTGTACAATGCCACATTAACACAGGCAGATTGAATCGGCCATTCCTTCCTTTAGAGGATCTAAACTAGATGTACTATCACATGTGCCTAGTGTATGCTTTTAGGTTAACACCTTGGATGATCTCCGCAAGAATTCTGCCACCAGATTTGAAAATGCAGAAGAACTGTTACTCAATAACTGGTTAGGAGTATCAAACTCGAGAATTTTTCCTGCATCAAACAAGGTGGATTTTATCAGGCAATATAATCCGTTTCGAATAATATGATGTGTGTATTACCAGTTGTTCTATGTCTTCATCTTTTTGAGTTCTTAGCCTGTTGCAGGATAATGGTTGCGCTATATTCTGCCACTACTATTGTCTAGCAGTTGTATACAAGTAGCTAATATATTAATCATTCAAACAGTTACTATATCCTTACTTATCTTACCTGCTACACTTAAAACCTATCCTATTAACACGTATGCCTAATTAACTTGGTTGTGCTGTTTTGTGTGTGCTTGTGTTATGTCCTATATCTTTACCTTCACCAAGAACTAGAACAAGATCATTATCAATCACTGTGGGTATCCGATGTGCCACTGTGATAACTGTGCATCCATTTGTTTCTTCTCTTATAGTTTTCTGAATGACATTGTCTGTCTCTGTATCCACCGAAGCAGTAGCTTCATCAAGTACCAATATTCTCCTTTTCTGTAGCAACACCCTAGCTAGGCATACTATCTGCCTTTGACCCACGCTCAAGTTCTCTCCGTCTTCTGCAACTGCAGCATAAAATTCTTTATCATTTGTTTCCCTTTCCAATTGGTTATGTATTTTGAAGTTCTTTTATAGGTTGGAATATAAAGGTGGGTTCAGAACACAGAACCTAGTATTTGTACCTGGTGCATCAAGGAGCCTTGGATCCTGCTTTACTATATCAGCCAAATGACATTTGTGCAGGACCTGAAATATGAAATCATTCTAATAGTAAGTTACAGAGTCGTAATCTGTCGACCAAAACCAAGAGAAAGAAGTCCAGAACATTACCTCCCAGATATCCTGATCTGAACAAAGCTGTAATGGATCAAGATTAGTCCTAATTGTTCCTTGGAACAAAGTTGGATCTTGTGGTATTATACTCAACTTAGACCTCAGGTCTTGCAAACCGATCTTCGAAATGTCTATTCCATCTATAAGAATGCATCCCTCAGATGGTTCCACAACCCTGAAGAGAGCTTGGATCAAAGTAGACTTCCCGCTACCTGTTCTTCCAACTACACCAATTTTTTTTCCCTCTGGAAAGGTGCAGGTTATACCTTTTAGAACTCTTGGAAGATCAGGGCTGTATTGTACATGAAGATCTTTAATTTCAATTCTTCCTTTTAGAGGCCAATTAGGTTTTGGCCTGGACTTTTCAATTATCAGTGGAGCTTCACTAGGAACGTCGCTAAACTGAAGTATTCTCTCAACTGAGATCATTTTGTTCTCAACATTGCAAAGGTTCCATATAACCCAAGCTTGGAGAACATTAAGATTTAAGCCATAAGTAGCTGCTAGTCCTGCTAAACCTGAAAACAGATGAAACATAGTACATCACACACTGAAACCATTTACCACAGTGAAAGAAAAAATTGTTATCACAGACTTTGACTGCCTCACTTTGTGTATGTTCTTAATCTAGACTTGTTTCTTATGTCTACTCATTCATCAGCATAGAAGCTGCCTGGGATTTAGTTGATTAACTGCCTGGGAATTGTTACACATGATGTATGAAATGGAAATGTAGAAGAATGAAATCTTACTCGGGTCTATAGCCTCCCGTGGAAGGTGTGCCAGGATGACCAGAAGAAAGAAGAATATGAGATTGAAGAGAAAGTTAATTCTAACACAGAGCCATTCCATTGTAGCAGAGTTGTGAAAGACAACACGAGAATAGTTATCAATGAGATTTAAATTCTTTTTCAAGAATCGTTCTTCCTGATTAAAACAACGTATTGTTGCTACACCGGTGAGAGATTCAGAGAAATGATGCAGGATTGGAGCTTTCTGAATGCCAATCATCCTTGCCAGTTCTCTAGCAGTGGTAATGTAATATGCCTATAATAAGAATTGTATCATTAGCACTAAGGCCATATTTATGAGAAGTAAATAGTCATTGTTTGCACGCCAATTCAGTCTACTTTACAGAACTCAGTAAGAAAGTGAATTTCATTCAGTAACTTCAGGTTGAGCTTCTTATTACCTGATACCACACGGAGATGACAAGTATCAGCAGGAAGAGAAAAAAGATCTGCCAGGCAACGTTGGACATAAGGACAACAATGCTCAATAATTGAATAAGTGCAAATGCTAGTCCAGCCAATCTATATGGAATATCTGTGTCCACTATGCTTTGGTCCGTAGAAGACTGACAAGCAAGAAAAAAATAATCGAAGTTCAGAATAGATGCAGCCAGAAAGTCATGTTTTCAGAAACAAAGAAATGAGTACAGACACATTTCAAGACAAATAGATCATTTCAACTGCTACACTCACCCTATTGAGAATTCTACTGGAAGGGATGGAGTCGAAGAATGACAAGGGCGCTCGGAAGAGTGACTTGACCATTCCAATGTAGAGCTTCTGAGCAGTCTCAATTGCGATGGTTGAAAGCATAACTGCTCTTCCTAAGATGAAAAAAGAGCTCCCCCCTGACATCAGCACGAATATTCCAATTAATCTCTTGCTAGTAACCCTTCCTTCTTCTTCTGTTCCCCATGCAATCCAGTAGTTGCTTGCCATCTGCAGTCCCTGGAAGAGAACTTGACATAGAAGGACTGGAATTACAAGGGCCCCTTTATACGCCGAGGTCACAAAGGTCGAGTAGACTTTCCATTTAACTCGACCTGATACTGCATCTTCCTGGTGAGTTCTTCCTAAGATCCTGTTGTCACAGGTAAAATCTTCAAAACACTCTTCGACTTCAATTTGGTTATTCTTATGCTTACCCCTGGTTACGCAGCTGCACTTTTGGGAAGGGTTCACCTGATCTAATGATTTACTGTGAGCCACCATATGCCTTAGGAGCTCACCATCAGGATCTGCAATCAACTCCTTATACTTTCCTGATTGAACAATTCTTCCGTCTTTCATTACCTAAGCATATAGGAAAGTAGAAAAACTAAGATATATTTTTCTAGTTTGTTTCAATCTAACTGAAAACCAATAGCTGAAAATAGTTTCAACTTACCAGGATGAGGTCAGAAGCATCTAAAAATTCCAGCTGGTGAGTGGCATAAACAACTGTTTTATTATGTAGAAGTTGGATTAAGCATTTCTGCAATATGATGAAGGGTTAAAGCACATCAATAAGATAAACTAAATTACTGAAAAGAATTCTACAAAAGTAGGACGTAGCACTTGCCTTGAACATATGAGCTCCAGTTTGTGCATCAGCAGCACTGAAAGGGTCATCTAGCAGATAGATGTCTGAATCACTATAAATAGCTCTGGCCAACTGAATTCGTTGCTTTTGTCCACCACTTAGGTTCGTTCCTCTTTCTCCTACCGAATTTAGATCTCCGTCAGCCCACATCTCAATGTCACGTTTCAAAGCACACCGTTCCACGACATCATCATAACGTGCCTTATACATTTCCTTGCCAAACAGAATATTGTCTCTAACAGTGCCCGTCTGGATCCAAGCACTCTGTGGTACAAATGCCTTCGAACCATTAATCTTAATACTTGATCCAGAAATTCTAGGAATCTCTCCCATAATACTACAGAGTAAGCTTGACTTTCCCGATCCCACGGAACCACATATTGCTACCTTCCACCCTTTCATTATCCTGCTTTTCTCAGTTATCTTAATTGTTGATTTCTTGGACTCATCTGTGCCCCAAGCATACTCTCCTGGTTCAAGTTCGATCATCACTTCAGAAGCGTTAGGAGTATTATAGCTTGTTAATTTCTTTTGATCTTCCTCTCTCATGAAGTCCTGAATCCTATCAACTGAAACCTTTGTTTGAGCAACCATGGAAATGAGCTCGGGCAAGTTGTAAATTGGTTCTTGTAAAATCCTGAAAGTTGCTAGTGCTGAGAGAACTGTTCCTGACGTTAATGGTGTTTTTAGGATGATACAAGCACCAAAGGTTACAACTGAGACGAGCGTTGGTGAAGCCCAAAAGAGGAAAGCCACAGCAGAACATGTATAAAGGTATCTCTTAAGCCAACCTCTCTCATTTTCTCTGAGTTGAAGCAGCTTCTTCAAGAAAGTGGACTCCCATGAGTGCAGTTTCAAGACTCTCATGCTTTTTAAGGTCTCTGAAGTGGCTTTAATCCGCACGTCCTTTGCTTCCATTATCTTTGAGTGGAGCTGCTCTTGCATATTGGCAAGCGGTGTGTTGCTCACCATCACGAATATGGTCGAAAGAAGAGCAGCAGCAGAGGGAGCAGCACCCAAATTCCTGTACAAGATAAGCAGGGCAAATGTAACCTGAACAGGAAGCAACCAAACTCCATGAACATACCAGCAGAAGTCCCCAATTCTCTCAACATCAACGTTGATGAAGTTTATGATCTTTCCGTCTTTTGTACCACCATACTTTATGGACAAAGTTCTTTTATATATCAATGCCATCAGAGCTGCTCTGACTCGAACACCAATCCGGTTAGCCCCAAAGTACCATTGCCTTTGGGACAGTGACTCTATTGTTTTGGCAAAGAAGAAGATGAAGGCTAAGATCATTCCTTCTTGCCAATTGGACTCATCTTTCTTTTCAGACAGAAAATTCACAAAGCTTGTTATTAACAAAGGACCAGTATAGGATGCAATTGTGTTGACTCCTAACAAAAACAAGAACAAAAAAACAGAAGTGAAATTAGTTTGTTAAGCATAGTCGAGATGTCGAGCAGACACCTGTTAACAAAAAAGTTGGCTACGCATAGATTGTCTTCTTAATTGAGTCTTGAAAAATCAAGAATTACCTGCAAAAACTGCATTATAGGCAAGTGGTCTCCAAATCATATGTAGTATGGCATCAGGGAGGGAGAAAGTAGAAGCTTTCTTTTTCCGAAGCGCATCTTCCAACAAAGAAGAAGCTTCATTAGAGGTCTCAGAGTGAGGAATTGAAGGTATGTGCTCTACTCTCAGCTTTTCATCATGACCCTTCTTGAATAGTGGATTAAGCCACCTGAATGTTATTTGGCTCCAAATACCAGCATTAGAAAATGCATCATCATCTTCATGTGTATTTAGCTGATCTTTGTGAAGGAATGGCTGTTCAGTTTCACTGTATTTCTTGGGAGAACAAGCTGGCAGGGTGAAACACAGGAGAACTGATAGCGGTAGGGAAGCAAAATCAATTATATTTGCCTTGGGCAGAAAATGTGGGGCTTTTGTATATATATTATAATGGTTGAGAAGATGAAATGAGACTAAAATTATATCAAAAATACTTGAAAAGACCCACCATATGATGAGTAATAATGGCCACCTTTTCTCTCTGTTTAATGAGTAGGCTGCAATTACACTTGCTAGACTCCATGTCATGACACAAGAAATAGACTCTTCAAACACAAAAGTTCTCAACTTCCAGAATTCATGGAGACAAAACCCCAAGTAAGAAAGGGCTATTAAGAAATTCACTAAAACTGTAATCTTGGTGAAAAATATGGATTTTCTTCTCTCCCTTTTCTCTACAAAACTCTCTTCTTCCCCTTCTCCATTTTTCTTGAAAAAATCTACCACGAAACATATGAGTAAAAGCAAGAAAAATGCCACATTGATTAGCCTCAGAGTGATGTCCATCTCGGTTGACACCAAAACTCAAGAAAATCCCACTTTTCAACTCAGCCCTTAAAACCTACTCTACTATATAAAAGAACCTTGGAGCACAAAAGGCAAGAATTTATTTTTAAAAAAGTTATGCCAAAAGAACCGAAACAATTTACACTAGAAAAGTACAAATATCCATTCAGAATCATATAAAATAGTCCTATACTGTATGCAAATAGAGATGGAAAAACAGACTAGACCTATCTAAAGTGAGTACTATGAAGAAGAAAGCACGTGCCCCTTTTGATAGTTTGGTGGAATGATGATGAAGAGGAATCTGAGAATCAAACAGAACGGTGAATGAAATTATGGATAGAAATATATTTTATGTAATGCTTATATTATATAAGTAAAGATTAGAATAATAAGTGCAATCACATCAGTAGATTCTTCAAAGAATCTGTCCAAAAAATTTGTGCTTAACAAATGAGTCAGCCAAATTTTCCGCTGACTTAAAATGTCTTCATGCATATCTTCATTTTTTAGTATATATGTCTTCTTGCAAATGACTATTAGCATTTAAAAAAAAATATATATCTCGTACTCCCTCCGTTTAGAATTACTTGTCACTTATTTCCTAATTGGATTTCCGCTTTTACTTGTCATTTTTGACATATCAAACAAGGAAAACTTTTTTTCCCTATTTTTTACTCTTAGCATTAATTGTTTATTCTCCAAACTAATTTCAAAACACAATAGTAACCATCAATTAATAAGGGTATTATGATAAAAGTGTCATATTAATAATTATTTTTTTAATAAATGTGTCAAGTAAAAAAGTGACAAGTAAAAATGAACGGAATAAGGAGTACAATATATTATCTACCTAGGTTTTTGGAGAGTGGTTAATTTCATGTAAGTATGTAGACCTCAGTTTCAAAGTTGGAATACATTTGGGAATTGAGCCATTTTACTCGCACATTATGGTGTTTCAAAAGGACGCTCGAAATAAATTGTGCTAAAAATGTGAATAGTCAAAGAATCGAATCCAAAGGTAAGAAAGTAAATACTATTGGTGCACGGTTTGCTACATTGTACTCATTCTATGTGGTAAAATATTTTTCAGGGCGTACCCTATTTAGATACCGTTATTTAGCTAGTTTATTAAAATTATTTATTCTGTATCCAGTGATAAAATTATTTATTTTATCTGGGATTTGAAATTATCAAATACTTTTTACATTAATCTCGAGTTTGAATTGTTTTTCCCGCTTTACAATAAGTTCATAATTATTTAAAAACTTAAAAACAAATGAGTGTTAGTGGAAAAGCTGAAAATAATGAAAAACCATTATTGTTGCAAAATAGATTTGTTAGTTTTATTGTTCTTCTGATAAATTGATGATTGTGTCTGCTTTTTATGATATATTAATGTTTTAAATTTGAGTTTATTTGAGGTAGATTTGATTGTTGAATGTTTGATTATTGAATTTCGGAGAAAATTTTGTTGACCTGAACTTCATGCTAAAATGTCTGAAGATTAGCCAAATACATGCTTTGATCTCATGCGAAAATATCCAAAGTTTGTCTCGCTAAGGACATAGACCTAACTTCACTCAAATATGTAGTCCTTGTCAAGATCAATAAAAAATGTGTTATGTTGGTCTTGTCACGCCATTATATGTCTAAAGTCTTGCCATAACAATAACTTTAGTAAAAAAAAATGTCCAAAATTTGGTCTTGTCAAGTTCACAACTTCAGTAAAAAATGTTTGAAGTTGGTCTTGGCAATTCATTCCAAAGTTCAGAAAAAAAAATGTCTGATGTTTGACCTTCATAAGACCATATTTTGCGCAAATTTTTGCAACTTGATCAATTGCATATCGATGAAGTTGTTTCCGAAGCGAGTAAACTTTTATAAAATAATTTTAATTTTGGATAAAAATTAAATGGTGGCCCCAAAAGTTACTTCATCTCTCTCTATATATTATTCTACTAAAGTAATTAAATTATTTTTGTAATGAGAGTCATTCAAATTTATTTAACTCTCATAAAATTTATTAGGACGAAACAAAAAAGGACATTTTATATGATGAAAAAGTTAAATGACTTTTTTATTTAAAAAAGTTTTTCAATGACCTTATGTGAAAATTAGGCAAATTAAGCTGAGTGATTCTTTTGTAATAATAGTACTTTAGTGACTTTCACTGATATTTAGGTAAAAGTTGATTGACTTTTTAGTTATGAAAAAATAATTTAATAAAATAAATTTTAAGTGGCCATCTATAGCATTACCCCTTTAAAAAATTTACAAACATTTGATAACCTTAATAATAACAACATTTGTCTATCTTACCCTTTAACTTTACTTGAACATTTCGCTTAATCCGTCTTCCACTAATTGTACCTCGCAACTGTAATGGTAAATCTAGGGAGTAAAAGTGATACACGACTTTGTTTTGTTTTTTTCTTTAAAAAAAAACATCAAATATTTTAAAGTAAATTTCGTTTATCAAAATAACAAATCTTTCGGACCGGAGGTAGTAATTATCCGTACAATATGAATAGAAACAAAATAATTTTGTGTACCAAAAAAAATAGAATTACAAAAAATTCTTGTATTCCATTTACACATCTTTTATAAAAGAGTCAACTAAAATAATATTGGTAATGAATTACAAATCGACTCTCCTTTCGTGTTCCTCAACCTCCACATGAAAGGAATGAAAAATACTAGGTACGATATTACAATCGTGTTCCTCAACCTCCACATGCAAGAAATGAAAAATACCAAGTACTATATATTACAATTGTATTCCTCAACCTCCACATACAAGAAATGAAAAACACTAAGTACGATATTACAATCGTGTTCCTCAACCTCCACATGCAAGAAATGAAAAATACCAAGTACTATATATTACAATTGTATTCCTCAACCTCCACATACAAGAAATGAAAAACACTAAGTACGATATTACAATCGTGTTCCTCAACCTCCACATGCAAGAAATGAAAAATACCAAGTACTATATATTACAATTGTATTCCTCAACCTCCACATACAAGAAATGAAAAACACTAAGTACGATATTACAATCGTGTTCCTCAACCTCCACATGCAAGAAATGAAAAATACCAAGTACTATATATTACAATTGTATTCCTCAACCTCCACATACAAGAAATGAAAAACACTAAGTACGATATTACAATCGTGTTCCTCAACCTCCACATGCAAGAAATGAGAAATACTAGGTACGATATATATTGCAATCATGTTCCTCAACCCTCACATACAAAAAATGAAAAATACTAAGTACGATATTACAATCATGTTCCTCAACCTCCACATACATGAAATGAAAAATACTAGGTAGGAAAACGATATTACAATTTAAGTTAACAATAAGTTCCGAGTGGCATGGAGAGGTAGGGCTTGTGTGGAACTTGTGGGGCAGAGGCATTTGGCACTACTAGAGCAGAAGAAGCACGTGGTGGGTAAATGTAGGCGTGTGGGCTGTAAAAGAAAAACACAGTTCATGTATGTTTGTCTCGTGCTCTTTTCTTTTTTTTCATACACATGCAGTGAAGGCATAAAGTTGTGCACCACAAACTAAAGTTTCCCTAGTCATGACACACAAACCTTATCCTCCTCAATTAACACATATACCTTTTTCTTTTTGCTTATTCCTACTATCACCTTTTTAAAATGGGCTTCATGTGATTGCAAAGTTTGGTTAAGGTTTGTTTTTTTGTTCTGTCGCTCTAGATCACAATGTGTTTACTCAAAATTGGTTCAATTTATTTAGGTTTACGTGAGTAATAATATGTTTACTTTATTAACTGGGTTCATTTTGATTCGCTTAGTTTAATTTATTTTAAAACTGGGTTGCATATAAATTGACCCATGAGAAACTGCCTAAATATTTTTAAAAAGACATTTTCTTATTTGATACATATAGTCATAATATAAAGAAAGGTTTTATTAGGAACTTATAAGAAAACAAACTTTAAATTTAAAACTTAGTAGGAATTGAGCGGATTTGGGTTATGACCCAGTTTTTAGCTCATTTCAACCCAACCCGCTTCAGCCCAAGTAACATTTAAGCGGGTTAATGACTCACCCATTTATTAACTCAACTCATTTTGATACTTTCAAATTACACCCTGAATATTTATGTATATGAAATTAAGAAGGTGATATGGCAAATGATTAATTATTGGTTATACTTTCACTTTTTAGTTAAATATCCATGATATGATATCATGGTACCCTAAAATTTGGCACTTTTCTATTCATGAAAAGTTATTCATAATTAGAAGCTAATTTTTTTATTTATTCCAAATAATAAATTAATGTTGCATTTATACCATTTGTATTTATTATTGTATAATGTTGAACAGGATACCACTATCCTTGCTTAATAGTGCAATATTTAATGCTATCTACTTTGTTATAATAACCACTACAAAAACTATAAATAACTATTATGGAGACCATTTGCTAAAAAATCTGACAATAATTAAAAACGTGGAAACTTAATCAAGTCTTAATTAAGACTCTTATTTAAAGGAGACAAAGTTTGATATAAAGTAATCCTTTATCATGCTCCCCACTTGTAAAAGGTCAGCATCTCCTTTAACTTTTTGGACAAATGGGGTATTCTATTACTCTCTATAGGGGCTTCAAATCCCAGCCAAAACTGACACTTAATGAAAACCACTTGGCAAGTATTTATTTGATGAATGTTTATTTTGTCCTATTGATAGTTAAATGGTTGTTGATATCGTTCTTCCCATGGAGATGGAACTGTTGCCTAACAACATATTTGACAATTAATGGTGCAACTCTGAGTTTGCTTGACAAAACCATCTTGTCTAAAAATTTAAATCAATAAAAAGAATACTCTTATAAGTATTTATTTGACACCCCTCTTTCATGCATGGTTCAACTCTTTTGGTTTGGCCAATCGTGAGAATTCCTTTTGATATTAATGAATATCGATGACATAAACTTAAGACGCCTGCTTTGAGATACTATATATATACTAAAAAGTGTGTCTATCTAATCAAAAATTATAATACACCAAAGAATATTTTTTACTAGAATGTTTACATGACTGTTCCAACATTCGTAGATGACAATGGTAGACATGAGGAACTTTCACAGAAATTAAATCGTAGCCAACCTAAGCCCCACAAAAGATATAGGCAAGATTTTCTCACAATTGAATAGTCTTATTATTAATATAAGGACATAAATGTTAGCTAGCGAGAATAATCTCCAAGCCACATAGCGCTTACTGATGGATATACTTTAATGCATTGTTAAATTGAGTTCATTCATGCATGCATCAGAAAAAAGAGATTCATGTCATATCAAAAGTAAATTGACACTTCACTTTAATTTGTGGAAATTAAAAACTTTTTGCCTACTGTTACCCTTTTATTTAACCCAACCAAATGCCGCCATTTTGAATATATTAATCTTCTTCATCTTCTTTCTTTCTAGGTGGCTTCCTTCAACAATAATGAAGCCAAGCCAAGGGTAGGTGATTGGAAGGGTTCTAAAAAAATCTCAATTCAAGATTTAAAATTTATTGATTTGGAAGTTTAACTAGTCCTTTTAAATTACAAGAGTTTATAATTAATAATTTCTACATATTTAATAAGTATCTTCTCTGCCCCTAATCTCAATTCATAAAATAGTTACATTTAATTATAAGGACTTAGTGCACATGTTTATGGAGCTTAATTAATTTTTATGCGCAGACAATATAAAGGATTTTTTTTCTATTACTAAATCATCTAAAAGATAGCCCACGGTAATTGTCAACAAAGGTGAAATTGTAACTTGAACAATATGATAGATTGCTAGCCTGCTACAATAAGTTAAATGTATTAATAATATATGAAAGTTTTGTACTGTCATTGTAAATAAACTAAATCTATGGTTATAATGAGAGTACTTCAAAAATTCAATAAGAATGTTCACTTACCTTTCTCCATCAGAAATCAATAGAAGATTTGGCTATAAAATATAATTTTCTATCGAATTAGCTCAATGGGAAAACGCTTGGTGGGAAATAGATTTTTACTGAAAAACTTTCTAATTTTTATACTATTATTTTTTTCGTTTATGACAGATCCAATTAAATTATCAGTGGAAATAGCCACCGAACAATTTTCAGTGGAAAATTTTAATGGGAAAATAATATTTTTTTTAGGTGTGGTTAGCTAAGTTAGGAAACAAATGAGCACATTGTGTCGACATTTCTTTCCATAATTTTCCAAGGGATAATTACTACAAATGAAAAGACCAAAAAAAGGTATATCACAATTTCATATATGGCAGATTGGGTAGGAGTTCAATTTTTTTTGTAGAGGACCACCAGCTCTGGTATCTGTTTATTCTGTCATTGTCCCTTTGTGGACTATACCAAATTTTACTGTCACATGAGCTACTCACCTTTGATTTATATAAATATAAATATGGCTACACCTCGTCAGCTCCTAAGAGACAAGATATACATTTTTTTAACAAATTGACAAATTCATCCCGTGAGTGTGAAAAATAGTAAACTTAAATACTTAGTGGGCGTTTGACCATGAATTTTTTTTATTTTTTTTCGAAGTTGAATTTCGAAAATAGTGTTTGACCATAAGAATTTGAAAAATTTCAGAATTCAACTTGAAGTTGATTTGAAAAACAAGAAAAACTTGTTTTCACTTTTTTCACTCTCACTTCTCTCACAAAAAGTCAAAAACAACTCCAATTTATATTCATGGCCAAACACAACTTCAACTTCAACTCCAACTTCAATTTCAATTTGTATGTGGTTTTTATGGCCTAACGGGGCCTTAAGTGTTTAGATTCATATGTTTTTTTTAGTTATCTTAGTGTATGATCATTTGTATTGTCCACGTAACTTTTATGATATCAATGTGGTTAGATTCAAATTTGTGTGAAAGTACTTAATAAGCGTAACTCTACAAAACATTATTAGCACTTATGTAAGCCCCTTGTGTAAGAGTGGAGTTTTCTAATGATATGAAATGAGATTAATGTCTACTTCCCTCTTTCATCTTCTTTGTGCCCTATGATATTATCAAGATCCGCCTTATATTTCCAACGGTGAAGACTTAGAATTATGTAATTAGGTGATTTTTTACTAACTACCCCTTCGTGATCTATTGGTAAGTAGAGTAATGATTTTTAATCAAAGGCGGGGAATGTACTGTAGACCATATGTAATGAAATCACTAATTTCATACCGCATATATGAAAATTCTTTACATTCCAAGTTGTGCTATATTATATATATAACGAACACAATGGTAAGAACGTGCTATTTTGATAAAGCAAAATTCAAAATCCTCTTTTCTTCAAGAAAAAAAACATTTGAATGGTCAAACAAAGTGGTGTTTTCCCCCTTATCCTAACGAGTGTCACATTAAAATTGATTAAAAGATGTTTACGTCTTAATTACTTCCTTGCTATGTCAGCAAGACTACAGTGTATGTATGAATAATATTCTTTACACTATCGGTTGTGCTATAAACAAATTTATCCTAAACAAACACAGAGGTAATAAGACTGTTCGACAAAGGGAAATTAAAATACTCCCTTTGCTCCCAAAAGAATAGTCTTACTAATATAAAGGCTTAAATAATGTTTGTTAGAGCCTAGAGAAGGATAATAATTTTCAAGCCACTTAGCTTACTGATGGATATACTTTGATGGCTGCCACTCATGCACATGTTGTCAAATTGAGTTCAATATGCATGCATTAGAAAAAGAGATTTATGAACAACTAATCATTTCAATAGATATTTGACACTTCACTTTGAGTTCTGACTGGATCCCTTACTTTAAGTTGTGGAAACTACCAGCCAACTCATCAAAAACTTTTTGCCAATAGTTTTCCTTTTAGTTAACCCAACCCAATGCCGCCATTTTGAATCTTCTTGATATTCTTTCCTTCTAGGTGGCTTCCTTCATCACGAATGAGGCCAAGCAAGCGGTAGGTGATTGGAAGGTATTACAGATAGAATCTCGCGAAGGTGATAATAATAATTTCGTGTTTATCCTAAATTTGGTACAATTGAATTTGTAAGTGAGCACGCCTTATGATTTAACCTTGTTTTAGATTCAATTTACCAACAATTTCATTACTAAATGATAATGAAAGCAAGCAATATATCGTGTAAACAAAATAAGAAAAGTAAAGAAGATAAATCTAGGTATGTCCGGGATGGATATGAGCGTTTCCAAGATCGGCTTCCAACTATCCGAGCTACTATCAAAATAAGAAACAATGTAAGCTAGAAAAATGTTTGGAGACCAAGAAAATTATTGTAGTCAGTGAGAGAATTAGATTGCCGGTCCCTTTACAAGTGAAGAAGCGTGCATTATTTATAAATTACTACATTGGGCCTTGGAAAATTAGAGCATGTCACGAGAGCCCTATAGTACCTAAACATATTTCCTTGTACCACCATGTTCTGTCAGTTGAGGGTCGTGCCAGCTAATATTTCTGCACCGCTTAGTTCTGCATGAGCCCGTCCCCTCACCTGACCAGTCTGACAAATATTTTTCTTGTTTCTCTCTTTGTGCCACATCATTGGGGGTGGCAATCCACCGAGCCATATCCTGCATAAGAGGCCATCCTCTGTTATTGCTATCTTGAAAATGCCTCTCGAAGCTCCACGCCTTTTGACGAGATGGGTCCCTACGCGAGTTACCCTATTGATGCCACTTGTCTTCAGGCCAATTTTATAACCCTATACATATAGTCCCTTTGTCTCTCGAGATGTTACACCCAGTTTCTCTTGGGAGAACAAAAAGAAAATAATTTGAGATTTTGCGTCCAGTTTCTCTCGGGAGACGGAAAGAAAATAATTCAAGATGCTGCATCCAGTTGCTCTTGGGAGACGAGAAGAAAATGATACCATGAACTGACTTATCTTATTTTTTCTTTTCATCCATGGAAATGAAACATTGTCTCCTTCCACAAATTGCTTTCTTGCCACATGTGCGGTCCAGACGCATCTATCTACCCTAGGCAATGTTGAAGAACCATTCTCTCTGATCTTTTTAACTATTGACGCCACTCTCCATCTGTTTTTGATTTCTAATTTGGTCTACTTGCCTTGTTCCTCTTCCAATTCTGAGTATTCCTCTTAGTTTAGGCCTTTTTTGTTGTTATGTATTTCAATCCCATATGTACGACTCTCCTCTGAATCCTTCCCCTCCTACTTCAACCATTGACGGAATGACAAAAATAAGGAAAGAGAAATCAACTCCCTCCGAACCGACCGTCAATGATATCGTCCCCGATTTTTATTCCTTTGATGGTGACTTCAAGGTTTTAGCAAGCAATGACTCTAAAGGGAAAAAATGACTCGTGGATGAGTTTGTCTCCCTAGTGAAAGAAGATGATTTGGTCACAGTTCGGAGGGATTGCAGTTGTCCCCTTGGATGTTCCGAGTGGATGCTCCTTTTCCTATCTCGCATTCTTTTTGTCCTGCTTATTGTTATTGTCTTGTTGCCCATGAGTTTTGTGCAGCATCTCGATGGAGTCCATCTGTGGGCATTCCCTTTCTTCACCAGGTTGGAGAATTCTGCACATGGGTCGAGAAGCTCCTGAGCACTTCTACAACTGCTAGACGATCGTGGGTGCATTTATCTAACTAATTTGGATAGAAAGCAAAATATCATGGTACATTACCACCTTTTGTTGGTCATTACTCTATAAATTTTCCCTTACTTAAAATATGACGTTTCTTACAGGTCTGAAATCCAGATTGTTGCTTTTATCGCCTTTAATTATTGCCACCAATCTCATGGGTTGAGAACCTCGTGATTGACCCTATGCCCTTATTAATGTTGCATTGGACCATACTACTACAGTTGAGACTCAATCCTTTGAAAGGAACAAGAGGAAAAGACTACCTTCGGCAGCAGAGAAAGCAAATGCATCCATTCCCGAGGCTAGTTCTTTATATGAAAGATTCAAGGAGTCCGGAGGTAGGTTGCCAACAAGAAGAGTGGAATCCCCTACAGTGCCCTGCCCCGAAGTTGCTGTGTTATTTCATAGATTGGAGAATGCTGGAAGAGCCGATTCTCAAACTTAGCCTCCCATGATCCTTACCAGGGGCTAATCAACATGTTGCTGACAAAATGAAGAAGACTGTGCCTTTTCAACCTCCCGCAAAATTCCCAGTCGAAGGTCAAACTTCACGGACCTCAAACTCTTCTAGCTTGAGCCACTCTCGATTGCAACCTTTGGTGGGGCCTGTAGGCCCACACACCATGTGTGATTCCCTTCCTCTCCGGGCTCGGGGCTCGACATATTACCAAATGGCGGTACTACAAATGCCTAATGAGGTCAGCTTTATGTCGAGGCCAATGGGAGTGGTTAATTATCGGAATGCCATTATTTCCCCTAAAGATCATCGGGAGATGGACATAGTATTCACCGAGTGCCTTGGAAACAACTGCACTTATGCTGCTGCCAGGTTAGTAGTTTTCATGTCTGATATTTCATTCTTTATTATTACCCTTTTTCCTTTGACAATGGATTGTGTTCCCTTGTTACATGCTAGCATAATGGTTGCGGAAGGCCTCCGGTATTTACTAAAAGAAAAAGAGAATCTTCTACTAAAGCATAGTAGGCTCAAGAGGGATTTAGTCACTATGCGAGAACAGTCCACCTTCGTTGGATCCCTGGCACAACGAGTTTCTAAACTCGAGGCACCAAGAATTGAGAGGGATGTGGTGTTGAACGAGCAAAAAGGGTACCAGGTGATGCTCATCACTAGTTTGAAGAAGCAGAATCCTAGAGAATGATTTGTAGGCTGACACAATCGAGAGACTTATGAGGAAACAATTTGAGTTGGAAGAGAGTATCCGCCTAATGAGCACGGAGATGCGCTATCAGATCAAAATTGGTCCTTTCTCTGATGCTCCCCGCCATCCATGGCAAGGGTCCAATGTCTAAAATGAAAAATTAGCTCTCTTACCGAGAAAACTAGACTTAGAAAGGAACACTGTGACCTGGGGAAAGCTCGAGATGCTTAGATTAAGAGAATCTAGATTTTGAAAGAAATGAGGGCATGCGGTCTAGACTGACAAGGAAATTGACAAGTCTCAGGCCATGGTTGATCTTGTCGATCAGCTGAATTCTGATGACAAAAGGGCTCCTACTCCTCCTGTAGGAGAGGAGTTTTTGGCTGACGAGATGTCCAATGGCAGCTCATCCCACGACTTTAAGGTCTAGGATAGTTGTTGCATCCAAACGTACATGCAAGTGTACACGACCGTATAAGTATTACAGGATGTGAGTCCTGATATTGTACCCAAGGTATTTGACGAATTTATTAATCATTTTGAATTCTTATCTAAGCTATTCAATATGTAACAAGTAATAACAAGTGATTTCTTGGTGTTTGAATGTAAGTTAAAGAAATTGTAGACAAGTCGTAGATTAGGGATTCAAAGTTCAGATTAGAGAGATAATCGAGGGTTATGGTATTTTGACCCTCCAACTGAGTTTTCAAATCATATATTTAGTTGATTTTCCTAGTTACTAGTTGCAGGTTGATTTTAACCATGTTGAGTCTTTTCTCAATAACTCTAGGTCTCCTCTACTATTTCTAATGCCTATATTCCTATTGTTATTGGTTGATAGTGAAGGACATGTGATTTCTCTTCCGTATCAACTGGGTAAGACTAACAGGTATATTCCTATCCATATTTGTGAATTATTCCCTCTTCCCTATAGAGTTCATGCCAAGCCCTACCTTCCCTTATTGCGTACATAAACACCGTATTTCTATTCCAATTTATGCACCATAGATAATGTTTTATAGATGATCAAGTTAACAAATAATTAAGAAAAAGAGAAGATAAATAACTCAATAATGAAAATCAAATCAAACAATGTGATAATTAAACATCAACTTTCATGTCTTTAACCACAACCCTAGATACTATGAGTTTAGCTACTCATGAATTGATTAGAAGAAATCAAATTCATGATTAACTAGCTTCATGATGATTAAAGAACGGAAAAATAAAGTAAAGAACTTACAAGACTTGTTCTTCCTCTCTTCTATAATTTTGTAGACTTGAATAATGAATAAAAATGACCTAACGGATATATATATATATATATATATATATATTATATATATATATATATATATATATATATATATATATATTTATATAGTTCCAAAAGGTTCCAAACGAGTTTGCCCTTTAAAAATCGAACTAGGCAAAATTTGGCCTGGAAATTGCACTACTACGAGGCTTTGGGAGAGGCCCCAGGCCCCGCTGTAGGATAATTTTCCAAAAACTTGGAAAAACATTTGGGGATGATTTTGCACTAGGGCAACGCCTCAGGAGTCCCTTTAGTGTAAAATCGATGTTTTCATCTCGTTTTGCTCCCATTAAGCTCCCATCCTGATCCAACATCATTGTACTTGATCCGGATCAACATAATTGGCTCCTAATAAAACTTCAAAGCTCAATTATGCTCTAATTACGCTTGAACTCCACCAACCTCTATCCTACAAGTCAAAATACGCGACATAAGTGTAATTCACATCAAATAAACTTTGAACGATCTTAAAAAGAGAATAAATGTGAGGAGAATGATAGTATAAATACATGACTTTGAGCCTCAGATCAAAACTCCACACCTAAACCCTTACTCGTCCTAGAGTAAGCTTTACACTCATGACTTAGACTCTACTATAAACAACACCGAATTGAATACAAGTTTACTCAAGCTAAGACTATAACGACTACCATAGATGACAAGTTTATAACACACATGCCTCATTCATTAAACATATTTGAAACCTCATGAACAACTAAATCAGGACCACCTAGCTTCAAGAACTGACTCTATGATATTAGAAAACACTCATAAGTCACTTAATCAAGAAATCAAATATTTCAGCCCTCACCACAAAAGAGTTATCCATATTCACTCACAAGTATACACAATATGACATGAATTGGTATAAGAATAGAATTACTCTCACTCTCACAAAGATTTCACATGCAACATACAATGAACCATAAGCTTGCCCTTAGTGTACTACTCCACTAATATAGGAACATCAAGTTTAAGATCAAATAGGACTTTCATGGTTGTAATGTAGGCTAAAGGACAGGTAGAAATTATTCTGGACAGTAATAGTGACTATCTTCCTTAAGCACTTTACTACATCACAATTTTTTTTCAAGCACTTTCATCAATCAACTAACTTCTTCTCCTACTCTTCTAAACCATAGACTTTCTTTGTTTTTCCATCTATTCAAGCATATATACACCATTAGCAAGGAGAAATCAAACACATTTTTTCTTTCTTTTTCTGCTTTTTCTACTCCCTATCAATAACACATGAAATTTACTTGCACTTTTAGTCTTTCTACAGGCTTCCACTTCAACTCTTTCCTTTTTTTTATTCTTACTCCATTCAACTCTTACTTTTTAATTAAAGTGCTTAAGAGTTTTGGATCAAATTGATGGTCAATTGAATGTATCACGCCCCTAGGTTACCCCTAGGCATAACACGGGACCTGGGACCGCAAGTGCCCCAAGTTAACCCATGGTCATAGCATACTCAGTTATTCATAGGAAAACATAGCAAAAACATAAATAGAATGTAACTATTTATGCTCTAAACACTGACTGGGATGGCCTGCGGTCTCTATCCACATGCCTGAGAGAGGAAACCTGAGTCTGCATCATCAAGAGGATGCAACACAAAATATGCGTCAGTACTATAGGATATACCGAGTATGTGAGATATGCATAAAAATAGTAAACGTACTTAAAACATAGTTAAAACTGGATCTATGCATGATAAGAGAAATCATAAGAAATATCATAGTTTAAGCATATAGTAAGAGGTATCAAAGCATAAGACTTAAAAATATTCATACGGGAGTGTCTTATAACCGACAATAGACCATATGAGCTACATGTCATCTAAATATATAACCCTAGTTAGCAAAGCTGCCCAAACCCTGCCAAGGTACGGGACACCATTATCTAACTATATAACCCTAGTTAGCAAAGTTGTCATATGCCCCGCTAACGCAAGGGCACTATTATCAAAGAGTGGAACCACTTTCATAATCCCATCAGGTGATACATCTCCTACGGTGGCAATGTAGTTTTTTGACTTGGCTAATCGAACCCTCATCGCTCGGTGCTAAATACTACTCCCAAAATATATATATATATATATATATATATATATATATATATATTATATAATATATATATATATATATACTTCATAACATACTTGTGGTATATCTGATGCCAAATCTGTTTGAAAAGCATAAAGACACATCTGGTGTCATGCAATTCTCATATCATAAGTTCTTGAAGCTTAGCATAGCCATAATTCAAAACATACTTTTCTTTCTAAATTCATAAATTGAAGAATTTGGCATGCAATTTCATAAATACATAAGGCCATGTTATCTAAATATGTCAATTTTGCTTGAAATCATGCAATTCAATGGAATCATGCTAGAAATCATCTTTAATGCATGGGATTTTGAAATCAATTACGAAACCTCAAATAAAACATAGATAAGTAATGAGAAACCATGAATTGATACTTTAAAAGAAGACCCATAACTTTTCCCCAATTTGGGTAAGAACCCTAATTTCACAATTTCATAAATCAAAGTAAAAATCATGGATTTTAGGCATAAGGGTGAAATGAATCCCTCATTGAATACCCACATACCTTAGTGAAGCTTTATTGATCTTAAGATGAAAAGAAATGGAGGCTTGATCTTGGAGCTTGAGACTTGGAGCTTGAAGGAGTTCTTTCTCTTTTTGGAATAGGATTTCTTAGAATGAGAAGAGCTTAGGCTATTAGGGAATAAAACTCTCCTAAAAATGATCAAAATGACTTCATTTAAGAGTTAAAATAGTGTATAATTACAAAAATACCCCTGGGTAAAAATTGGAAAAGAACTGAATTAAAAACTCCACTTCAGGTTTCATGGGTGAGGTTTACAGATCGTAGACTAAACCACACCCCGTGGTTGCCTCGCGTGGTTCCTGGAGAAAATGACAGGCTGCAGATCCGACTCTACGAGTCAACAGGACGGACCATAGAAATAACTATCGTCTGTAGACCCATCCATAGTTCTCAGGGGAAACAACCAATCCTCTGATCTAATTCCACGAGTGGACAGGACGGACCGTAGACTGCACTACGGTCCATAGAACCCACTCGTGGTTTTCAGACCAGAGATTGACCTACTGAACTGAAATCACAGGTTCATTCCACGGCTCGTGGTTCAAATCACGGCCCGTGATTTGGACCCATAATTCCTGAGAAGTTAATTTTTTTCAAATTTTCTAAGTTTGAAAGCTGGATCGAATTCCGGGGTGTTACAGAAAGAAAAGGATTAGACTTTATACATGGCTACCAAACAATAGGCTAAAGGCTCAAAAGGGTTAACTAGAATCATCCACAATGGGCAGATAAAGCAAAAGATAAAAATGAGGCTAATCAAAGAAACGCCTATATCATTTCTTAAACTTGACTTCTTTATTTTGTTTTGCAAACACACCGCAAAAGTTCTCGACATCAATATGAAAGCATGAAATATCATGAAATGCTAACAAAAATGGCGTATGTTCAACTCAAGATGGATCCATACAGACTCTTAATCAAGCAACCACCAAGTGTTCCAAATTAATCTAAAATCATACAAGAGTCCATTAAAAAATCCTAGGTGTCTCAAAAGAAGTCATTCTATTTTTCACAGCATGCTTTGCAGTTCAAAACATAAGTTGCACCTTTCAGTCAATTATAGCACCTAACTAGAGCACCTAGCATTCAATTAGCCTAAAGACTCTCTGATTCCTAATGACTAACTCTTCCCTCAAGAGAGTCGTTAGCCATCCATCGTCGGGAAAAGTCATTCTACCTAACAATAGAACAAAAGCTACTCTAAAATTAAAAAAAAATTGGTTTAATGGGCTCCCCCTCAGAAAAGAATCGAAAAGAAAAATCAAGGGGTGGGGTAAATATGCTCTACTCACAACTAAAAAGCTAAAAATAAACAAACACTATTCTTCATTAAAGAATAAAAGACAATTCTTTTTGTGTTTTTGGGATTTTTTTAACTCAAGCAAACAACTAGAGAGAAACACAACCTACAACATACTTCACCCTTAACAAATGTCGAAAGACATCCCACCTCACATTTAAAGTCATGCTTTATTTCCAAAGCATTAAACAAAGTAAAACAAGTGATTTATAAATACTCACTAAGGCCCTTTAGGGCCTGGCTAGTAACATGCACTACTAAAAAAAGGCTAAAAAGAGACGGCCAAAAGCGACGCTGGTCGTCGCTTTTTTGGCCAAAAGCGACAAAAAAGTGACGGCGTCACTCCCATGGGAAAATGGCGTGTCACTTTTTCAGAAGCGACGGACAACATCGCTTTAAAAGCGACAGCCAGCGATGCAAACAAAAAAGCAACATATTTTTTTTTCCAGAAAAGAGACGCTGTCCGTCGCTTTTTCTGGGTATTTTTTTCAAAATTCCAGAAAAGTGACGGATAAAAGAGACCCTCTCCGTCGCTTTTCTGTATTTTTTTCAGCTGCAAAAATCTGCACTTTCAATATGCACCACCTGCCATTTACAAAACTAATTCAAAAACAGCCCAAATCAACACTAATTGGTGCCACAACATTCATAAAACAACTACAACATCAACAAGAAACTAAATATGAAGTAAAACATTCATTAAATACATAAAAGATCCACCCAAAGGACCTACAAAGTGTTTCAAAACATTAAAAAAGTAAAAAATTATAAATAAAGTGTCAAAAAACTAATGCAAACTAAAAGAAAGTCAATCTAAGCAGTTCTTTGAGAGGCTCGACGGTCTTGCACATATCTTTATCTTTCTCCTTCCATTGTCTCTCGGAATCTCCAAGGCATAAGTTGTGCGACCTAAAGTTGAAAACTAATTCAAGATTATAACTCAACAATATAAACTAATTCATAATTTCCAACTTCACTATCAAATTCAAGAACCTAATTCAACAACCTAAAGTTGAAAACTAATTCAAGATTATAACCCAACAATATAAACTAATACAAATTAATTTCCAACTTTCACTATCAAATTCAAGAACCTAATTCAACAACCTAAAGTTGAAAATTAATTCAAGATTATATTTATAACTCAAAAATATAAACTAAATCAAAATTTTCAACTTCACTATCAAATTCAAGAACCTAATTCAACAATCTAAAGTTGAAAACTAATTTAAGATTATATTTATAACTCAACAATATATACTAATTCACAATTTTTAACTTCACTATCAAATTGAAGAACCTAATTCAACAACCTAAAGTTGAAAACTAATTCAAGATTATATTTATAACTCAACAATATAAACTAAATCAAAATTTTCAACTTCACTATCAAATTCAAGAACCTAATTCAACAACCTAAAGTTGAAAACTAATTTAAGATTATATTTATAACTCAACAATATAAACTAATTCAAAATTTCCATCTTCACTATCAAATTTAAGAACCTAATTCAACAACCTAAAGTTGAAAACTAATTCAAGATTATAACTCAACAATATAAACTAATTCAAAATTTTCAACTTCACTATCAAATTCAAGAACCTAATTCAACAACCTAAAGTTGAAAACTAATTCAAGATTATAACTCAACAATATAAACTAATTCAAATTTCCAACTTCACTATCAAATTCAAGAACCTAATTCATCAACCTAAAGTTGAAAACTAATTCAAGATTATAACCCAACAATATAAACTAATTCAAAATTTTCAACTTCACTATCAAATTCAAGAACCTAATTCAACAACCTAAAGTTAAAAACTAATTCAAGATTATAACCCAACAATATAAACTAATTCAAAATTTCCAACTTCACTATCAAATTCAAGAACATAATTCAACAACCTAAAGTTGAAAACTAATTCAAGATTATAACCCAACAATATAAACTAATTCAAAATTTTCAACTTCACTATCAAATTCAAGAACCTAATTCAACAACCTAAAGTTGAAAACTAATTCAAGAACTTAATTCAAGAACCTAATTCATACTTAAAATCAAGAGCCTAAGATATTTACTATGCTCACAAATTTTAAAATCAAATTCAAGTTCAAACTTCTCAATTTCAAGTTCAAGTTCACAAATTCAATTATATGAATTATAAAATGTTCATAACCATTATTCAAGATTCACAACTAGCAATGTTCATACTCTTAAACTAACTTAAAATAAATGACAAAAAATAATTTAAAGATTCAAAACTAACAAACTTGCTAATAATAACAAAAAATATCAAATAAACCCTAACTTAAAATTTTAAATACTACTAATTCAAGTTCTAGTCTACATAATAACTAACAATATTCTTAATCTAACATTAACCTAAAATAAATGCAATGTAATTGAAAAAAAAAGTAAAAAAATCTAACCTTGAATTTTAAATAAGCCCTAACCCAAAAATTAATGATGGAGGAGGAAGGAGGCGGCGTGGAGGCGGTGGCGGCGGCAGCGACGGCAGGTGTGAAGGTATGGAGGTGTGAAGGTGTGGAGGTGTGAAGGTGTGGAGGTGTGTGGAGGTGTGAAGAAGAGAGAAGAGAAGAAAGAAAAGAAGAGAGAAGAGAGAAGAGGAAAATGGAGGAGTGACCCGATCTGGGTCACTTTATTTTTTAAAAAGTGACAGACAGTGTGGCTTTTTTAAATGAGTTGACCGCGTATTGACCGAAAGCGATGGACAAAAGCGACGTTGTCCGTCGCTTTTCTATTTTTTTAATATAAATTAGATTTTAAAGAAAGCGACGGACAGCGTCGCGTTCCTTAAAATTATTTTTTAATTTTTTTTAATAATTGCGACGCTAACCGTCGCTTATAATAAAAAATAAAAATTAATTAATTATAAATAATTTTGGCACAAAATTCGCCAAAAAAAGCGATGGACAAAGAGACGCTGTCCGTCGCTTTTGTAAAAAATAATTATAAATTAAAAAAAAAATAGAAAAGCGGCGGA
>QJPP01002648.1:0-119770 GCA_003996215.1 Jaltomata sinuosa
TAAAACGCAACCCAACCCATTCCTTGAAGCATCACAATAAACAACATAACCTTCTGTGCCCTCTGGCAGAGTTAAGACAGGTGCTGAAGTAAGCCTGTCCTTCAACTCCTGAAAACTCTGCTCACAGGCATCAGACCACTGGAACTTGGCAGCTTTATGAGTCAACTTTGTCAATGGTGCAGATATAGAAGAAAACCCTTCTACAAACCTTCGGTAATAACCTGCTAAGCCCAAAAAACTACGGATTTCTGTAGCATTCAAGGGCCTCGGCCAATTCTTTACTGCTTCAATCTTTTGGCCGTCAACTCTAATACCTTCGTCTGTAACTATATGGCCAAGAAATGCCACCGAAGTCAACCAAAACTCACATTTGGAGAACTTCGCATATAATTTATGATTCTGAAGTGTTTGCAATACTGCACGTAAATGATCAGCATGTTCGGCTTTGGACCGTGAGTAAATCAGGATATCGTCAATAAATACGATCACGAATACATCTAGAAATGGCTTGAATACCCGATTCATTAGGTCCATAAAAGCTGCTGGGGCATTAGTAAGCCCAAAAGACATTACTAGAAATTCAAAGTGGCCATACCTTGTCCTAAAGGCTGTTTTTGGAACATCTACCCCTTTTACACGTAACTGGTGATACCCCGACCGCAAGTCAATCTTTGAAAAACATTTGGCGCCTTGCAACTGATCAAAAAGGTCATCAATCCTTGGAAGCGGATACTTATTCTTGATTGTAACTTTGTTCAGTTGTCGGTAATCGATACCCATTCTCAAGGACCCATCCTTCTTACGAACAAACAAAACTGGTGCGCCCCATGGCGATGTACTAGGCCTAATGAAACCTTTTTCGAGTAGATCCTTTAATTGTTTCTTTAACTCTCTTAATTCTGCAGGAGCCATCCTGTAAGGGGGAATTGATATTGGCTGAGTATCTGGGAGTAGGTCAATGGCAAACTCAATTTCCCTTTCTGGAGGGATTCCTGGAAGCTCATCTGGGAATACATCTAGAAATTGACTCACCACGGGAACCGATTGAGGAGTCACTGGTCCATCCTCTGTGCTTTGTACTCGGACTAAATGATAAATATAGCCTTTAGAAATCATTTTCTGGGCTTTAAGGTAGGAAATAAACCTACCCCTTGGTGGGGCAGCATTACCTTTCCACTCCAGGATTGTCTCTTTCGGAAAATGGAATTTGACAACCTTAGTTCTACAATCGATATTAGCATAACATGCAGCTAACCAATCCATGCCCATAATGACATCAAAGTCAATCATATCTAATTCGATTAGATCAGCTGAAGTGAGATGGTCATAAATCCACACTGCACAATCTCAATAAACTCGTCTAGCTATAATAGATTCACCAACTGGCGTAGATACAACAAATGGTCTAGGCAATAACTCAGGGCCTACCCCCAACTTACCAGCAACGAGCGGGGTAACATATGAAAGAGTAGAGCCAGGATCTATAAGTGCATAAACAACATGAGTAAAAATAGTCAATGTACTTGTAACAACATCAGGTGACGATTCCAAGTCCTGGCGACCGGCTAGAGCATAAGTGCGATTCTGACCACTGCCTGAACTGGATGCTCCTCCTCCTCCTCTACCTCTACCACGACCTGGTGTATCCTGTTGTCCTGTCCTTGGGGGACGACTAGTAGATGAAGAAGCTGCCATCGACCCTGTAGGATGGGATATCTCACTCCTACCTCTACTCGGACAGTCTCGCATAAAGTGACCAGGATGCCCACACAAATAACAAGTATCTGAACCCAGGCGACATATCCCAGGATGCTTCCTACCGCACTGAACACAAGGTGGCAAAGGTGGCAAAGGTGGCCTCATCTGACCTGAATGCCCCTGGCGATAGGAACTGGATGCACCAGAACTGTGGCCTGGTCCAGTCTGAGAAAAACGATCATACCTCTGCCTTTGCAACTGATATGGGGCACCACTAGTAGGGCGGGGTGATCGCCTATTAAAATGTGGCCTAACATTACCTCGTGGCTCTACATAGGACCCAATAGATCTAGCCCTCTTATTCTGATCCCTTTCTCGGCGTTGGTTATCTCCAATTTGTACTTCAAGATCCTCGGCAGTCTGAGCAATAGCCTGTATCTTAGAAATATTCATATCCTCTTGTGTGGCTGCTATTGTTAATCCCTTAATCAATTCATCCTTCAGGCCACGCACATATCGATGAACTCTAGCTCGCATCGTACTCACAATATCGGGGGCGTACCTGGCTAATGAATTAAACCTGAGGCTATACTGTCGAACATTCATATTGCCCTGCCTAAGGGCTAGAAATTGATCAAGTCTGGCCTCTCGAACCTCCTGTGGAAGATAGTGAGCTAGGAAGGCCTCTGAAAATTTCTCCCATTCAGCTGGGGGTGCATTTGATCCCCTAGACCGATCCCAAGCCTCGAACCATAAAATGGCCACATCTCGTAACCTAAAAGATGCAAACTCCACTGCCTCTACTACTGTTGCATGCATGACTCGAAGTACTCGATAAGTCTGATCAATAAAATCTTGAGGATCCTCACGTGGGTCAGAGCCTGTAAATATAGGAGGACTTAGGCTGATAAACTCTCGAGCCCTAGAACTTTCTGAGCCACCTGACCTAGCACTCGTTGATGCCCCAATTTGTTGTTGTTGTGTGGCTACCATCTGGGTCAATAATCGAACAGCACTCCTGCTGTCCTGGTCCTCTGCTTCAGGTGGAGGAGCTACATGTGCTGGTTCATCTCTAGCTATCTCAGATGCCACTGGAGCAGGTGGGGTCAGGGGTACTGGATCCCCTCTAGTCTCATCAGGTACTTGATAAACTGGGATCTCTAGTGTCGGTGATTCACTTTGAGCCTCAAATCTATCCAATCGGATAGGCGGGGAATGACTAGTACCTTCCCCCGTATCCGTGCCAACCTGTCGGCTACTCATTTGTCTAGTCACAGGCATTTCTGTAAACAAGGAAGAGAAAAACATGAATTAGACTTCAAACATCTTATGACCTCGCTCTATTGCACGATCTAGCAAATGAAAGAAGGATAACAATTCCTAAATGTCCCGTAGCCTCATGATTATAGGTATGGTGCACAACACACCCATAAACAAGACTCTACTAGACACGGCTTGTAGACTCCCTGGGATTCGACGTGCTCTGATACCAAGTTTGTCACGCCCAAAACCATGGGAGGCATGACCGACACTCGGAGCCCCAAAAGGCCGAGGGTGCCAAAATAGAGTGTATCTCTGTTGAACCTGCTGGGGGTCTGAGATCGACAAGGTCTCTAAGAATTACAATTGGAAACACTGAAAGCTCAATAGTAGTTAAGCAACTCAAGGCCGACAAGGCTATTATCATAGTAGATAACTAATAACAAGGCCGACAAGGCCATACCCAACATTGATGTACATATACACGTCTACAAGCCTCTAGGAGTAAGTAAAATATCTCATATCCAGGACAGGGCCCTGGACTACCCATAAGCTGTACATATACATAACCTGGTCAAAATATAAGCTAGACCTCTGACTCGTCAACTCCAGGAAGAATGGAGCTTACCAAAATGGCTGAACTCCGCAACTCCTACTGAAGAGGTCTATCTGGGTTTCTGTCTGGACCTGCAGGCATGAATGCAGCGCCCCCAGGCAATGGGGCGTCAGTACGACAATAATGTACTGGCATGTAAGGTAGAAGCATAAAAGCAAGTCGCAAGTAGTAAATCGGAACAAGATAAAATATGAAACTTGTAAACTGTAATTGGTAAGACTCGTTAAGCTCTTTCTCTTTTATTCTTTTTAGAACACAACACATGCATTAACTCACGCTGCAACTCACTCTTTATAACCCACATTGAACCACAATAGCGCCTCGGCGCACCCTATATTTAATAGCCTCAATATGGCAGTAGCACCTCGGTGCACACTATGTGTATAATGGCCTCAATATGGCAGTAGCACCTCGGTGCACACTATGTATATAATAGCCTCAATATGGCAGTAGCACCTCGTGCACACTAATGTATATAATAGCCTCAATATGGCAGTAGCACCTCGTGCACACTAACACGCAAACCACACATAATAAGTGTATTACTAGATTGACCTTCAAAGCTATTCTTGTTATTTATGAAGGTTCATTTAGATAACTTTTTTAGCCTTGGCTTACTAGGTGTTGGAATCAACATACCAAACACATATAAATGGGGATTTGACTTTCTAACTTTCATTGTACACTTTCTAAAGCTTGATTAGAGATCACAATACAAAGAAGAAACTTGACAAAAGGATAACTTACATTTCGTGCAAAAAGAATCAGATTTTTATAAGAAGGCGACTTGAATCACCATAATGTATAAATTAGTTTCTTAAGACTTGTTGAGTTACCAAATCAGCTCTCTTACAACAAAATACTCAAATTCCTTTTTTCGGAGATTTAGAGTTCTATTTCTAGATTCATGCCGATAAGGAATAAAGAAGCCTTAACATACCTCGTTCCTTCCGAAGATTGCGCTTACCACAACTTGGACTTTCCCTTATTAAGTTAATCTACAACACAAGGGGATAATGAAGCTAATATTAGCTCTTAAACCTGCTGCAACACTCCCAAAACAGTAGCTAAACATTTTCCGGGCAGATTTACGTATTTTGCATTAATTAAAGGTGTATCGTCACACCTTCCTCCCCTTATCCAATATACATCACACACACACCACCCTACTGCCTCCCATAATACAAAACACATCAAACATCCCCTACACAACCCACCATACCGAAATACAATAGCAACACATTGAACTCACGGCTTCCGATCGCCGTCCCGTGAGTTCTTAACAACAATTCAACAACAATTGTCTATCCGAACTTCAATCCAAAAATATTATTATGGGCAGAGTACTTACCACACTTGAAGGTGTGTTTTTATCCTCTTTTTATTGATGCTTTAAAGGCTTAAGTACCCCCTACACATACACCAACAAGAGAAGAAGAAATCTCTTAATTGTTACACAATTTCCATGTGTTAAATCATAAGAAAGGGCTGCCATAGTTCATGTCTTTCTTACCATAGGATATCCTAGCTATATGTAGTAGATTAATACCAAGATAACAAGTTGTTTAACTCACCTTAATCTTCAATTAATCTTGGTCTTCTTAGAACCCTAAAGGGAGAGAAGGGCTGCCAAAAAGGAAATGAAATAAGAGAGAATTTTCCAGCTTTTTTGTGATCAACATGGATCAGCAAATGGCCTATATAAAGGGACCTTTTTGGCCGACTTTTTTTGAGTATATTTGGGCCAAAATGGGTCAAGAAACTTGGGCCAAAATTACCCTTTGCTTGGGCCTCAAAAGGGTTAAGTTTTGGGGCTGATTTTGGGCTTCTCTTGGGTCAAAAATGTGGTCAATATTGGTGGCTACTTTTTGTAGTTGTTTGGGCCAGATTTGGTTGGGCTTTGATGGTCCAACTTTAAGCTTCATTTGGGCTACCATTAGGTATAATAATCCATGGTGTTGCTGCCCGTAATCGGCCCTCGGAACTTAGTTCGTTAGCGTAGGTAGGTGATGCACCTACTTGTCACCTAAGAGCTTAGATAAGTCGAGCAAGTACCTCACTTGTTTTATCTCATTTTCAAAACCCTCCTCCTTATAATTTAACTTAACACTTATATACATTTGACCATTTCAAATTCTAGGCCAAAGTACCCCTTCACAATCTCGAGCTCAAATACCTTCGTCGATATTTACTTAGTCACATAGGTTTTGAAAGGTACGGGGTGTTATAGGTTTAGCCTTGTGAATTTCACTATCTTGTTCTCGTTCCTCCTTCCCACGGGTCATGGTAGATCCCATGCCATTGGGGTATTCCTTTTAGCCCAGAAACATCAACTTTCCTATCTTTTTGTATTTTCAACACTTTTCCCTGCACGTGTAGCAAATGAGCATCATATCTAACAAAATACACTTAATAACTCCCAAACTCCTTAGTTTTAAGCATTGAAAGTGCTGTGAAATCTCAGCACATCAACACAATCAACTTAGAATATTTGCTTGTCCTGAAGCAATAAAACAAAACAAAACTAAAATGACGCTTAAGCAAAAGAAATCTAGGAACTACAAAAGTCAGATAGTTAAACCATTTCAGTCCATAGTATCAACACCCTCTCTTTTCTTCAGTACAAAAATAGTGCAAATATAACATTTATTAAGACAACACAAGACGGATCCATGGCTGACATAGTGATATCAATGGACAAGATAGCATGCACAAATGATACTTACCCAATAAATCAGCAACCACAGTTCACACTAGTTCCCTCACATCAAATAAGTCCTGCTCAAATAGAATTTCAGTCAATAAATAGGGACTGGGATTACACTCACTCTCGCAAAGAAGTTCAAGCTGTATATGCACAATACCATAGGCTTGCCCTTATTTTCTATATCTCGACTTTCGAACTGTTGGGTAAAGATCACTATAGGACTTTACTAGGCTTGTAACATAGGCTCGGGGATGGGTATGGTATATTTAGGAAATAGTGACTATGCCCTCCTTGACACTACGTTTACTTTATGTACCTCTTTTCAGACCAAACTTTTTCCTCACTTATTCTCCCTTTTTTCACATCTCACTTTTATCAAGCATCGGACTTTATTTCACTTCTTCTCTTTTTTATATCTTTTTCTTTTCATTATTTTTTCTTTTTCTTTATCTAGCACATAAGCAGCATCCATTATTGTCCTTTCTATTACTAACTTGCTTTTTTCATCCCCTATTCTTCTCATTTACATTTACAGTAGCCACCCTCAACATAGGCAATTTTCCTGAGTTGAGGTGTATAATGTCCAAGGAGGGACCAGGGCCAAAATAAGGATTCACAAGAAATAGGGAAGGTGAACAGGTTAAACAATAAAAAGGTTCAGTTGAGGCTCAAAATCAGGGATCAAAGGGAATCAATTTTGTTTGGTAGGTCATATAGGCTAAGTATACTTCATTCAAAAATGGCCTATGATCATATCCTAAACAACTATTCTACAACCAAGGACAGACTCAGACAAGTTCTAGATTGGCACACACAGCAAGAATGATACAAAAGTAGCTCACACGCACATGGCACAGAGTTAAAACTAATGATTTGCTAACTATCAGTTCATGCCCTAGCTTAAGCCACTTGTCATATTTATATACACAATGTCAATGCAGAGATCTATCAAGGTCAATCTTAACAAGCTGATTACACATAAATCTGGAGGGATATCCATTTTCACAAATAACTTTCAAAATAAGGCCACAGACTGCATTAAGTTCCTATTTTTCTTTTACAAATACACATCCTATTCTAAACATGCTGGTTCAACATAAATTAAAAGTCCTTAGAGAAAGAACACATCAATAAAACCCCAAGGACGTGGGTACTTTTGAAGTACCCTCATGGGTTGCCTTCTGATACTAGATTGGAAAGCATGGATGGTACTATCTTGGATGGCACTTATCCTTCAAGGCCTTTCACATGTAGTCAAGCTAAAGAGCTCCAAGATCTTCAAGCAATGTTCATGAAAAGGGAAGCATTGGAGAAGTTTTAAGAATCCCAAAGGAAAGCATACAATGTGTGGGTGGTCTATTAAAGTGAGGTGGAAGGAGGAATTCAAGAATTCCCAAAAGAAGGCAACCAAACAAGGCCCTTACTTCATTAAGGGCAAAACTGTAATAGCTAGTGTCTTCTTATTCCCTAGTATAAGTAGTAGCTTTTCTTCATTTTGGAAGACTAGTTTTTGCATATTGAAGATTGATACTCTAAACTTGTAGTTGCTAGTGTAAGGCTTAGTGTAATTCCCTTAAGAATTAGTGAGTGATTAGGGTGACTCTCTTGATTGTTAGTTTAACTTCTTTACTTAATTAATCGAAGGTCTCCCACTTGTGGATTTCATTTAGGTTTCCTTGATTAGTTGAGTTGAATTAGTTTCTAGTTGTTGGAATCAATTGGGAGGTGAGGGTTTTAGCACCTTGTTTCCCATAATTTCAATTCCTAATTATTAATTCTCATATCTTTTTCTTCTTTCCTTTTTGTTTGTTGTATTCCCGTTATTATTTGGTATCAGAGCTCGATTTAGATTTGTTTCCACAAATCTAAGTCTTGGGAATTTGATATCTTCAAAATCCAAAAAAAAAAAAAAACCGATTTTTTTTGTTTTGATTTGTTGTTTTTGACACTAGATCTTCATTCCCTAGTGTTTTTTGAGTCTAGATTTCAAATTTCGTGTGATTTGGAGTTGTAGAAGTGAAGTTGTCATTAAAGGGTTTTGAGCTTTTGAAGCTTTACAAACTTTGAAAGTGGGTCTATTGATTGAGGAGGAATTGGAACTTAAAAACCATTGGGGTTTGTTCCTTACGTTAAGGGGAAGCTAATCCTAAAATTTGAGCCAATTCCGAGCTCATTTGAAGGTGTTGGTGTTTAGTGTGTGTTCTTGGTGTTCTAGGTGTTTTTGATATTCATCAAGAACATCTTGAAGAAGAAGAAGCCAAAAGGTACATTTGATCCAATTTTTTCCAAGTCAAAGTGGTCAAAGATGTTTGTTGGGTCCACAAGTGGAATTTAACCAAAAAAAAAAAATCCACGTGGACCTGCCACGTCAGCGCGTGTTGCCCAGTTTCAGAGAGCAAAAATCTGCAAGTTCTATACTTAGTTTTTTTTAGGGGTCTCAAATTTTGGAACCCCAAATTTTTTCTAAGTGTTGGAACTTTTAAGACTCCAAAATTTTTCTAAGTGTTGGAACTTCAAACTTCTTCTTCTACACTCATTTTCTTCGATTTCTCAGCTATTTAACAACTAATTAACATCTTTAATTACTTGTTAACTAGTTTTTAAATATCAAATCATCTCTTTGATTCTCCAAATTAAGCAACAACAAGTAGTTTCTCCTACTTTTGTTACTTAGTTCTTGAGTCCGAATTCTTTCGTGCTTCTTCCTTCTTCTTTTATTGTCTTGTTTCGTTGAATAATTCCTTGATTCAAGTCCGTTTAGAGTCTTTCAAGTCGTCCTTCTTTCAAGAGTCACAAAAATCCCTCCTCCACAAAGGATAGGTGACCTTGAGTTGAGATAGCGGAGCTAGTTCACTACCAATTTTGAGACGACGCCATAGGAGGTGAGTTGAGCGTTACATACGAGGGACGTGAGCCTTTTCCTACTAACCTTGTTTGTTGAGTTTTGTAGGTACCATGTCCCACCACGGTGCAAGTCCAATTTGGGAGAGCTCGGAGAACCTCATGGATATTCTTACACACCTCTCCAAACAAATGGCGGAAATGAATGGAAAGTTAGGAGGTATGGAGGAAAGGTTGGTCCGGGTGGAAAATGAGAATAAAGGGAAGACACTCCAAGTCGAAAATGAGGAGGCAAGGCGAGTATCGGTGCATTCCACCACCATTACTCTGGGGCAAGCTCACCAACTATGTTACCCTCCACAAAATCGAACCCAAAACTTCCAACAACCCACCTTCCACACAAACAACCCTCCAAACCACCCAAGGCAACCAACACCACATCCACATCCACAACCCTATCGCCCTCCACAAGAGAACTGTCCTTTTGTGGCAAACCAAGTTTTATACCAAACTCCACTCTGTAATCCATCAAATGCATCCTTACATGATTCCTACATATCACCTCCACAAAACACCACACAAATACCCTACCCAAACCACCAATTTCAAAATCCTCTCTATGACGACATGAATGAAGATCACAATAATGATGAGTTTTGGGAGCATGGGGGTAGAGATGACTATGAAGGGCCAAGGGAAGGGGTCCAGCCTCGGGACTTAGGGTGGGACCAAGGAATAGGAGGTCAACGCTGTGGGAATAGAGGAGATAGGATGGGGAATAAAGGAGCTAGGCATGGAGAACTGAATGGTCAAGATAGGGGATTGGAAACGATCAAGGTTACACTTCCAAAGTTCAAGGGAAGTAGTGACCCGGATGAATTTCTTGAATGGAAACTACAAAGTGAACGGATTTTCCTTACTAATAAAATCTCGGAATCCTTGAAGGCGAAGTATGCCCTCACTCAATTCGAGGGATATGCTTCCACATGGTGGGAATCCAAGAGGAGGGAACGAGAGAGTCGTCATATCTACGAGTTTCCCACTTGGCAAGAGTTGGTTGGTCTAATGGAGTTTAGGTATTTGACTCCGGATTACTACCAAGAAGCTCTCAAGAAGGTGTACATGCTTAGGCAAGGTACCAAGAGTGTTGAAGAATACTATGATGAATTTGAGAACTTGAGAATAAAGTCCAAGCTTGAGGAGCATATGCAATACACGGTGATACGATTCATGGCAAACTTGAGGCCCGATATCTTGAAGCCTTTGAGACTTAAACACTATGAGAATCTTGAAGCGGCTTTCCATGATGCCTCTAAGGTCGAAATGGATTTGAAAGATGAGAAGACATACAAGGCCAAGAATTTTTCAACTTCCTCATGGAGTAAAAACAATGATAAGTGAAAGACCCCAACTCCTCGAGAATCATCTAAAGGTAGTGGTCAAGACACTCAAGTCAAGGTTGATTACAAAGCCAAAGGGAATGACAAGCCGAAAGGAGGTAACTTTGAAAAACCCAACTTTCCTCGACCCTCTACTATCCAATGCTTTCGATGTCAAGGGAGGGGACATATTGCTAGTGAGTGTCCTAATAGAAGGACAATTATTGCTTCTCATGATGGGTATAAAACCAATGAGGAAGATGAGAATAATGAAAGAAGTGAGGGAGAGGGGGATAAAGGTGAAGGGGAGAGAGTAGCTTCGGGGGATGAGGAAGAAAGGTTGGATGAGAGGGTAAATTTTGCTTGCTTCATGGAAAAAGGGCAACCCCTACTTGATGATAATGAAGAGTTGAAGGTAAATACCAACCTTTCATGTGTTGTGAGGAGGATTATGGGAGCTCTTGCCAAAGAAGAACTTGACCAAAGGGAGAATCTGTTTCATGCTAGGTGCAAGATCCAAGATAAGGTGTGTTCTTTGATTATTGATAGTGGGAGTTGCACTAATGTGGTGAGTAGTTCTTTGGTGGAGCGTATGCAAATTCCAACAAGAAGGCATTCCAACCCATACAGGCTACAATGGCTCAATGAGAATGGAGAGATGAAGGTCCTCAAACAAGCAAGTATTCGATTTAGTGTGGGCAAGTACAATGAGGAGTTGATTTGTGATGTGGTACCCATGTTGGCTTGTCATGTATTATTAGGGAGGCCTTGGCAATTTGATAGAGATGTTGTGCACTATGGAAGGACCAACAAGTATGCTTTTGTGATTGACGGTAAGAAATATATACTTGCGCCTCTCACCCCATACCAAGTGAGTGAGGACTATCGGGCTATGAAGGAGCTTCGGGAGAGAATAAGGGTGGCAGAAGCTAAGAGTGAAGGTGAAAGTTCCACCATTGTTCCAAAAGAGGGAAGTGACTTGGCTAAAAATAAGAAGAACATGTGTATGATAGCCAAGCCAAACAATTGTCTAAAGGGTGTGGATGAGGAACGCTTTTTAGTGTGCCTTGTCAACACCAATCTTTTATTGCATGCTAACCAAGATACTAGAATTTTACCTAGTATTGTTTCTTCTCTTTTGCAGGACTATGATGAACTATTTCCGGATGAGATGCCCGCGGGACTACCACCCTTGAGGGGAATTGAGCACCAAATTGACTTTGTGCCGGGGTCACAAATTCCCAACCGACCAGCCTATAGGTGTAATTCGGAAGAGACCAAGGAGCTACAAAGTCAAGTGGAAGAACTCCTTAAAAAGGGATTGATCAAAGAAAGCCTAAGCCCGTGTGCCGTACCGGTTATCCTTGTTCCCAAAAAGGATGGTACTTGGAGAATGTGCATTGATTGTAGAGCCATGAACAAGATTACAATCAAGTATAGGCATCCAATTCCATGACTTGATGACATGTTGGATGAGCTTTGTGGATCAAGTGTGTTCTCAAAGGTTGATCTTAGGAGTGGGTACCATCAAATTCGAATGAAACCGGGTGATGAATGGAAGACGGCTTTCAAAACAAAATTTGGGTTGTATGAATGGCTTGTGATGCCGTTTGGTTTGACTAATGCTCCAAGCACTTTCATGAGGTTGATGAATCATGTTCTAAAACCCTTTATCAACAAGTTTGTGGTTGTGTACTTTGATGACATACTTGTGTATAAAAAGACAATTGAAGAGCATGTAGGCCATTTGAAACAAGTGTTTGATGTTTTTCTACGAGAAAGGTTATTTGCGAATCTCAAGAAGTGTTCTTTTTGTGTTGAAAAGGTAGTATTATTGGGTTTTGTGGTTAGTGCAAGTGGTATAAAGGTTGATGAAGAAAAGGTGGAGTCAATCAAGACTTGGCCGACCCCATCCAATGCAACCGAGGTAAGAAGTTTTCATGGGTTGGCGAGCTTTTACCGGCGTTTTGTGAAGGGTTTTAGTTCAATTGCTTCCCCATTAACCGAATTGATCAAGAAGGATGTACCATTTGTGTGGGGGGAAGACCAAGAGAAGTCCTTTCAAGCATTGAAGTCCATGTTGCGTTCCTCCCCATTACTCCAACTACCTAATTTTGATAAAGCTTTTGAGATTGAGTGTGATGCTTCGGGTGTTGGGATAGGTGGTGTCTTGATGCAAGAGGGAAAACCATTGGCTTACTTTAGTAAAAAACTAAAGGGAGCTACTCTTCGGTACTCAACTTATGACAAGGAATTATATGCACTTGTGAGGGTATTGGCTCATTGGCAACACTACTTGTGGCACAAAGAGTTCGTAATAAGGACCGATCATGAGTCCTTGAAACATCTTAAGGGGCAATCCAAGTTGAACAAGCGACATGCCAAATGGGTTGAATTCATTGAGACCTTTCCATATGTGATCAACTACAAGCAAGGCAAAGAGAATGTAGTAGCGGATGCTCTATCAAGGAGGTTTATATTGGTCAACACTTTGGCTTCTAAAATGATGGGATTTGAAAGCTTGAAGGGATTCTATTCTATGGATCCCGATTTCAAAGAAACTTTTGATTGTATTAGTCAAGGGAAGCGGGTTGATAGGTTCCAATTGGTTGATGGATTCTTGTTCAAGAATGGGCGAGTTTGTGTGCCCATGAGTTCATGGAGAGAGTTGTTTGTCAAGGAAGCTCATAGTGGTGGTTTGATGGGGCACTTTGGAGTACCCAATACACTTGACATCCTTATGGAACAATTTTACTGGCCAAAGATGAAGCATGATGTGGAGCGGATTTGTGGACAATGTCTCGAATGCAAGCAAGCCAAATCCACGACTCGGCCTCAAGGTAAGTATACCCCTCTTCCTACTCCTTGTGGTCCATGGATGGACATTTCTATGGATTTTGTGTTAGAACTTCCTAGGACTAAAAGAGGACATGATAGCATATTTGTGGTAGGGTATAGGTTCTCTAAAATGACTCATTTCATTCCATGCCATAAATGTGATGATGTATCCCATGTAGCATCCTTGTTTGTCATTAATGTGCTTAAATTGCATGGAGTCCCTCAAACCATTGTTAGTGATAGGGATTCCAAATTTCTTAGTCATTTTTGGAAGAATCTATGGGGTACACTTGGTACCAAACTCATGTTTTCTACTTCTTGTCATCCTCAAACGGATGGACAAACCGAAGTAGTCAACCGGACTCTTGGAAGCATGCTTAGGTGTATGATTAGGGGCACCCCAACCACTTAGGAAGACCATTTACCCTTGATAGAATTTGCATATTATCGGTCTTTCCACTCTTCTATTGGAATGTCCCCATTTGAAGCATGTTATGGCTTTAAGCCTTTGTTTCCATTAACTACGACTCCTTTGTCTAGCCATGTTGTTGTGATCCTAGATGCTGAACAAAGAGAAAAGGAGATGATGAACATTCATTCCAAGGTAAAAGAGGCCATTGAAAAGAACAATTCAAAGGTGGCCAACCGAAAGAATCGTGGAAGAAAGGAAGTGATTTTCAACTCGGACGATTGGGTGTGGGTTCATTTCCGAAAGGAGAGGTTCCCACAAGTTCGAAAAGGAAAGCTAAGCCCAAGGGGAGACGGACCCTTCAAAGTGCTCAAGCGGATAAATTACAATGCCTACATGATTGACTTACCAAGTGAGTATAATGTTCATAATGTTTTCAATGTTAGTGATCTTTCTCCTTGTGTTGTAGGTGATCAATTGGATTCGAGGATGAATAATTTTCAAGAAGGGGAGGATGATACTAGATTGGAAAGCATGGATGATACTATCTTGGATGGCACTTATCCTTCAAGGCCTTTCACACGTAGTCAAGCTAAAGAGCTCCAAGACCTTCAAGCAATGTTCATGAAAAGGGAAGCATTGGAGAAGCTTGAAGAATTCCAAAGGAAAGCATACAATGTGTGGGTGGTCTATTAAAGTGAGGTGGAAGGAGGAATTCAAGAATTCCCAAAAGAAGGCAACCAAACAAGGCCCTTACTTCATTAAGGGCAAAACTGTAATAGCTAGTGTCTTCTTATTCCCTAGTATAAGTAGTAGCTTTTCTTCATTTTGGAAGACTAGTTTTTGCATATTGAAGATTGATACTCTAAACTTGTAGTTGCTAGTGTAAGGCTTAGTGTAATTCCCTTAAGGAATTAGTGAGTGATTAGGGTGACTCTCTTGATTGTTAGTTTAACTTCTTTACTTAATTAATCGAAGGTCTCCCACTTGTGGATTTCATTTAGGTTTCCTTGATTAGTTGAGTTGAATTAGTTTCTAGTTGTTGGAATCAATTGGGAGGTGAGGGTTTTAGCCCCTTGTTGCCCATAATTTCAATTCCTAATTATTAATTCTCATATATTTTCCTTCTTTCCTTCTTGTTTGTTGTATTCCCATTATCACCTTCCATGCAGCACCTGATTTAACATAGCAGCACAACGCGGATATCTTAGCTACTCAAACTTCGCCATGACACTCTATCAAATCATACACAGATAACCAAGCTGCCGCCACCCCATCAAAAAGAAGTCAGCATTATCCCCAATGCACTAAAAAATATCAAAAATAAGGGAGGCAAGGAATACCTACAACGCCTAAGCATGATCATCCTGTGTAGTAACCAGGACCGCTGGATCGGTACCCGCATCTCTCTCACCAACAGTAGCTACTTCAACAGCTTCCTCAGTAACAGTATGTTTCTTCGCAACTTTCTCAATATCAACAGCTGCCCGAGAAGCTACATCACCACTCATACTCACTCCCATACAGGGGTTTAAAGAAGGTACATCAGTGGCACCTGTATTACAACTCCTGGAAGTCCCACTACCGACAGTATCTACTCGAATCTGGTGCTCAGCTAGGGATATTTTCTCCACTTCCCTTTTCTTTTTCTTCCTCTTCTTCTCAACTTTTTCTTCTTTGTGAGCTACTGCTTTAGGGCTCAAAGGGGCATCGTCACCCTCATCATGAGATTTCTTATCCTTTATTCTCCTCTTTTTCTTCTCCCTTCTAGGACTAGACAATTCCTTTTCTTCCTCATCAGCTTTTTTTAGAGTTCAGGATTGGCATAGTCCACAAATTCAGCATCACCATGATTGGCACTTGTGACATCACTATGGGAACACTGGAGTACATCATGACGGGGTGCACTTTCAACTAATCTACCTCAGTATGCAACCCTACTAAATCTTCTTTTATCTGGGTAAGATCATATGTACCCATCTCATCCAATCAGTGATTGATTCTCTCCTCTGTAGCATTGACCAGCCATGCATATTGGCAAATGGTGCAATGGCTCACTATATTGAGGCATCAACAATAGATTGAATCTGTTCAACAAACTTTTGCATCTGCTCTTTAGCTATATTGTAGTTTTAATAGTGTTGGCAAAATTTACCGGATGGAAGGCATAGATAGAAGTCGGCTCTGGTAATAGAGGTGGAGCATCGACAGATATGGAAAGAGCCCTAGTGGTGGCATGAATAGAGATATCAACCCCATGAGGAGTTAACCCTTCACCACGACCGACCCCTTAATACCTCAAAACTCTAGCTTCATGGCACAATTCAATGAGTAGACAAGGAAAAGGGTATGAAGAGCTGATTGTGGTGACCCTATCCCATATCTCCTCAGTGATGATTTGTCCAAAATTTAGCTTATATTTGGATATAAATATGGCTATAAGAACTAGTATATCAGTGATCAGTTGGTTGTCTCCTCCAGTCGGCATGAGCCGGAGACAAACAAGTGCCTACCAGAATTTTGCTTCAAAACTGAGAGATGCTTTGGTGATTTGTGGCTTATCCTGATAAAGCCACTTTGGGGTGCCACTCCATGTAAGTACCTTTGCTAACCACTTGATGAAACCATGCTTATTCTTAGACTTGTTCTCGTATTCTGATATGTTTGAAGGCTCAACATACTAGGGCCCACAAAGGAACATATTGACTGTTTAGGTCAAAATATCAACCCTAGATCCTCGCACAAGGACGCTCTCAAGAGCGGGCATATTTTTGGCTTTCTAGCCTTTTTTACACCGTCTCTCTTTCATGGCTTGGTAGTTTTCATAAAACTCCCTCATAATAGTCGGTTGATACTTAGGGAGTGGCTTACTAGTCCAAGCCAAATTGTAGTGTCTGAAAAATTCATCAAGCTTGGGGAATTCCCTTAACTTGGAGGAGTCGATCTGTCATTCTTTTGCAATAGGGCATTTCATATGCCCCTTAGCCATCAGCTCTAGTCCATAATTAAATATTTCCTTTGCCCCCTTCACATTCCACCTAGTCCACTCCCGGAGTTCAAGATCTTTGGATGTAATAACAAGTGTCATCCCGGAAGCTTTGGGTGTAAGTGGTAGAAGTTTCTCCTTTTATGGTGTTGTGCTTTCTGTATCTGAATCTAAACAGGCCTCTGCATCTTTATCGGAACCAGATTGTGTGACATCACTAGAATCGAACTCTGTATCCTTGCCTCTAGACACCTGTATGGTGGAGTCCTGTCCTCCTTTTATCGGTGTTGGAGCTGTGCCACTCTTATCTTCTGACTCAGCAGACCCGGATGAGGATTCCTCCCCCTCTTTAGACTAGGGGGAAGTATGCTCAGACTCTTGCTCCTTTTTGGGTGAATTTTCTTACAGCTCTTTAGACTGGGAGGATGGGGGAAGAACAAGCTTTCTCTTCGTGGTCTAGACGAGGGGAGTATTGTCTAGGTTGCTCTTCTCGCCTTCACAATCTGTGGGTTGATATAATAGACGAGTCAAGATGGGCTTATCTTTGGCTTTGTGATACCCCCTTGCCTTAATGGTGTAACTAGAGCTATTTGGTACCTACGGGTGAATGATGTTAGTATATTTATACAAACAAAGAAACTCAAACAAAAAGATATTTTTTTTTTAAATTTTAACTTCCCACGGGCGTGAGAGGTCTGACGGCCCATCGGGGTGGCTGTCAAAATGGAAAAGAGGAATAATTACAATTTTTGGTCCTTCCATGGTGGACTGCCACGGGCATGGGAGGTCTAACGTCCCATTGATGTCGGTCGATAGAATGAAATTGTGTCCTTTTCAGGCATTGTTTCCTTTCCCACGCCCAACTCTGATGCCCGTCGTGCATCCCATGGCCCATCACACATGACCGTGGGATTATACCAACCCTAAAATTTCACCCTCTTTGCTAAGTTAACACATTAGTCATCCCTCCCAAACAACTCATATTCCCAATTTTTTTACAATCTATCCACATACCATTAACATAATCAACAAAACCTTAGTTCGCTTAAATAACAAAGAATGCACACAAATACATATCTATGCAATGTATACATCTAGGGTTCATTCAATAATTCATGAGGAAATATGCTTGCACATTCATATGAACCTATAGAAATCAAATATTCATCAAGGAAAAGTTTGAAACCATTAGAGTGAGATGAAACTTACTCTGAGTTTGCTAAAAATTCTTGAAGTTCAAGGTTTGAGTGCTTGTGAACGTTGCCTAGTGTGCCTTGTGATAACTTTTATGTGTATAGGGAATGTGAGGGAGTGATGATCAGTGATGGGGAAAGTGAGGGGAGATTTAGGAGAGACGTGAGAGTTATGGAAGGAGTTTAAGAAATTTGACCTTAATTTAATGAGGTCAATCTCTTTCAAATTGTGGATGAAGGGGAAAAGGATCCGGGTTGGGTCGGGTTGGCATGCTTTTAATTAAAAAAATTGACCTGTTGAACGACCCAAATGATAGGAAATAGTGACATCCAGTGGGGCACGTGATGGACCATCCCAAATTGCACTTACCTGTGATGTCTGGCATTCCATTCCCACACTCGTTGAGACTGCGACAGCCCATCATGTCGGGTCATAGGAATGGGCCAGTGAGCTTTTCTTTAGGTTTCCTGTTGCATGCCCACTTCCCATGGGATGTGGGAGCTATGATGTCCCATCAAAAAATCTCGTGGGATCAGTTTTTCTGCAAATTCACCCTTTTCCAGTTGTATCAACTCCTGCACACTTGAACAAATGTTAGTTCATGGGTTGCCTCCCATGCCATGCCTGATTTAATATCACGACATGATGCAGGTCACTTGACTACTCAGACTTCATCAAGCTTCCTTCATTGGTTGCCTCCTATACAACACCTAATTTAACATTGTGGCACGACACAGGTCACTTGATTACTCAAACTTCACCAAGATCCTAAATTTCATCCACCTTGATTTCTTCAGCATTCCCCAAGTAGGATTTGACACATTGAACATTGTCCTTGAACCACTTGCCATCATGGTTCTCAAGATCTATTGCACCATGTGGGAACACTTGCACCACTCCAAACGGCCCCATCCACTTAGACTTCAGCTTGCCAAGAAACAAGCAAAGTTTAGAGTTATAGAGTAGAACTAAATTGCCTAGTTGAAAGTCTGTCTTCTGTCACGGTACATTTTCATCTTTTCCTTGTATAGTGCTGCAATTTCATAAGCATTGCGGAGGAACTCATCCAATTCATTCAACTGCCTTAGCCGCTGATAGGATACAGCACACCAGTCCAAATTTAGCTTCTTGAGCGCCCATATGGATTTGTGCTCAAGCTTCACCGAAAGATGACATGCCATTTCAAATAAAAGTTTATATGGAGACATACCTGTCGGAGTCTTGTACGTTATCTGATACGCCCACAGGGCATCAATAAGCTTCCTAGACTAGTCAGTTCTATGCACATTCACCATTTTTGCAAAGATTGCCTTTATCTCACGATTAGAGACCTCAACTTGTCCACTCGTCTATGGATGATAAGGAATTGCCACATTATATCTCACCCCATATTTCTCAAGTAGAGCTCGAAATAGCCTATTGCAAAAGTGAGAGCCTTCATCACTAATAACACCCGTGGTGTACCAAATCTAGAGAAGATATTCTTGTTCAAGAATGTTGTGATGCTCTTGCCTTTATTGTTGGGAAGCGCAACCGCATCCACCCATTATGATAGATAGTCAATAGAAACTAAAAATAACTCATCCCATTCGAACCAACAAAAGGACTCATAAAATCAATGCCCCACACATCAAACAACTCTATCACAAGGATACGAGTGAGAGGAAGCTCATGCTTCCTTGATATGCCTCTCTTTGACAATGATTGCAAGCCTTTGCATACTCATAAGCATCCTTATAGAGGGTAGCCGAATAGTAGCCGCATTGCAAAATTTTGTGGGCTGTCCGGGCGCTACCATGATATCCCCTTTCAGGTGATGAATGGCATTCCTCAAGTATATATTCCATCTTTGCTTCATCTACACATCTACGAATCATGGTATCACCACATACACAGAACAAAAATGGATCCTCCTAGAAAAACTTTTTCACATCAGACATGAACTTCCTTCGCTGGTGGATGGTCAGATCATGAGGGACTACATCACTTGCTAAGTAATTAGCAAAGTCTGCATACCATAGGATCAAATCTTGGGAAGCAGCCAACACTTGCTCATTTGGGAAAGCATTATCAATTTCTAGCTCGTCTTTAAGCTTCAGCATCGCCTCATCCTCTAGTTTAGACAAGTGGTCAGCCACCTGATTTTCAGTACCCTTCCGGTCCTTGACTGTGGTCAGCCACCTGATTTTCAATATCTTTACGGTCCTTTTCTTTAAAATCAAATTCTTATAACAGGAGCACCCAACGAATCAACCTAGGCTTTGCATCCTTCTTCTCCATAAGGTACATGAGGGCTGCATGGTTTGTGTGCATAACCACCTTGGGTCCAAGCAAATAAGATCTAAACTTTTCAAAAGAAAACACCACAACTAGCAGCTCCTATTTTGTCATAGTGTAGTTCTTTTGAGCAATATTCAATGCTTTGCTAGCATATTATATTGGATGTAGGATTTTCTCTCGTCTCTTGCCTAGGAATGGTCCTAGCGCTACTCCACTAGACTCACATATCACCTCGAATGGCTGGGACCAATCAGGTGCAACAATGATGGGGGTTGAGATCAAGTGCAATTTTAAGAACTCAAATGCCTTCAAGCATGCATCATCAAACACAAATTTCACATCCTTCTTCAACAGTTTGCACATGGGATGTGCAATCCTTGAGAAATTCTTTATGAACCTGCAACAGAAACCAACATGCCCTAAAAAACTTCGAATATCCTTTACTAGGATTGGAGGAGGTAATTTCTCAATCACCTCAATCTTTGCCTTGTCAACCTCAATACCCTTCTTTGAAATACGATGTCCTCACAGAATGCCTGCTTTGACCATGAAATGACACTTCTCCCAATTCAGCACTAAGTTGCACTCTTCACATATTTCTAGTACACAACTTAGATGGGCTAAACAATCATCAAATGAATCACCCACTACAGAGAAATCATCCATGAATACCTCAATAGTTTCTTCAACCATGTCACAGAAAATTGACATCATACATCACTGAAAAGTTGTTGGCGCATTACACAATCTGAATGACGTCCTTTTGAATGCAAAGGTCCCATATGGGCAAGTGAAAGTGGTTTTCTCTTGGTCTTTAGGAGCAATCGAGAATTGATTGTATCCTGAATAACCATAAAAAAAACAATACCATCCTCTGCCAGCAAGATGGTCTAACATATGATCCATAAACGACATCAAAAAATGATCCTTCTCAATCTATGCGTTCAACTTTCTGTAATCCATGAAAACACGCCAGTTTGTTACTGGCCTCATAGGAATCATCTCGTGTTTAGCATTAGGAACCACAGTGATTCCATCCTTCTTAGGCACACACTGAATCGGGCTCACCCATTTGTTGCCTATAATCAGATAGACCACGCCTGCATCCAACCACTTAATGATTTTTTTCTTGACCATTTCTTGCATCGGCTAATTTAATCAACGATGATACTCAATACATGGGATGGAATTTGGCTCAAGCTGAATTTTGTGCATGAAGATACCTGGTGGAATGCCAATAATGTCAGTAATAGACCAACCAATGGCCCTTTTTAAATTCTTCAATACAGACATAAGAGCCTTAACTTGCCCTTCGCCTAAATCAACAGCAATAACAACAGGAAAAATGTTGTTGGCTCCCAAGAAAATATATCGCAAGTGAGATAGAATCAGTTTTAGATCCAAGACTGGATGTTCCTCAATAGATAATCTAGCTGGTGGGGTTACTCGATTCTTTAAGTCTAGATCAAGCTTTTATGGAGCATAGGAATAATACCCCAAACTAGCAAGTGCTTCCACCATGTAATCATATTCATCAATATCATCCCTATAAAAATTCATAATAGGGGATGCAAGTGCTTCTACACTAAGTCACTCCTCAACCGGGACTGACAACTGTTCTTCATGAACAACATCAATGATTGAGACTACCCGCATATCATCATGGTGCTTCATTAATTAGAACATGTTGAAAGTTACTTCTTCATCATTCAGCCTAAACTTTATCTCCCCTATCTCCAAGTCAACTAAATCACATCCTGTAGCAAAGAATGGTCACCCCAAGATGATGGAGACCTCAAAGTCCACCTCGCAATCCAAAATCACGAAATTTGCCAGAAAGATAAAAGATTCCACTTTTACAAGCACATCATACAGGATACCTACTGACCTTTCCACAGTGCGATCTGCCATTAATAGCCGCATTATCATTGGTGTGGGGGATCCCAAGCCCAACTATTTGAATACTACCAAAGGCATGAGGTTAATGCTTACCCCCAAATCACATAATGTCTTGGCTAAATAGAATGCTCTAATGGTGCATGGAATAGTGAAAGCTCTAGGGTCTTCCCTTTTCTGCACAAGATAACGGGAAGTAATTGCACTATAATGGTGCAAATTATTGGCAGGCTCAAAACTCACTATTCTCTTCTTCGTCACTAAGTCTTTCATGAACTTCACATATCCAGGCATCTATTCTAGTGCTTCTACCAAGAGGATATTGATTGAAAGCTGCTTCAACATAGAGATGAATTTTCTATACTTTTCTTCTTTTCCCTTCTTGGCTGGTATCTATGGGAGAGGAGAAGGAAGTCGACACATAGGCTTTAGGACCATAGAGACCTCCTCTTCCTTTCCTTTGGTAGTAACTGGCTCCTTTTCAATTCGTCTCTCATCACCACCCTTTTCTTCAGACTTGACTATAATTTAAGCTTCATCCTTCTAAGGCTGCTCAATAACTATAAGGACAGGGGGATCAATAGTCTTCTTACCACTTTGAGTAGTCACTGCCATGCAATTCCCATCATTTTTTGGATTTTGAACTGTGTTTCTAAGAAGTGTACTTTATTGACGCTGGTTTAAGGCCGTAGACATTTGACCCAATTATTGCTCAATCTGCTTAATGGTTTTGGCATGTGACTCTACCTTTTAGTTTATGCCTGAGATTTCAGCACAGATTTCCTTTAAACTGTCATCACTTTCCTCTACCTTCTTAAGCACCTTAACCAATATGTCATCTATCTTGTATAAGCTGGGTGGCCCTTCATGATTTCTAGGAGGAATATATGGGCCACTCTTATCGTTTTTGTAACCCTTCTTCTTATTTTAGTCACCCTCTGTATCCCTACCCCTTCTCCTGCCTCTACCCAGACCGATTGTAGTTATTGTCTCAATCTCTATTCTGACCTTGATTTCCTTGACCACGCCAAGTATCCTGGTTGGACCCTTGGCTGTTGGCCCAGAAACCCACCACCCGATCATTAAGAAAATTGGCCTCTTCATCATCTTTAGCTTCATCTTGCCTTAGTGCTTTACCTTGTGAACCTATACCGTTAACCTTCTCAGTTCCATTATAAAGAATATGATTCACAATAAGATGAACACTCATTTTTAATCATGCGACTTCCTGGCTAAGTTCCTATAATTATTGCTAGTCCAAGGATTTCCCAACAGCATAAGTCCCAGTTGGAACATCAGAATCTCTTGTGTACCAAGCCCTCTTTTTCTTTGTGACTATATCTAGCATCTCAGAAGTAGTTGCATAAGTATTCTCCATGAATGCACCCCTAGTGACTGTATCAGCTACTGCCTTGGTGTTTGCATTCAATGCTCTGTAGAAGATCTCCAACCACTTCTTTGTCAAAATTCTATGGTTTGGTACCTGTTTCAGTTTCTTGTTGAACCTAGGTCATGTCTCATAGAGTGCTTATGTGTTCAACTGCTAGAAATTGTAGATCTCCTATTTGAGCTACAATATCTTTGATGGAGGAAAAAATCTCTCCAAGAATTGGCTTTTCAGTTCTATGCATGTGAATATTGAACTATCAGAAAGTTCAACAAGCCAAAGTGTTGCTTCTCCAGTCAAATAAAATGGAAATAGGCACAATTTGATAGCGTCTTAGCATACCCTTGTCAGATTGTAAGCCTTGCGAATCCCCACAAAGTTCACCAAGTGTAAATTTGCATCATCAGTAGACTTTCCATCAAATAGTCCTTTCAGGTTCAACAACTGGATCATAGTTCTTGTAATGTCAAACTTCATGCCATAGGGCAGTGGTGGCAAGACTATAGGGCTTGTTATTCCTACGTCATCAAGATTGGCTTCATCATCATCAAAATTGTAGCGAGCGATGTGTCGGGGTTTCTATAGTTGGTGACCCCTATTCCCTCTCTGTCCAACTAGATCTTGATTCATATTGCATTGGGCTGCCTCATCCCTTGCGGCTTGAGAATTTAGTGTAGCTTGCCGGGAAACATCTTGCCTTGCTTGCTCAACTGCAATATTTTGATTAGCTAAATCTGTGGCAGCCTGAGCATCCTGCGCAGCTTGGCAGCTTTAGCTGCCTAAATCCTTTGTTGTTCTTAGGCCAACATCTGTGCTTTGGCCTGTTAAGGTGTCTCAACAACCCCATACTTCACCATGTTTGTCAGAGTTTATTGGAGCTCAAGATCGAATAAAATCATGGGATTTCCTTGACTCCGTGTACTGGGCATGCACAGGTGTGCAACCTATGAATCAAAACAAAAACAATAAAAAAAGTAAATCAAAAAATAAGGACTAATAGTCAAATAACCATAATTTCTCTTAATCCTAAACCATATTCCCCGACAATGGTGCCAAAATTTGATATGCCCAAATTACACCTCCATAAGAAGCATAAAGTGATTGATGTTCAAATATAGAACCCAACAAATTTTGGGGTCGATCCCACAGGGAATATGGTAGGAGTTAGGTCAACTATGTTTATTTGTGCTCTTAGCCATTTATTTCCCCAATTGGAGGGTGGTTTAAAGTAACAACTAATGTTTGTAACAAAGAGTTTAATAAGTAACAGAGTAACCATTTCAATTGTTGTTATCAATAAGAGAAGTGAATAGGGTAGTGTTCTCTATGAGTTCATAACGTAGTTAGGCATTGTACTAGTAATCTAGTCTAGTTCAATGCATGCAAGATCACTAAGTTGGGTTCTCCTAAATGTGTCCAAAGAGGAGAATGTCACCACACAAGTTGGTTAGTCTATGGGTGTTTGCTTTGTTGGCCCTTACCACTGATCCCAGATTAGCTTTCCCTCGGCAAGTTCAAGCTAATTAGATAAGGGTTGGTAGCCTAAAATCTCCATCATATAATCTCTTCTCCCATTCGGTACCCATTTGGTCAAGCAAGTATGAATAATGCGAGTTCTAACATTTGCAATCGTTAAAAAGCAATCAAAACAAAGGGAAGAACAATACATGCATGAACACCATTCTAGAATTACCAAGTACTTTGACTACTTTGTTAATCTATCATAGTTCCCACAACCCTAGTTGTGGATTTAGATGCCCAACCACGACGCCTGTGAGGGTTGTGATGGGACGTCACTCGTGCCCATCAAAATGGACCTGATCTATTGACTCTTTAGATGACTTTGGGTGATGGAGGATCATGACACCCGTGGGAACCATGATGGCCCATCAACCTAGCCCGTGGAAACTTGGAAAATGATTATGCACAAATGTAAGAAGACTTGAAGGGCTGTCCACGATACCCATGGCATCCACGACAGCCCGTAGGGCCTGCCCGTTAGACGAGCTGCGTTCTAGCTCTCCTAGTTCAGTTAGGATTTGGTTTCTATTGTCTATAAATACCTTTCCTAGGGTTGTAGTTTGGATATTATGCAATTGTTATGCAATTTTGGGGCATCAAAACATATTGTTGAGAATATTATTCCATACTTTTGAGAATTCAATTACTTGTTCTTGATTATTAAAGGGTTCTTGAGAATTCAAGATTCCAGTTTTCTTTACTTATTATTGTAAGTTATAATCATGATCTCTTCATCTAAATCTGATTGTTATCTTACAACCATGAGTAGTTAAATCCACAACTAGGGTTGTGGGAAGCATGAAGGATTAACAAAGTAGGCAAAGTACTTAGTAATCCTAGGAAGGTGTTCATGCATGTATTGTTCTTCCCCTTACTTTGATTGCTTTTTAACGGTTGAAAATTATAGAACTTTTCTTATTCCTACTTGCTTGGCCAAAGGGGTAACGAATGGGAAAGGGGATTACATAATGGGAACTTGAGGCTACCAACCCTCATCTAATTAGCTTGAATTTTCCCAGGGAAAGCTAATCTAGGATCACTAGTAAGGGTTAGCAAAGCAAATGCCAGCAAACTGACCAAGTTGCATGGTGATATTCTTCTATTTTAATAACCATCTACTTAGGAGAACCTAACTTACCGATCTTGCATGCATAGAACTAGACTAGATTGCTGGTACAATGCCTTATTGCGTTATGAACTCATGGGGAACACTGCCCTAGTCGCTTCACTCATTGATTAAAATACTTGAAACTGTTACTTTGTTACTTGTTCGAATCTAAATTACAAATCTTACTTTTACTTTAAAACCCCCTATTAGGGAAATAAACGGATAAGAGCGCAAATATGTGTAGTTGACCCTAGTCCTACCATATTCCCTGTGGATCGAACCCAACCTTCGTTGGGTTCTATATTTGAACATCGACTAGTTTATACTTCTTTTTGGAGGTGTAATTTGGGCGTATCAAATTTTGGCGCCGTTGCCAGGGAATACAATTTAGGATTAGCAGTTGTGTTTATTTGACTATTAGTATTTATTTCCTGATTTACTTTTTTTGTTATTTTTGTTTTGTTCCACAGGTTGCACACTTGTGCATGCCCAATACACTGAGTCAAGGCAATCCTCTGATTTTATTCGATCCCTAACTCCAATAAACTCCGAGAAACATGGTGAAGGATGGGGTTGTCGACACACCTAAACCGGCCACAACACGAATGTTGGCCGAAGAACAACAAAAGATTTAGGCAGCTAAAGTTGCCAAAGATGCGTAAAATGCTCAAGCTGCCGCATATTTAGCTAATTAAAATGCTGCAACTATGCAAACAAGGCAAGAGGATGCCAGTCAAGCTCCACTAAGTGCTCAAGCTAGGATGTTTGCCAAAGAACAACAAACTCCAATGAACTCTGAGAAATATGGTGAAAGAGGGGGATGTTGAACCCCAGAACAAGCCATAGCTCGGATGTTTGCTGAAGAAAAACAAAAGCAGTAGACATTAGAAGCTGCCCAAATTGAACAAAATTTCTCAGGTTGCCGCAGACTTAGGAAATCAAAATGCTTCAGCTGACAAGAAAGGCAATCAAGACAAGAAGCTGCTCATCAAGCTGCACTGAATGCTCAAGCTGCGAGAGATGAGGTAGCTTGATGCAATATACCTCAAGATCCAGTTGCACTGAGAGGGAATAGGGGCCACCAGATTCATCAACCTCGATACATCCCTCGCTAAAATCTTGATGATGATGAGGGAAATCTTGATGATGCAGGCACAACCAGCCTTATAGTGTTGCCACCATTACCCGAGGGTACAAAGTTTGACATTATAAGCACTATGATCCAGTTGCTGAACCTGGAGGGATTATTTGCTGCCAAGTCAACTGATGATGCAAATTTGTACTTGGTGAACTTTGTCAGGATTTGCAAGGCCTACAATCTTCCTGGAGTAGGCCAAAATGCTATTAGACTGTGGTTATTTCCATTTTCTTTGACTGAAGAAGCAACACTTTAGCTTACTGAACTTCCTGATAATTCAATATTCATATGGAGGGAACTAAAAAGTCAATTTCTGGAGAGGTTCTTCCCTTCATCAAAGATATTACAGATCAAGCAGGAGATCGATAACTTCAAGCAGTTGAACACCGAGGAATTATATGAGACATGGCTTAGGTTCAATAAGAATCTAAAACAAGTGACAAATCAGAGGATCCCTTCGAATCATTTGATGGAAATTTTCTACAGAGCACTGAATACAAACACCAAGGCAGTTTCTAATACAGTCATTGGGGGAGCGTTCATGGAAAATACTTTCATAGAAGTTTCTTAGATGTTTGATAGAGTTACAAAGATGAACAAAGCCTAGCATACGAGAGATTCTGAGAGTTTAGAAGGAACATATGCTGTTGGGAAATCCATCAACAACAAGAGTTGCAAGAGCTTAGATAGGATGTTGCAGGATTAAAGACAAGTGTGGATCTGATTGCGAAACAAATACTTAATAACGGAGCTAAAAAGGTGAATGCTAAAGGTTCGCAAGGTAAAGCACAAAGACATGATGAGTTTGAATGTGATGAAGAAGCTAACTATTTGAATGATTAGGTGGAGAGTTTCCGGGCCAATGGCCAAAGGTCCAATCAGGACGTCTGGCATGGTCAAGGAAATCAAGGTCGGAACAGAGATAGAGATAACAACTACAATTGGTCTGGCTATAGAGATAGGAGCATGATTAGAGATAGAGATAATGACTGGAAAAAGAGAGATGGCTACAATAATGATATAAGTGGCCTGTATATCCCTCTGGGTAACCGAGAAGGAGGATCCAATCAGCCAACAATAGAAGAGATATTAACCAAGGTGTTGCAGAAGATGGATTCAATTGATGGTAACTTGAAGAAAATGCGTGCTGACATCTCAGGCATGAATCATAAGGTAGAGTCACACGATGTCTCTATCAAGAAAAATAGAGCAACAGTTGGGTCAAATGTCTACAACATTGAACCAGCGTCAAAAGGGTACAAAGCCTAGCAATACAATCAGAATCTAAAAAATGATAGGCATTGCATGGCGGTGACCATCCACAGCAAAAAAAAAGACTATTGGCCCTCCTATCCCTATAGTTATTGAGGAGCCTGCTGAGCCTGAAATAGATGAAGTAGGTATTGTAGTTGAAATTAAAGTAAAAGGTGGTGAGGAGAGCCCAAATGATAAGGAGACAGTTGCTACCAAAAGAAAGGAAAAGAAGGCACCTAAAGCTGTTATACCGATGCCTAGACCTCCTACACCTTTCCCACAGAGACTAGCTAAGAAGGCCGAAGAAGGAAAGTACGGAAAATTCATATCTATGTAGAAGCAACTTTTGGTAAACATCCCTTGGTTGAAGAACTGGAACAGATGTCTAGATATGCAATGTTTATGAAGGACTTAGTGATGAAGAAGAGAACTATTATTTTCGAGCCTGCAGACAATTTGCACTATTATAGTGTGAGAGCTTCTCATTCTCTTATGCAGAAAAGGGAAGATCCTAGAGATTTCACTATTTCTTTCTCTATTGAAGCATTTTACTTTGACAAGGCACTTTGTGATATGGGTGCAAGCATCAATTTGATTCCATTGGTAGTGTTCAAATAGTTGGGCTTGGGATCCCCCACACCAATGATAATGCGGTTATTAATGGCAGATCACATTGTGAAGAGGCCAGTAGGTATCCTGTATAATGTGCTTGTCAAAGTGGAGTCCTTTATTTTCTCAATAGACTTCGTGATTTTAGACTGTGAGGTAGATTTTGAGGTCCCTATCATTATGGGGTGACCATTCCTGGCCACTGAATGTGCTTTAGTTAACTTGGAGACAGGGAAAATGAAGTTTAGGGTGAATAATGAAGAAGTTACTTTCAACCTGTGCCAATCCATTAAGCACCATATAACAGGCAGGTAGTCTCAGTCATCAATGTTATTGATGAGAAACAACTATTAGTGCCAGTTGAGGAGTGATTGGGTGTTGAAGCACTTGCAGTCATGATCATGAATTTTGATGGGGAAGACATTAATAAATATGAAGACATGGTGGAAGCACTTGCTGGTATGGGGTCTTACTCTTATGCTTTGAAAAAGCTTGATCTAGACTTGAAGAATAGAGTAACCCACCAGCAGACCATCTATTGAGGAGCCTCTAGTCTTAGAGCTCAAGACACTTCCATCACATTTATGATATGTGTTTTTGTGAACCAACAACACCTTGCCTGTGATTATTGTTGCTGATTTATGAGAAGGGAAAGTTAAGGCTCTTGTGTCCGTATTGAAGAGGTTCAAAAAGTCCATTGGTTGGTCTATTGCTGATATCATTGGCATTCCACCAGGCATATGCATGTACAAAATTTAGCTTGAGCCAAATTTTGTCCCAAGTATTGAGTATCAGCGTAGGTTTAATCAGCTGATGCAAGAGTTGGTCAAGAAAGAGATTATCAAGTGGCTGGACACAGACGTGGTTTATCTGATTGCAGATAGTAAGTGGGTGAGCCCAGTGCAGTGTGTGCCTATGAAGGGGGGAATCACTGTGGTTCTTAATACTAAGAACGAGCTGATTCCTATGAGGCCAATGACAGGCTGGCGTGTTTGCATGAATTACAGAAAGTTGAATGCATGGACTGAGAAAGATTATTTTTTAATATCATTTATGGATCAAATGTTAGACCATCTTACTAGTAGAGAATGGTATTGTTTTCTTGATAGTTACTCAGGATACAATAAAATTTTGATTGCTCCTGAAGACCAAGAGAAGACCACTTTCACTTGTCCGTATGGTACATTCGCATTCAAAAGGATGCCATTCGAATTGTGTAATGTGTCAGAAACCTTTCAGAGATGTATGGTGTCGATCTTGTCAAACATGGTGGAGGAAACTATTGAGGTATTCATGGATAACTTCTCTGTTGTAGGTGATTCATTTGATGATTGCTTGGCCCACCTAAGTTGTGTAAAGCAAAGATCTGAAGAGTGTAACTTGCTGTTGAACTGGGAGAAGTGCCATTTCATGATCAAAAAAGGCATCATGTTGGGTCACTAGATTTCTAAGAAGGGTATTGAGTTTGACAAGGCCAAGATTGAGGTGATTGAAAAATTGCCTCTTCTAGTCTCAATAAAGGGAATTCAAAGATTTTTAGGGCATGTTGGGTTCTATCGCAAGTTCATAAAGAAATTCTTAAAGATTGCATATCCCTTGTGCAAACTGTTAGAGAAGGATGTTAAGTTTGTATTTGATGAGGCGTGTTTGAAGGCATTCGAGTGCTTAAAGCTGCAGTTGATCTCAACCCCCATTATTGTTTCCCTTGATTGGTCTGAGCCATTCTAAGTGATTTGTGATGCTAGTGAAGTAGCACTAGGATCAGTCCTAGGTTAGAGATGAGAGAAGATTCTTCACCTAATTTACTATGCTAGCAAAGCACTAAACACCACTCAGAAGAAATACACTATGACAGAACAAGAGCTGCTAGATATGGTGTTTGCATTTGAAAAATTCAGATCTTATTTGCTTTGGCACCAAGGTGATTGTACACACAGACCATGAACCTCTCAGGTACCTTAAGTCAAAGAAGGATGTGAAGCCTAGGTTGATTAGTTAGGTGTTGTTGTTGCAAGAATTTGACTTTGAAGTCAAGGACCGCAAAGGTACTAAAAATCAGGTGGTTGATCACTTGTCTAAACTGGAGGATGAGGCTATGTTGCAGCAAAAAAATGAGCTAGTGATTGATGTTGCTTTCCCAGATGAGCAAGTTTTGGCCGCCTCTCAAGATCTGACGTCATGGTATGCATATATTGCTAATTACTTAGCAAGTGATATAGTTCCTCCTGACCTGACCGTCCATCAGCGAATGAAGTTCATGTCTGATGTGAAGAAATTTTTCCGGGAAGAGCCTTATTTGTTCCGTGTATGGGGTGAAATCATGATTCATAGATGCATTTCTAAAACAGAAATGGAAGATATACTTGAGGCATGCTATTCATCTCATGTAGGGGGACATCATGGTGGCACCTGGACAGCCCATAAGATTCTACAATGTGGTTACTAATGGCCTACCCTACACAAATATGCTCATGAGTATGCCAGGGCCTATAATCTATGCCAAAGGGAAGGAGGTATATCAAGGAAGCATGAGCTCCCTCTTACTCCTATCCTTGTGATTGAACTGTTTGATGTATGGTGAATAGATTTCATGGGTCCTTTTGTGATGTCGAATGAGATGAGGTATATATTGGTTGCTGTTGACTATGTGTCTAAATGGGTGGAAGCGGTAGCACTTCCCAACAATAAAGGCAAGAGTGTCACAATATTCTTGAAGCGAAATATCTTCTCCAGATTTGGCACACCGCAGGAGATTATCAGTGATGGAGGGTCTCATTTTTTCAATAAGTTATTCCGGGATCTACTTGAGAAATATGGGTGAGACAGTGTGGAGACACCTTATCATCCACAGACTAGTGGGAAAGTAGAAGTCTCAAATTGGATATAAATTCAATCCTTGCAAAAATAGTGAATGTGCATAAAACAGATTGGTCTAGCAAGTTGGATGATGCCCTATGGGCGTATCGTACAGCCTACAAGACTCCTATAGGTAGGACACCATATAAGCTTGTCTTATGAAAGGCATGTCATCTTCAGGTGGAGCTTGAGCATAGGGCCATGTGGGAACTTAAAAAAGATGAATTTGGACTGGTGTGCCGTAAGCACTTTCCGCGTCCGACCTAGTTGAAGAAGAGCTACTAATGGAAAGGAACAAAAAAGTGGAACTTTGCATAAAGTATTGATCGCTGGGGGTGAGTAGAAATGAATTGTTTCCCATAAATAGTAAGATTCCTTATTATTTGTCTGCTCCCCCCTAAAAAAAAGAGACTAAATTTCTTCCTCCTATCAGTGGCTGGGTCAGTTGAATGAACTGGATGAATTTTGTCTTAATGCTTATGAACGTTCAACACTATACAAGGAGAAGATGAAGATGTACCATGACCGGAAGATAGAGAAGAGAGATTTTTAGCCGGGCGATCTAGTTCTACTCTACAGTTCAAAATTGCACTTGTTTCCAGGAAAGCTAAAGTCTAAATGGATGGGGACATTTTGAGTTTTGCAAGTAGCCCAACAAGGGGCTATAAAGCTTGAGAATAGTGACAAAAAATGGTTCAAGGCCAATAGTCAGCGTGTCAAAGCCTATTTGGGAAATGCTGAAGAAATCAAAGTGGTTGAAGTTTGGGAGCTTAGTGAAGTCTGAGTAACCAAGTGAGCTGATATTAAATCAGGCGCTGTATGAGAGGCAAACCATGAAGGAAACTTGATAAAGTCTGAGTAGTGAAGTGACCTGAGTCATGCCGCGACGTTAAATCAAGCGTTGTATGAGAGGCAACCCATGGGCTAACATTTTTTTCAAAGTGTATAGGAGCTGATACAACTAAACAAGGGAAAATCTACAGAAAGGGGGTGCCACGGGCATTTTTGATGGGACATCACAAGTCCCATGCCCGTGGGAAATGTGCGTGCAACTGGAAAATTCAACATTGAGCTCACTAGCCCATTCCCATATCCTGACATGATGGTCCATCGCAGTCCCGATGGATGTGGGAATAAAGTCCCACGCCCAGGTAAGTCGAATTGTGACGGGATTTCATGTGCCTCATGGGTGTCGCAGCTGCCTATCGATTAGGTTGGTCAAAGGTCAATATTTTTTTAAAATTTCATGGTTGACCCGACCCGACCTGTATCCTTTTTCCCTTTTCACCCACGTCTAAATAAGGTTTGACCTCATTCAATTGAGGTCAAACACTTACAACTCCCTCCATAACTCTCCCCAATTCTCACGTCTCTCATGTCTCTCCCCTTTAATCTCCCCATTGCCGATCATCACACCCCCACATTTCCTAATCATATAACAATCACAAAAGCACGTTAAGCAAGTTCGCAAAAACATTAAAATGATAATTTTCAAGATAGTTTTGCAAATCAAGAGTAAGTTTATCTCATTCAAATGGTTTCAATTCATCCTTGATGTTTTATTGACTAATCATTCTTATGAATGTACCAACATAGTGATTTATGTATGATTTTAAGCGAACCCTAGTTGTGAACTTTGCATAGTATGTGCTTGTGGGTGTGTTGATTGATACTCAAGGGAACTAGGGTTTTTATTGATTGTGTAAATGGTATGTGGAAAACTTGTTCAAAATTATGCATATTGGTTGTTTGAGAGAGATAATGAGTGTTTAAATATATAAAAATATGGAGAGAAATTTTCATTGATTTGATCCCACAGACAATCACGACAGGACATCAGAGCCATGACGGGCATCGGAGTTGGGCGTAGGAAATGGAACATTGCCTGAAAGGTCTTATATCCCATTCTGATGCCCGATCTCGATGGGAAATCGGATCTCCCATGCCCGTGACAAGCCATCGTGGGAGGACAAAATTTTCCCTTTAAAGCTTCTGTCTCATTCCGATGCCCTACTCGACAGGCCGCCGGACCTCCCACTCCCGTGGGAGGCTAAAAAGCTATAAAATTTTCTAACTCTTTTTGGTTTTCATTTTTGGGTTGGTTTACTAATATAGTTCACCTGTAGGTACTATATGGAACCACGAACTCCACTAAGATGAGGGGGAGCCTGGAAAGCCAAGGAGAAAGCCATCACCACTCGCCTGAAAGACCAATCTAGGTCAAAAGGCAAGAAGAGTGAATCAAATAATCTCCCCCTCGCCCGGTTGACAAAGAGGACTTGTGCTATCATCTTCTTCTCAGTCTGAAGAAGAAGAAGGTGATGTACCCCATAAAGAGAAGATATCAGAACATACTACCCCCAGTCTGAAGAGGGGGGAGAATCCTCATCCGGGTCCACTAGTTCAGACAGTGAGAGCGACACTGCTCCTCCAGCGGCAAAGGGAGGACACAACTCCGCCATCCAAGTTTCAAGTGGCAAAGAAATGGAGCTCGACTCTGGTAATGGTTCACATTCAGGCTCTGGTAAATCTGCTGAGGCTAGTTCTGATTCAAATGCTGAAAGCACTACTTTTGAAAAGGAGAAGACCACACCAACCCCCAAAGCTCTCAAGACGACTATAGCCCTTACATCCAAGGATATCAAACTCCAAGAGATGTCTAGGTGGAATGTAAAAGGGTCCAAAGTGACCTTTGATTATGGGCTTGAACTGATGGCAAAAGGGCACATGAAACACGCCACTGTAAAAGAATGGAGGATTGACTCATTCAAGCGGAAAATACGTCCCCAAGCTTGAGGAGTACTTCAGACACTACAACTTGGGCTGGACCAGTAAGCCACTCCCCGACTTTTATCCGACTATTGTACGGGAGTTTTATGCCAACTTTCAGGCCATCTAAGAAAGCCGATGTAAAAAGGGTCAGAAAGCTAACGACCTTCTTTCTTTTGAGAGCATTCCTGTGTGAGGGGTCCCGATAAACATTTTAGCCCGAACTATCAATAGATTCCTTTACGAACCTGAGTATATTGTTCCTTCTAAAACATCAAAATATGACTTCCACTATAAGAATGAAACTGAGCATATGAAGTGGTTAGCCAAAATGCTTACACCAATCAAAACCCAAAAGTGGCTCTTTCAGGATAAGCCACAGATCAATAAAGCATCTCTAAGCTTCGAGGCTAAATTCTAGTGGGCTATTATGCATTTTTGGCTTATGTTGATAGGTGGGGATAATCAGTTGACCATGTAGAGAGCTATTTTAGTGGCCAGCCTATTGTCCAAATACAAGCTCGATATCGGGAAGATCATAGAAAAGGAGATATGGGATAGGGTTAAAAAAATTAGTTTTTCATACCCTTTCCTTTGCCTCCCAACTGAGTTGTGTGAGGATGCGGGTGTCCCTATCTATTCTGGGATTGATCATAGTGAGTGTGCTATCCGTACCCACCATCCTGAGAGGTTCAAAGATGAGAGCAAGACAGTGGGTCTGGGAAGTACTTCAGAATTAGCTGAACCCACTACCATCTATGATTCATTTCTATTACCGCCAGAGGCTGTACCCTTCGTTACTGCTTTGCCTACTCCAAAGGGCAGCCTCAATAAGGAGACTCCATCAGTGAGGGAAGAAGTTGTTGTGACTTTGAGATACCCTCGCAGTACTTCATTGTTAACTCCTCACGGGGTTGACATATACATTCCAGAGACTGTTGGGGATTCCTCTACATCTGTTGTATCTCCTTTGAAAGATCCGACTTCCATCTATGCCTTCCACCCGGTGAATTTTTCCAACAGTGTTCAGACCACACTACAGCTACAGGAGCAGATAAAGAATTTTGCTGAATAGTTCCAATCTATTATTGATGCCTCTATACGATAGGCCATGTCATCATTTCTTGATATACATGGCTGAATAAATTCAATAGAAAAGAGATCAATGATAAGCTGGATGAAATGGGTGCGGCTGAGCTCACACACATGAAGGAGGATATAGCAGCACTGTAGGCCGATATTGATGAGCTGAAGGTACGTCTGGCTACTATGTATTCCAGTGGTCCCATAGTCATGCCACAGGTGCCACTTGCACCAATGATAAATTTTTGGGACTATGCCAACCCTGAGCTCTGAAAGAAAGATGTTGAGGTGGTTGAGGAACTGGCTAGTCCTACAGAGCCAAAGAGAAAGAGGAGAAGAAAGGACAAGAAGGTCCACAAGGAGGGCGATGATGCTCTATTAAGTCCTCAATCCTTGGCTCGCAAAATGAAAAGAGCTGATAAAAAAAGAAAGAAAGAGGAAGCAAAAATGTTTAAAGAATCCCTAGCCGAGCACCAGATTCGAGTTGATGCTATTAGTAGTGGAGGCTCAAGGAGTGGTGTTGAAGGCACAATTAAGGTCCCATTTTTAGAACCTATTGTAGGAGCGACTGTTGATGAAGCTGCTCGGGCAGCTGTTGATGTTGAGAAGGTTGAGACAGCCTCTGTTACTAAGAAGGAAGTGCGTACCGATCTAGAGGGCCCCACTACTACACAGGATGACCGCATTTAGGCACCACATGTATGCCTTGCCTCCCTTATTTTGATATATTTTCATGCATTGAGGATAATACACACTTCTTTTTGATGGGGTGGGGGATATCTTGGATATCTGTGTATGTTTTGGTAGAGTGTTTTAGCGAAGTCTGAGTAGACAAAACACTTGCGTCGTGCCGCGATATTAAATCAAGCGCTGCATGGGAGGCAACCCATGAGGGTATCTGAAAGGAACCCGCATACTTGGGATTTTCTTGTTGTGTTCTTTCCTTAAGGACTTTTAAATTCTGTTGAACCAGCATGTTTAGAATAGTATGTGTACTTGTAAAAGAAAAATAGGAACTTAATACAGTCCGTGGTTTTATTTTGATAATGTTTGTGTAAATGGAGACCCCTCCAAATTTTTGGTGCAATAGGCTTGTTAAGACTGACCTTGATGGATCTGTGATTGACAACATGTATATAATTGTGATAACTAGCTTAATCTAGTGCATGAACTGATAGTTAGCTAATCATTAGTCTTAACTATGTGCCATGTGTGGGTGAGCTAATTTTGTATCGTTATTGTTGTATGTGTCAATCTAGAACTTGCCTGGTTAGTCTTGCCTCGGTTGTAGAATAATTGGTTAGGAGATGATTATAGGTCATTTTTGAATGAAGTCCACTAAACCCAAATGACCTACGAAATGACATTGATTCCCTTTGATCCCTGAATTTGAGCCTGAACTTTGCCTTTTTATTGTTAGCATGTGCACCTTTTCTGTTTCCTGTAAACCTTTGTTTTGGCCCTGGTACCTCCTTGGACATTGTGTACCTCAACTCAGGCTAATTACCTAAGTTGAGTGTGGATACTGTAAGGGTAAAATAGAAAGAATGGGATATCAAAAGATCGGGTTAATATTGAAAAGAAAGATAACATGTGTGGTTTGTGTGCTACAAAAAAAGAAAAAGAAAAAGAAGAAAAAAATATAAAAGAGAAAAAAAGAAAAAGTGCAAAAGTGAAATAAAAGCCACACATGATGTTTGATTAAAGTGAAATGATAACAAAGAAAAAGCGTGAATAAGGGAGGAGAAGAGTTTGGTCTAAAAGTGGAAGAATAAAAGTTAGTGTAGTGTCAAGGAGGGTATAGTCACTATTACCCAAATATACCATACCCGTCCCTAAACCTACATTACAAGACTAATAAAGTCCTATAGTAATCCAAACCCAACTGTTTGAAGGACGAGGCATAGAAAATAAGGGCAAGCCTATGGTATTGTGCATGTACAGCTTGAAATTCTTTGCGAGAGTGAGTGTGTGTTCCCCATCCCTATTTATTGAATGCAATTCTATGTGAGTGGGACTTCTTTGTTGTAAGGACTCATCAGAATAAATGTATTCTGTGTATGCTAGCTTGTTCATTTATATCATGTTGTCATCCATGGATCCGTTTTGTGTTGTCTTGATAACTGATATGTATGCACTGGTTCTGTACTGACAAGGAGTGGGTATTGATTCTGTGAAATGAAATGGTTGAACCACTTGGTTGTTCTAGTTCCTAGGTTTCTTTTGCTTAAGCATCATTTTAGTTAGTTTCTTTTATTGCTTGACGACAAGCAAACATTCTAAGTTGAGGGTGTTCATGTGTCGGGATTTCACGGCACTTTCGACGCTTAAAACTAAGGATTTTGGGAGTTCTTAAGTGTGTTTTATTAGATATGATGCATGTTAGCTACATGTGCAGGGGAAAGTAATGAAAAGACAAAAAAGATAGAAAAATGTTGTTTTTAGTCTATAAGTGATGCCCCACAGGCGTGGGATCCACCACAGCCCGTGGGAAGGAATGACAGGATGAAGCAATATAAATTAAAGGCAAAAAACCATCCCACAACCAACTGGGATGGGCGTCGGAGTCACCACGGGCCATTAAACTTGCCCATGGAAATGAACTAGAGAAGATAAAGGCAAGAACCAAAGTTCAAACACACAGCCACTACACCCGTGAGATCTACAATGGGACGTCACTTGTGCCCATCAAAATAGACCAGAACTGCTGACTCTTTAGATGAATTTGGGTGATAGAGTATTACGATACCCATGGGAACCATGATTTCCCATCAGCCTAGCCCGTGGAAACTTGGCAGACAATTATGCACAAAGGCAAGAAGACTCGATGGGCTGGCCACGATGCCCGTGGCATCCACGATGGCCCATGGGGCCTGCCCATCGAACGAGTTTCATTCCAACTCTCCTAGTTCAGTTAGGATTTGGTTTTTGTTATCTATAAATACCTTCCCTAGGGTTTTATTTCGGATGTTATGCAATTGTTACGCAATTTTGGGACATCAAAACATATTGTTGAGAATATTATTCCATACTTTTGAGAATTCAATTACTTGCTCTTGATTATTGAAGTGTTCTTGAGAATTCAAGATTCTAGTTTTCTTTACTTATTATTATAAGTCATAATCATGATCTCTTCATCTAAATCTGATTGTTTTCTTACAACCATGAGTAGCTAAATCCACAACTAGGGTTGTGGGAAGCAAGAAGGATTAACAAAGTAGGAAAAGTACTTAGAAATCCTAGGAAGGTGTTCATGCATGTATCATTCTTCCCCTCGCTTTGATTGCTTTTTAACGGTTGTAACCATTAGAAATTTCCTTATTCCTACTTGCTTGACCAAAGGGGTAACGAATGGGAAAGGGGATTGCATAATGGGAACTTGAGGCTACCAACCCTCATCTAATTAGCTTGAATTTGCCCAAGGAAAGCTAATCTGGGATCACTAGTAAGGGTTAGCAAAGCAAACGCCCGCAGACTGACCAAGTTGCATGGTGATATTCTTCTATTTTAATAACCATCTGCTTAGGAGAACCTAACTTACCGATCTTGCATGCATAGCACTAGACTAGATTGCTGGTACAATTGATACGCCCAAATTACGACTCCAATTATGAAGCGTAAGCAGTCGCTGTCAAATATAGAACCCAACTAAGGTTGGGGTCGATCCCACAGGGAATAAGGTGCAAATTAAATCGATAGTGAATTAAATGACTAGTAGTCGATAGTTTCCGATAAATTGGGGGGGTTTTTGTGTGAACAATATTTAACCAAAGCAAATAATAATGTGCGATTAATAATCAATATGAGAGTGAACTAGGGAAGTGTTCACCATGGCGTCGTAACAATTTCAACTCAAGGCTTAATCGGGTCCGCTCTATATGCATATCACGATGTGATTGAATTCATGGTATCGTCTAAACATTTCTCAACCAGTTAGACATATTTCCTTTTCAATTCTCTCGAACTTGAAAAGGTGAACTCTCCTATTTCAATCCTAAACATCAAGTAGATTAATCTAGTTACAACATTAATCATGAGACGAGAGTTGGTAGTCTCTAATCCTTGTAGTTAATCAAATTTCCCGGTTTTAATCTCTTTACTCAAGCAAATTAATCCTAGGCATGTTTTAATGTTTGCAACCACTAGAAAACATTAGTAATTGAATCATTAACCACGTGACAACAAAAAGATTGAACCCTACGCTACCCGGAATCTATATTGCTACTTTTGCCATGGCTCCCACAACCCTAGTTGTGGGAAGTTAGTTACTCATGCTATTAGGAAAAGAGAAGAAATTCATATTCATAATAAAGAGAAAAGATTCTTACAATATAATGAACAAAAGCTTCAATTTATCCAAGAACAAGAATCCAAGATCCCAAGAACAATGGAAGAACAAGGGAAGAGAGGAAAACAAACGTATTGTGTCGTGTTTCTCTCTCCAAAACTTGCTCAAAAATAATCCTAGAACTATTGGGTAATGAATAATTAATTTGTGATTGAATATCTGAAATAAACCTAACATAGGGTATTTATAGGAGTCCAGGAAATAAACCCAAAAATGTTCGGAATCTGCATCGCGCACTGCTTTAACTTGACGGTTTGGGGTGACGGACCATCACAATCTTGACGAACCGTCACGGTGGCCGTCACCACTAGGCAGTGGTGCTGCCTCAAGTTGATGGTTTGGGGTGACGGACCGTCACCATGGTGACTGGCCGTCACTCTGGCCGTCACTCTTATCCAGAACGTCGTTTTGCTCGTATTTCCTTCCGTTTCTATGTTTGTCTTTCTTTCCTGAAAACATAACATAAAACATCAAAAACGACGACGGTTGCTTGAAAACTTACGATTGTTCTTAGTTTAGAGGCGTCGAAAGTGCCGTAGAATGGCGGCACATCAACACCCTCAACTTTAAACGTTCGCTTGTCCTCAAGCAACATGACACAAAAACAATAATATGACTCAACTAAGAAAACAAACTCGTGTCTCTAGCAACTCATGGTCATTCAATAGTTCATTAATTCTTAAATCAAGCCACCCTAGTAGCACACAAATGTATGAAATGTTAACTTGCAAGGATCCAAACATGTCATTCCGATATGATAGAATATTATGCATACACACGCACAGCTATCCTAACAGTCAATAGACAATACAGAAATCTTGGTGCCCTCACCACAAAGAAGTCCCACACACAAGATTCGGGACTAGGTCAGGCGCTCACACTCACAAACGATTTCAAATGATGCACATGCGATGCCATAAGCTTGCCCTTACTATTCTATTTCCGTTTTTCAGAAAGCCGCTCAGGATCACTACAGGACTTGTTTTGGCTTGTAATGAGGCTTCGGGTGCAGGTAGGATATGTTTGGGGAATAGTGACTACACCCTCCTTGGAATCACCGACCTACTATTTTCACATAACTTTACTTTGTCCATCCTTATTCACCTCTTTATTCCCTTCTTTCTAGCTACAGGTGCGGCCTCATTATTCTGACACTTCTTTTTATTTCTTTTTCATCTAGTTTTCTTTTTCGTTTCTTTATCTTTCTTTTTCTTAGACACACACCCGGAATTTTCATTCTATTCACAACCAATCTTATCCATCCTATTTTTCTTATCATTTACCTCTATAGTAGCCACCCTCAACTTAGGCTGATTGCCTGAGTCGAGGTGCACGATGTCCAAGGGAGGACCAGGGCCAAAACAGGGATTCAAAGTTAAACAGGAACGGTGACAGGTTATTGAAAGAATAGGGTCAATTATGGCTCAAACAGGGATCAAAGGGATTATTTACATTTGGACGGTCTTATAGGCTAAGTGGACTGCACACAAAAAGGGCCTGTGATCCTTTCCTAATCAACCAAATTCAAACTTAACAAAATAGACCGGGCAAGTTCTAGATGCATGCACAGAGTAAGAATTTATAACAATAAGCTCACACACACTTGGCACCAAGAAACCATACCACTACCAACTATCAAGACAACAACTCGGCTTAAGCATACTTATTCCAATCATAACCACATAATGACATTCAAGGATCCAGATAGTCAATCGTTTCAAACATAAGTACAAAATCAACTTTTTCAGAGGGGGCTCCTTTTAGTTCCTTTTTCAAAAAAAATGCCATGCTTGCTATAGACACTATAAAATAACTAAAATTTAAACGACAACTTAAACATGCCGGTTCTACTAGATAGCACACTGGAGGGAAAAGAAACACGACAATAAAAACCCTCGGTGGTGAAAGACTCACAGGTAATCCAACACCCTCAACTTAGACTCATGCATTTTCCCCAATGCATACATGTGAAAACTAAAACTGTGAGAGAAAGGAATACCTATGAAGTCCATGGGGCTCAGAGTCTGGCATGATGTTGGAGACTGCCAGGGTCTCCAAAGCAGGCGAAATTGATGGAATAGGTGCCAGCTACCCCATCTCATTGAGCTCCAACTTCCTCTTTTATCGGCTCCGCAACTCGTCGTGGCAACTTCTTTGCTCTTTCATTACTGGTTTTCTTGCGGTGTTTTCTCTTCCTCGATTTGTTTTCACCGCCTTCCTCGACATGTTTCCCTTCTTGCAATCGCAACCTCATTCTTGTAACAGCTAGGGTCTCGACAGGACCCTTCTCCTTAATATGCAACTCCACAGGGGCTTCATCAACCACATCTATAACCGCGACCACTCTCAAGTCTCTTGGTTGCTTCATCAACTTACACGCATCAAACTTGACCAATTCATTGTTTAATCTGAATGTCAGTTCGTTTCTTTCCATGTCGACCAACACTCTTGCAGTAGCTAACAATGGTCGTCCCAAGATTATGCGAACTTCAAAGTCCACTTCACAGTCTAAGATCACAAAGTCGGCCGGGAATATAAACTTACCAACCTTGACCAGCACATCAGACAATATTCTAACTGGTCGCTTTACTGAACGGTCAACCATTAGCACCCTCATGGTAGTTGGTTTGGGCGCTCCCAAACCTAATTGTTTGTATACTGCTAGTAGCATCAAGTTGATGCTATCACCAAGATCACATAAGGCTTTTTCAAAGTTGATTTTCCCAATAGTACAGGGAACAGTAAAAGCACCTGGATCTTTCTTCTTTTCCACTAATGATCTTGAAGAAATAGCACTGCAGTGGTGGAGGTTATCTTCTGGTTCAAAGATTACTGACCTCTTCTTGGTAATCAAGTCCTTCATGAACTTGGCATATCCGGGCATTTGTTCAAGAGCGTCCACCAGAGGGATGTTGACTGATATCTGCTTCAGCATGGTCATGAAGTTCAGGAACTTGCTATCGTCCGCTTTCTTCTTCCAACGCTGTGGGAAGGGAGGTGGTGGCCGAGGCATCATAGTTGGAAGCTTTTTAACTTCCTTGCTTTTATCCGTGAGCCCTTGCGTAGTATCCTCTGCCACATTGTCATCCACGACATCACCTTGAGTCTGAATTATCGGATGTGATTCCGGTAATGTTTTACCGCTTCTTGTAGTGATCGCCATACAGCTCCCATCCTTCCTCGGATTTTGAACGGTGTCACTCGGCAAGGTACCTGTCCTCCTTTGATTTAGAGATGCCGAGATTTGACGCACTTGCTGTTCCAATTGCTTGATCGAGGTGGAATGTGAATCCACTACCTGACTCATTGTTGATAATTCAGTCCTCATCTCCTTAACCGCGGATTCGGTCGATTCCACTTTTAGCAGCATCTTAGCCATCATGTTCTCTATTTTGGACGTCTCTTTCTCGGTGTTAGCTCTTTCCCGGTTACCAGGTGGTACATACAACCCACCTCTATCAGTGTTATTCTTCCAGTTCCCCTGATCACGATCTCTCTAGCCAGCTTTTTCATAGTAGTTGTCCTTCTGATAGTTCCGACCTTGATTTCCTTGGCCGTTGGCTTGAAAACCACCCAAATAATTCGCCTCCTCATCAGATTCAAACTCTGCTTCTCTACCTTTGGAACCCACAACTTTCACCTTCTCAATACCTCCTGACAAAAAATGCTTTGTTAGAAGGTCCATTTGCGTCTTCAGATGGGCCATATCTTAGTCCTGCTCTTCCTCCTTCCTGCACTGCTCTGCTGACATACCAACTGCATAAGTGCTAGCTTCTACCTCTGTATCATGTGTATGCCAGGCCCTGTTGGTTTTGGTGAGCCTGTCCAAAGTAGCTGTGGCATCGGCAAAAGTGAGACCCATAAACGCTCCACCTGCTGCATTATCCAGTGTCAGCTTGGTAGCCGAATTTAGTGCCCTCTAAAACGTCTGCATCAGGAAATTGTTGGTCAACTGATGGTTAGGGCATTGTGTCAGCTTTTTCTTGAATCGCAACCAGGTCTCATGCAACGCCTCATGAGGTTGTTGTTTGAAGTTGCTAATTTCATCCCTCAACTGTATCATCCTAGAGGGAGGAAAGAACCTTTCTAGGAAAGCTCCTTTAAACTCTCCCCAGGTTGTGATAGAGTCGGGGGTTAGCTCTGTCAACCATAACGCTGCCTCATCAGACAGAGACAACAAAAACAACCTGAGCCTGATCGCTGTCTGACTCACTCCAGGCAATTCGAACGACTTGCAGATTCCCACAAAATTCATCAGGTGCCGGTTTGGATCGTCACCAGCAACACCACGGAACACTACTCTCAAATTCAACAGCTGAATCATTGTGCTAGTGATGTTGAACTTGGCCCCGGGTGCTAGCGGAGGAAACGCAATAGCGCCCGTGGCACCGACTCCATCTAAGTCGACCTCATCATTCAACTCCATGTCGACCTCAAGACCACCAGCATTCAAACGTTGTTGGGCTTGCTGAGCTGCAGCGAGTCTCGCTGCCTCTTGTTGTTGTTCATTCATGTTTCGCCTTATCGTTCTTGCCAGCTCGGGGTCGTAGGGTAATATTGTTTCACCCGAGCGTCGGGTACTTGGCATGCACAACTATGTACCCTGTGACAAACAAAAACAACAAATAAAAATAAAAGCAGGAAATATGACTAAGAGTCAAATAAACACACCAAACTTAATAAACAACCGTATTCCCCGACAACGGCGCCAAAATTTGATACGCCCAAATTACGACTCCAATTATGAAGCATAAGCGGTCGCTGTCAAATATAAAACCCAACTAAGGTTGGGATCGATCCCACAGGGAATAAGGTGCAAATTAAATCGATAGTGAATTAAATGACTAGTAGTCGATAGTTTCCGATAAATTGGGGGGGTTTTGTGTGAACAATATTTAACCAAAGCAAATAATAATGTGCGATTAATAATCAATATGAGAGTGAACTAGGGAAGTGTTCACCATGGCGTCGTAACAATTTCAACTCAAGGCTTAACCGGGTCCGCTCTATATGCATATCACGATGTGATTGAATTCATGGTATCGTCTAAACGTTTCTCAACCAGTTAGACAAATTTCCTTTTAAATTCTCTCGAACTTGAAAAGGTGAACTTTCTTATTTCAATCCTAAACATCAAGTAGATTAATCTAGTTACAGCATTAATCATGAGACGAGAGTTGGTAGTCTCGAATCCTTGTAGTTAATCAAATTTCTCGGTTTTAATCTCTTTACTCAAGCAAATTAAACCTAGGCATGTTCTAATGTTTGCAACCACTAGAAAACGTTAGTAATTGAATGATTAACCATGTGACAACATAAAGATTGAACCCTACGCTACCCGGAATCTATATTGCTACTTTTGCCATGGCTCCCACAACCCTAGTTGTGGGAAGTTAGTTACTCATGCTATGAGGAAAAGAGAAGAAATTCATATTCATAATAAAGAGAAAAGATTATATAATGAACACAAGCTTCAATTTATCAAAGAACAAGAATCCAAGATCCCAAGAACAATGGAAGAACAAGGGAAGAGAGGAAGACAAACGTATTGTGTCGTGTTTTTTTCTCCAAAACTTGCTCAAAAATAATCCTAGAACTATTGGGTAATGAATAATTAATTTGTGATTGAATATCTGAAATAAACCTAACATAGGGTATTTATAGGAGTCCAGGAAATAAACCCAAAAACGTTCGGAATCCGCGTCGCACACTGCTTCAACTTGACGGTTTGGGGTGACGGACCGTCACAATCTTGACGGACCGTCACGGTGGCCATCACCACTAGGCAGTGGTGCTGCCTCAAGTTGACGGTTTGGGGTGACGGACCGTCATCATGGTGACTGGCCGTCACTCTGGCCGTCACTCTTATCCAGAACGTCGTTTTGCTCGTATTTCCTTCCGTTTCTATGTTTGTCTCTCTTTCCTGAAAACATAACATAAAACATCAAAAACGATGACGGTTGCTTGAAAACTTATGATTGTTCTTAGTTTAGAGGCGTCGAAAGTGCCGTAGAATGGCGGCACATCAACAATGCCTTATTACGTTATGAACTCATGGGGAACTCTTCCCTATTCACTTCTCTCATTGATTACAATACTTGAAACTATTACTTTGTTACTTGTTCTAATCTAAATTACAAATCTTACTTTTACTTTAAAACCCCAATTAGGGAAATAAATGGCTAAGAATTCAAATAAGCATAGTTGACCCTAGTCCTACCATATTCCATGTGTGATTAACCCCAACCTTCGTTGGGTTTTATATTTGAACATTGAGTACTTTATACTTCTGTTTAGAGGTGTAATTTGGGCATATCAAGCTCCTAGGCCCTGACTAAAGGTCCAACTAGACCAAAATCCATGCTCTGGAGCTAACAAAACTGTTGGAATTCAATTTCGAGCACATTTGCTTAGAATGTTGACTAAAGTCAACAATTTTCTAAGCTAAAGCTCTAAAACAGGAAAATGGTCATAACGACCTAATGAATGGCCAGGGCACCAAACTACTAGTCCCCGAAAGTCATAAATGAGTTGGGGCTGCTACAGGCAAGCTCTAACAGTGCAAATAAGGCAAAAATGTAAACATGACCAGAAGGGTCATTACACCACCTATAACTATATTGCTCGTCTTTAGGCCATTCAATTGTTTGTTGTCGCCTTCGAGGCTATTATAATTAGATATACATATATGATTAGTGCCTTAGGGGATAAATGTATGTTTCCTAAGGGGCTATTAAGATGAGTTGAAGCCTACAAGCTATTCTGATTGCCTACGAGGCTATAGTAAAGCCTACGACTATTTCAATTGCCTAAGGGGATATAATGAAGCCTGTGCACTCATGGGCTATAATGTTTGCCTAAAGGGGCTATATTGAGGCTTACGGGCCAAAGAGTTACCTTTGGGGATAATATGAAGCCAATGGGCTATTATGATTACCTATGGGGTTATAGTGAGGCTTGTTCACTTACCAACTACTTGATTGCCCAAAAGAGCTACATGTTGATGCCTATGGGGCTATGTTTATGCCTAAGAGGGCTATGTGATGCCTATGGGCTATGGTGATGCATAAGAGGACTATAGGATGCCTATGAGTCTATCATGATATACAAAGTGGCTAATAAGCTATTTAGACATAATGATTACCTTTGGGGCTATGTGTAGAATGCCTAAGTGGATATTGAGATATAATTACTGCCTATGGGGATAGAGTACTATCAATAGGGGTATATAGATTGAATTGGCACCTTCCGAGCTTATTGGGGCCCGGGTAGGTGGTTTTATTTGTTGTTTATACCTACCGTGCTTATGGGAGCTGGTTAGGTTATTGTTTGATTACTATTGTATGATCTGTGTCAGGAGTAGTTAGGCTGTATTATGACAATTATTGATCTTCTTCCCTGAGCACTTCCTTATTTGATAATATTAGTTAGCTCGGTTTGAGAAGTAGATTGTTCAGTCAGTTATGGTTTATAAGTTTATGTCGAGAAAAATCAAGTACGTTTTGGATAACCTTCCTACTTGAGTATTTATGGTACTTTTGATGTCAATCTCAGATATTTGTAGATTCAGGAGCAGGTAAGTACGCTGAGATTATCTTGACGCTCCTATCTAATGACTTATACTATTTGTGACATTAGCTTCAGTTTCAGCTTTTAGTTTCCTTACATACTCGGTACTTTATTTCATACTAATGCCCCATTGCTTGGGGGAACTGCATTCATGCTTGCAGGTCCCAAATGATGATTGGACAAACTTATTGGATAGCACAACCTAGTTTTCAGTGGATGGGTTGACTCCTATTCTTCTATGGGTCGCCAGAGTCTTAGAGGTTTGCCTATTTTACTATTTATAGCTTTTGGGTAGGCCGAGGCCTTGTCCCGCTATGTATTCTATTCATAGAGGCTTGCAGACTAGTCATTTGGGTTGTATAACTATGTTGTTGGCCAGTTGGGTCTCATTGTTACTGTTGATAGTGCATTAGCCTGTTGGCCTAGGTTATATTGCATAGCATTTTCTAGATATTATGGTGGCCTCGATGCCCCAAATAAGACTTGTATGCTATTTGTGTATTGCTTTATATAGGTTGTTGGGAGTAGCTATTTTCTTTATAGAGCTATTGACAGGGCCCTAGCCGGCTGAGGGCTTATTTTTAAGTCAAGATATACTTGTTTGTTTTCTTGATTGCGTGTGGCTGCCATGTGCCATTGATAAATGGTTCAGTAAGGTCGGCTTCATCCTATGTTTTGGCATCAAGTACTAGTTGCACCTCCCAAGGTTGGGGTGTGACACATTTATTGATCAGATACTCGATAGGCTAGCATGGAGGTCCTATTACTATTTTCTAGATACAACCAGATCAAAATTGCATTAGAGGATCAAGAAAAGACCACATTTACATGTTCTTATAGGACATTTGCATTCTGTCGGATGCCCTTTGGTCTCTGTAATGCTCTTGCCACATTCTAGCATTGCATGATGTCTATTTTCTCTGAGATGGTAGAAGATTATTTAGAGGTCTTAATGAATGACTTTTCAGTCATCGAAGATTCATTTGAAGACTGCCTTGATCATCTGAGGCAACTCCTAGAGAGATGTGAAGAAAAGAACCTGGTATTAAATTGGGAGAAGTGCCATTTCATGGTACAAGAGGGTTTAGTTCTTAGGCACTAGGTCTCTGAAAAGAGGATTATGGTGGAATCAAGAAAAGATATAGATTATTTCAAATTTGCCTCCCCCAACTTTTGTGAAAAGTGTTTGTAGTTCCTTGGGGCATGTGGGAATCTTCTGTATGTTTTTCAAAGATCTTAAACCCTATGTGTAAGATTTTTGAAAAGGAAGCTAAGTTTAAGTTTGATGAAGAATTTCTAAAAGCTTTTGAGGAGTTGAAAAGAAGATTGTCTGAAGCTCCCATCATTGTGGCTCCCGACTGGTCACTGCTTTTTGAGCTTATGTGTGACATAAGTGGTTATGCTATTTGGGATGTTATTGGCTAGCGATATAATAAGATCATGCATTAAGTGTACTATGCAAGTAAGTCATTGAACGAGGCATAGTGAAACTACACTATGACCGAATAGGAAATTGTTGGCCATTATTTATGCTTTTGAGAAATTCAGAGCATACCTTGTAGGGTCCAAAGTTATGTATACACAGATCATGTTGCAATCTGGTATTTGATATTGAAAAAGGATGCCAAATTATGGTTGGTCAGATGGTATTGCTATTTCAGGAGTTTGACTTTAAAGTCAAAGATAGAAAGGGAATTGAAAATTAGGTGGCAGGTCACTTATCTTATCTGGAGGAGAATATTCAATCTGTAGATGAATTGAAGCTTGATGATGCCTTCTGAGATGAGCATTTGTTAGATTTCGCTCATGATATAACTCTTTGGTATGCCAATATTGCTAACTTTTTGGTTGTAGTTATTATTCCAGAGAAGATCAAAAGTTACCAGAAAAAGGTTCTTGAGAGAAGCCCGCTATCATTATTGGGAGAAGCCTTAACTTTTCCACATATGCATTAATAATATTATCAAGCGGTGTGTGCCAAAAGATGAGGTCCTTTCCATTTTGAAAATTTTCCATAATTCGCTGATTAGGGGTCATCATTCCGAAAACTGAACTATTGAAAAGGTCTTGAAGTGTGGTTACTATTGGCCAACGTTGTATCATGATGCAAATTTGATGGCAAGAAGTAGGGACCAATGTTACCATCAAGGAACCATCTCTAGGAAGCATGAAACACCCTTGAACTTTGTGCTAGAGGTGAAACTATTTGATGTTTGGAGAGTTGACTTCATGGGACCATTCATGAGTTCACATGGAATGAAATACATCTTGGTTGTGGTAGACTATGTCTCCAATTCGGTGGAGGCAGTTTCCTTGCCAAATAATAAAGCTAGTAGTGTCACTACATTCCTCAAAAAGAACATCTTCACTCATTTTGGTACACCTTGTGCAATAATAAGTGATGGTGGTTCACATTTTTGCAACAAGACATTCTCTGGGCTGTTGGAAAAATATGGAGTTAAGCACAAGGTGGATAATCCTTATCATCCCCAAGCAAATGGTCAGGTTAAAGTTTCCAACAGGGAAATTAAGAGCATCTTTGTCAAGATTGTTAATGCCAACAACACCGACTAGTCCCAAAAGCTTGATGATGCACCGTGGGCGTATTGCATCGCCTACAAAACCCTCATTGGGACCTCTCCATATTGTCTGGTGTTCAGAAAAGCCTTCCATTTTTCCAATAAAGTTAGAGCACAAAGCATTATGGGTGCTTAAAAAGATGATTCTAGATTGAAGCAAAGCAACGAAGCTAAGACTCTCACAGTTGAATGAGATGGATGAATTCTGTCTCCACTCATATGAAATTGCAGCTTTCTACAAATAATTAATTTAGTTCATGACAAGAAAATTGTTAGGCAAGACTTTTTAGTTGGGTGATGCAGTGTTATTGTTTGACTCCCAGCTAAAGTTGTTTCTGAGCAAGTGGAAATTGAAGTGGTCTAGACCTTTCAAGGTCATCAATATGTCACCACATAGAGTAGTTGAGCTAAAGTCCGAGGATGGTTCTCGTACGTTCAAAGTGAATGGTCAAAGAGTAAAGCACTACCTTGCTGTTTTTGAGAAAGATAGACTAGTAGAGGAGCTCCATCTCAAAGAATTATCGGTGCTTGAAATTGAATAATGATTGGGTAACACATCATGCCACAACGTTAAATCAAGAACTGCTTAGGAGGTAACCCAAGCTTATAGTTTTTGTACTGTCATTTTTTTATATTTTTAGTTAGAATGGTTTGATGTTTGCTCAATGTGTAGGGAGGAGCGGGATTGAAGATGTGAAAATATGGCCGTAAAAAAGAGAAGTCCGCTTGGGTTTATAGGTCCAAGTACGAATCATACTAAGCCCCTACAGACCGTATACCAAGCCGTGATGCATTGGTAAAAATAAATATTATACTGGTTAGTGGCCATGGTAGGTCTTACAAACCATAGAGACCTTCTACCAATCATTGACTCATCCATGGTAACTCTGTAAATATATTGTTTGTCTACTTAGTGTCCACAGTAGGCTCTACAGACCGTAGGAATCTTATATTCATAGACCTATCAGTGGTAAGTTTAATAAAAGGGTGGTATTCTATATACCTACTACGGGGGAGATGACGGGCCATAGAACTTCTTCATAGAAGCATTCACGGACCGTTGGATTGTTCATCAAAGTCACATTTGACAAGGCTTTGTACGAATTATAGGGAGTTATCATGACCCATATAGGCTTTCCTACCATTCATGTAAAAGGAATCGGGAGAAGGGCTTATCATGACCCATAGAGGCTTTCGTACCATTCATGTAAAAAGAATCGGGAGAAGGGCTTAAAAACCTGCTTGAGTTCAAATTAAACTCTTTTCTCTCCCATATTCCTGTAATGCCTCTTCCCCTCAATTCCCCAATTCTTCTCCCTCCTCAATTATAGCTCCCTACAATCTCTGTCACTCACCCTCCATCACCATTTTATAATAGTACTACCAACACACACGAATCTTCTCACACTCACAACTCTCTCTTTGATAGTCTCTTCCTTTTCTCATAGAAGTTTCTTCAAACAAAGGTAAGGTTTTCACATTACTTTGTGTTTAAAAACTTCTTCATGATTTTTCTATTGTATATTCTATGTTAAACTAGGGTTCATGATTATTGTGTGGATTTATTTATGGAACCCTAAACAATGTTAACAAATATTTGGGTGATGATCCGATTTGGGGGTATTGTTGGTGGGTGATGTTGTTGAGTCATGTTGTTGATGATTATTGTTGTTGTGTTTGGTTGTATGTTTATTGTGGGTATCTAACCTAATGAGTCTGATGTCATTACGACTACTCAATCTTAGAAACAAGATCAAAAGTTGTTTTGCCCACCAAAACTCCCAACTAATCATTTGAATGTGATTTAGGTGAAATCTGAGTAACCTATTTGTTGTTGTAATTGGTGCGTGAGAATTGCAAATTCTTGCAATTTCAATGATCGTCTTGGTTTTTTAAACTATAGAACATGCATGTAAGTATCCACACTCAAATTCTTCTTCTTACAATGAAACATACGGACCGTAGAAAGTCTCTACGAACCATAACCTTGATCGTGAAAAGAAGAATCTAAGTGTGCAAGCACTGGATAAGTAGTACAATTCATACCATGGATTGCGAACCTTGAATACGAACCATGATATAAATCGTGTCACATACTAATTTTGTCTCCTAATCTATTTAAGTAGCACAGGTGGATCTAGAAATCGTGAAGGCTTAGTATGGTTCGTAGCCTCAATCATGCTATTGTTTTTCATTTATATTTTGTTTAAATAGCACGATTGAGTCTATGAATCATGGAGACTTGGTACGGTCCATAGCCTCAACCGTACGAAACTGCTACTTTTCTACTCTTCTCTGTTTAAGCAGCATGGGTGAGTCTACAAACCATAATAGATTTTCATGGTCTATAGCTTCAACCGTTCAACCGTACTACATAAAAAAACTATTTTGTTTATTTTCCTAGCTTTATTTCTTCTTTCTTTTGTAAATATTGCTTGTACTAATACATGTATCGCAGGTATGGCCCCAAAAAGTCAACTAAGGCTAGGCAGAGGTAGTCGATAGCCTGCACGTTAGGGGCAAGAGAAGTCTAAGGGAATTGAAACCTCCCTGCATAATGAGCTTACTGACTCTAAGGATGAACAAATACAAGAAGAGGATGCTCTACGACCCACGACTAGGACACAAGCACCGAAATAACGGATATAACTCTCTTAGTCTGAAGAGGAGGGTTCGCCTAGTCTACAAGGGTTCGGTGAGAATAGTGAGGGAAATGTAGAATATACAAAAGGTTTAAAAGGTGAAACTTCATCATCTGAAAGACAACAGAGAACAGAGGTCTGACAAAAAGATTCCAACTATCGGGATGACATTAGGTGGCAAATTAAGGGCATGAAAGATATCTACACTAGCGGGTTTCAATTCCCTAAGGAGTATTGCTGATGAGATACATATAAGCTTTGCCTACTTACCAGAGTATCCTTAATCCACTCCATTTTCCAGCACTATCAGTTTGGGTGGTTGAGTTTACCGCCCGATGAGTACTGCCTTATGTTAGTTTGGGAGTTCTATACCACCTATATTTCTACTCTCAACAATAATAGAGCCCCAGGTGAGTCAACTAGAACCCAACCGCCCTTAGATAGTGTGAGATTAAAGGGACCAACATCGACATCTCCAGAAAGGACTATCAATCAGTTCTACTTTGGTTCGGATTACAGACCCTCGAGTTCCACCCCAAAATTTGACCATAACATTGCCAGTCAAAAGATAGAGCATGTTTGGTTAGCATCAATGTTAGTATAAAGAGAACCATCATAGCTTATATACACCCAATTAAAGGTACATAAAGGGTCACTTAGCCTTACCGTTAAGTTTTGATAGGCTATAGTGCATATGAGGTTGTTACTAACCATAAGAGATGATTACCTTACCTTGGACGTAGTCGTGTTGGTGGCTATTATGATGTCTAGATTCCCAATAGACTTTGGGATTGCTTTGAGATGCGAGAGATATCCTAGAAGATAAACACCATACTTATATTTCCATGCTTGATCACCTATCTCTATCGCCAGGATAATGTTCCAATATTTACCAGGTTTGATAAGTTGATAGGGGCCAACATCGTCCACAATATTGCAAAGTGTCTAGATAAGACTAACCAAGCCACAAGAGGGAAAATGTCCACCTCCACATTGGAGGATATACAGTTGAAGCTGTTATCTGAGTTGGCCGGTGAGCATGCTAATTTGATCTGACAGGGACATACTAGTGAGGTGGTAGATGTACCCATAGGGGTATCTCTTTTTGAGATTTCTACTACCGCTACTACTCCACCTACCACAACAGCTCCACATACTACTCCTGCCTGTCCACCCACACTCTACATATCATATGCTTTTACTAGAGAGAGTTTTACATCAATGGCTTACAAGGCTGATTATGCAAAGAGGCAGGTAAAGCTCATACTACAAGATTTAAGGCCCTTTGAGAAGAAGGCAATTGAGACTGCACTTGCATTATTCAAAGTCTTCTTGGAGAGATTACATGCCAGGGTGGATGGTCTAGAGATCAAAATGAATGAAAGTGATCGGAGTGCTCAACCTACTGATATGGAAGCACTACAAGGTGAGTTTGCACAGGGCAAAAAAGACATCCAGGAGTTGTAGTCCTAGTTTATCTCCATCTTTGAGGACTCTACAGTTGTCATACCAGATAGTAGATTGGATGAGCTTGTTCATCTTGGATACGATGACTCACCTCCAGGAAAAGTATAAAAGATGCCTAAAGAAGATGATGATGCTGGGTTGAGCCAGCTTGAGTTAGATAAAGAAGATGTAAGGCGACTCAAGAATGCACTATGAGCGTCCAAGAATGATGCTATTTTAACTGGTGATAGTGGTGTCTCAGTGAGTGCACCAATTTTTGGAAACCATAAACCGCTGGGCGAGTCTCCTATTGTGACTCCACAGAGTGACTTAGTTGCACTTACAACTGTAACACAGACTCTGGACCAGAGTGCCTAGGGCATCACATGTAAGTCCTTTTCCCCTTGTTATTATTTTGATGCATTGGGGACAATGTATTTTTCTTCAGTTGGGAGTGAGGCTGCCTGAATGTCTACCCTTGTGTTTTTCTTTACCGTGTTCTTTTCCCAAGTGTATTTAATTTATATTAAATTGGCATGTCTAGTATAGATTGTTTTGTGTGTTTAGCTTGAAGAAAATCAGGATGACTTAGGTAGTATTGTTATTGTAACTGAAAGCATGTAGCATAGAAATGTTTTTTAGGGGAAAATATGACCTCCCCGCCCCCTACAATTTTGCTGATTGTATGCAATTTACTGAAACTCTAACTTGTTTGGCTCTAAGTATGACATTATGATTATTAGGATTGATGACTATGCTTAGGGTAGTATATGCACTGACATGGTAGTTAACAGTTGACTCCAAAGTGCCATTTGTGTTAGAATTTGTTATACTCTGTGCTATATCTTGATGTCTAGAACTTTCCCGGTGTGTTTTCATGGTGAAATAAGGTATGTTAAGTTTAGGAAATGATTTAGGCATTTCTTCGATTAGCCTACACTTATCCTACCTTTTACCTTCCCAAAGAGTGATCCTAGTTATCCCCATTGAGCCTTTAGCCTATTCTTTAGTAGCCGCATCTGAACCCTAATTCATTCATTCTAATCAACCTCGAATGCGATCTAATAGACTCCTAATCACTTTAATCAAAAAAAGAAATGGAAAGTCTGAAAGGAGTAAGAAACAAGGGAGTAGATTAAGACAGAAACCTTTAGAAGAAGAGTAAGGGTGTGAGAAAAATCAGTACACCAGTAGTTGGGAGTAGAAACAAATGTTAGTACAAAAAAAGAGAAAAAGAAATAAAAAAGAAGAAGAGGGAAAATAGTTGATCGCTCTATGCCAATGGTTTCTGAACTTGCTTAAAAGAGATGGGGGAACAGAAAAATCAATGGGTGTGGAGAGTGGAATAAAAAGAGTATTTTATCGAAAATTGAGCAAGAAGATGAGAAATGTGGTGTATGAAAGTGCTTAGGTAGGAGAGTCACTGTTTGAACCAAATAATTCTTACCCATCCCGTAGCTTGCATTACAACCCGTAAAGTCCTACTTGATCCTAGAATTGGTATCCCTATGTGTTAGTAAAGTATTTGACTAAGGGAAAGCTTATGGTTCATCTGATGTTGTATGTGAGATTCATTGTGAGTGTGAGTGTATTATCCTCTCCTTTGTTTTTCGTCCCTATGTGATCATGAATAATAGTGTGCAAGACTTTCTTTGGTCTTAGTGAGGGCACATAGTGGATACTGGCTAACTATAATAAAAGTGTAGTGTCACAGCTTCCGCGCATAATGATCTCCTGATAACATGATGTCATTCGTGGATCCTTCAGTGTCATTTTGAAAGTTTTACGTGAACATTGGTTTAAAAAAGAGTGGGGAAAAGTGAATTGAAAACATGCTTGTTCGTTACTCAATAAAACTATTGTAGAAATCCTAGATTTCTGATAGCTAGGCATTGTGTGAATGTTTGTGAAAAGTGCCAGTGTTTAACGCAGTCTTGTTTTAGTTGCTTGAGGACAAGCAAAGTTTCTAAGTTGGGAGTGTTGATGTGTCAGGATTTTATGACATATTTGATGCTTTTTAACAAGGATTTCTTATAGTTCTTAAGTACATTTTTGGTTTGATGATGCTTTATTTGGTTGAGTTTCAAGTAAACAGGTTGAGTACATAAGAAGATGAAATATTACAGGAACAGACTCATTACGAGCCGTGGAAATGAAGTACGTGCCGTAGAGATTGAGTACCAGTTGTTAACTTGGTGTACGAGCCATAAAGAGACCTGTGACACATAAGCAGAATTGTTGAAGCAGGGGAATAGCTCAAGAATTCATTGTACAAATCATATATGAGAAATATGATACGTAGAGGAAATTATTGCCGCTAAACAGAACCTGTTCTAGAGTACAGAGTTACCACAGTTCAAAGGATGGGTCGTAGAAGTTGTCTACGAATTGTAGGAATGTCCATACTATTTAAATAGATATGATGCAACTAGATATTGTTATCACTATTAAGGAATATGACTGGGGGAGTCAGTATGATCCATGAAGGATTCTGTGAAGAGTGACGCAAAAATTATTTCTCAGTCCATTTAGGACCTGATTTTGACTCAGCTATAAATAGCATTCTTAGGCATTTTTGTACGGTACTTGATATATTATACAAGACAATATTTTCTTCAGTTTTTACATTGCTTTGAGTGCTACTTGTGATTCAAATTCGATAATACATTTTCATCTTCAATCAATCAATACGTAAGTATGTTTCTCTTAATTTGTATTTTTTTCTTGCATTAAGCATGAGTAGCTAAGCTGATATACATGGTTGTGAATCCAAGTAATGGAGAGTTCTTAGGGTAGAAAATATTGATATAGGCTTGAATAGGTTATGGGTGCTTGTCTAATTCTCATTTTAATATAGATTGATGGTTGCAAACGTTAGTTAACACTGCAAACCTTGATTTACGCCTGGAAAGGTAAGTTAGGGTTGGAAGGGATTAGTTAATAAGAACTCAAGGCTTTAAACCTTGTTTAATGAATCCATGTAGGAATACGAGGGATTTACTTAGCGTAATATGATCACCATTTAGTCACACTCCAGTATATTTGAGAAAATAATTAAAAGAAAGATCAATCACTCGTCGGAAGATATTTAGTGGTATTTGTAAGATCATGGCCACCTTTAATAATCTGTGGAAGACTATATTGATGTTAATAATCATTGGAGTTGACCTATTACGAGGTGAAACAATCCAGGTCTGTACTAAATATTATTTATATTAAGCATTTTCATCCTGCAAATCATAGATATAGATAAACTTTCTCAAAAATATGTTAAGGAATAGGAATTGACATAGAATGAGGTAAATTAAAATATCTTAAGTGTTATGTTTCTCACCATATTCCATGTGGAATTTGACCCCAGCCTAAAGTTGGATTACTAAATTTGACAATGATCATTTGCACTTATTTATAGGTGTAATTTGAACGTATCACCTACGATGATATATAAATAGTAAAATAAGCCAGATCTTTGCCCACGGTCTTGTTAGCTGGATATTTGTCCACGATGATATATATTAGTAAAACAAGCCAGATCTTTACCTAAGGTCTTGTTAGCCAAATCTTTGCCTACGATAATATATAAATAGTAAACCAAGAAGAAAATTCTTTAAAAAGGTCATTTTCAAGTAAATATCTCAGTTCATGACTTTTAGAGTGAGTATGAATAAGCAAGCATGATCACGATAATTACTAACCCTGGTATATGCCAATAATGATCAAGCTTCATGAGGTTCGTGGTTTTATTACATTTATGGGCTTCATTAGATTTATAAGGATCATAAGATTCATAAGTTTGTTATACTTTTAAGAAATCATAAAAACTTTGTATTAGCATAGGGTCACATAGCTTTCATTAACATTCATGAATTCATATATAAGAATTCATAGAAAATCAAATAGAATAGGGTTATCATGAGATAAGAGACATGTGAAGAGATTTCATAAGGTTTTCTTGAAGAATTAAAGAGATATCATAATATTTAGGGTTTTACTCAAGTCTTGATATATAGTGTGAGGGTTTCATAAGCATTCATTAGTATTCAAGAGTTCATAGAGGCATCTTCATAAAAATACATAGACTAGGTTAATCATGAAGGATAGGATAGATGAGAAGTGATTTCATGAAATTAACTACAAAATAAAGAGATTTTAAGAGAAGGGGATTTTCTTCTAACCCTAACATTTCCATGTGTTTCATTGGAACTAGGGGGAAGAAATATAAAGAAATATCTTGTGAAGATATAGCCTTACATACCTTGAGAGATGGAAGGAATCGAAGAACACTGAGAGAACCCCTTCCCTAGAGCTTGGAGAGTTGTTATTAAAACCCTTGGGGTTCTTGAGAGAGGGGAGGAGGTTGTACGATGATATTCTGAGTGTTAGTCATATTTAAGAGTGGTTTTAAGTCGTGGAAACTAATTATATAAAAGGTATAGGATGAAAACACCCTTACCAAAATGAAGTGGTCTAGCGTGCCATTAAGCTTATAACATTTTTTGGGCTACGCACAATAAAGCCCATAGCATTGGGAGGCTGCTTTCCAATTTTCTGAAATTTCATGATAGGTTCGACCGTAAGCCTACCAACGTGCCTCCCTGGCCATTTCACATGCCCAAATTTTTTTTCTAAGTCCCAAAACTGGTTCCAATTGATTTCTAATCCATCTAAGGGTCATATGACTTGATTCCTAAGCTCTAAAAAATATACCAGACAACTTAACATGACATAAAATATGAGGTGTTACAATATCTCCCCCTTGGGATCATTCATCCTCTAATGAGTGTCATGGCTATATGGAAAATATATCAACTGAACCAAACTGAACATGATCACTCTTGACTGTATGGAATTGTTACCCATTAACATGAACTGCACTAACAATAAGGTATTTACAACCAGCCACAAAGAACACATAAGAAAGAGTTATGAATGTAAGAGACTATCACAAACATGACATGAGACATGAACTCATGGAATCAAAAGGCATGTAGACATGAAGGACAACATAGAAATAGGAATAATTTCACCTTCAACAATACGATTGGCAGCCTTAGAGCTTAGGAACACCTTTCAAATCTATTATTCCTCCTCTAAACACCTCATCCGTTATTTACAACCTATAGTTCTCACAAAGGTACATATAGGTACTACGGTCGGAGTCTAATTGCATGGTCTTACCATGTTCAAGCCTATGTTGAAGTCAATCCCTTCATTCAATGCGATCATACTAACCTAAATCACGGGGCCTTACATTCTAATTCCCCCTTAGAAACCTTCATCTTCAAGCGTTGACCAAGTCTTAGATTTATTATAAAATTTGACCAAGTCTCTTTCATATATAGAGTTATCCCCAAGAATTTTATTTCTTTTTATCATAATAAACAATAAACCTCGAGCTCTAATCAAGAAGCCACTAGTCACACAATGCAATCATCCACATGTTTACAAATCACGACATTCTATCCTATCACTATAATTACTTCATGGTTTTCTTATAGCCAAAACTATCTAAGAATCTTCCTGAGCACTCCTAGAATCAGAAAAATTATGAATTGATACACAGATTCATACCATATATCCCCTATCTAACTATTACACATAACAAATCCTAATCTCGCTCTTACTCCACACCAATAATCTTAGATAGAATAAACACACCACAATTATCATAAAAAAGAACATCTACTCTCTAATGTCTAAACCATTACTTAACTGCTTTTACTAACATTTGTCAAGTCATAAGGAGGATCACCAAAGGAATAGAGTATGAATATCAGGAATAAGAGGGATACTATTCAATGATGACTTATACTTATCGTGACCTTTCAACTCAAGATGGGGCCTGAGGAGTAAGTATAATAGGCATGAATTCTTCATATATCAAACATATAAATCATACATAGAGAGTTGTACTGGGTATAGAAATGACATAATCATCTATCACCATCATAGGTGGACGTATGTAGGGCTTAGAGCAAAGAAATCATAAGCACAAATTATTCAAAAAATCTGATCTGAGCACATACATGATATTGCATGGTTTAATTAGCCATTATGGCATATCCTGAGGCATGTGTCCATAGGACTTAGCATTCTAGGATACACGAGTTCATATGTAATGAGTTTCATAACATAGAGCTAGAATTCATAGAATCATAGTGTAAGACTGGGATCGCTGTTTTAAGCGATTGCTCATCATTTTAGGAACTGACATAGTCGTGAATTGTATGGAGTGCATGAATCATAATCTTGGGCATAGCACAAATATGTAAGACACGAGTAGAGTGACAACTTGATTGAAGTGCAAGGGATACGCTAGAATAAGAATGGATCATTATCTCATCATAGCTCTTTCCTGAATCTATATATTGTTTGAGTCATAGAACTCGACTTGGTATTTTAATCTATCATCTTCCCTATAGCTCAAAGGTCGATGTTATAATTTGAGTTCCTTTTCTTTAAACTGAGCTATTGTTGCCTCCTAACGCACACACAAGTGTACATGATCGTACAAGTAATATAGGATTGTAAGTCCAAATATCGTACCCACAGGGACTTGTCGATCAACTATTTTACTAAATTAAACTAGTTCTAATTATTTATTCAAGCGTAAAAACTAAGAGGAATATTTATTAACCAAAGTAAAAAGAAGAAGTTAACTAATGAACAATTAACCAAACAAAGAGAAGGTTTTAACGTAATCAATATGATGAAATCAATCTAAGATTATGGATTCGCTAACAATCATGTAAAGTAAGCAATTTCATTGACTTGCTTGTTTATCTAGTTGCTGATTTCGGGGTTGATTTTACAATTATGGTCTTTCGAGCCTCTAATTTCCTATCCAGAATGACATCACAACTACATCATTGAGCGGGGATGTGACATCTTATTTCGAATGCATTTATATATCTTTCTGTATAAACCAAACAAGGCGTTCTAGGTATATTCTTATCCTAGTCGCGAACCTACCCTTTATGTTACAGAAGAGAGGCCTTACTCTCTATATTCTTCGTTCTATCCCAATGATTCTTCTTCATAGTTTACAAAGAGATTATAGATTTATTTTAATGGTCGCGAAGCATTAAAATAGTAAGCACAAGAATATAAGAACAACTAATATGATGAACAAATAATCAAATCAATCGTCTACTAAACAATCATGTAGTTAGATACCATAACCCTAGAGCGAGAGGTTTAACTCCACATAGACATGGAGAAATTACAATAAATCACCCAAAGAAAAACGTAAAATAAATAATAAAGGAGAAGAAAAGATGAAACCAATATTCTCCGGCCTCCACGGCGACTCCTAGCTCTTCGAAGGTCAAAAATTGTGTAAAAATTATTCTTATGGAATATTTATAGGTGTAGGAAAAAACCTCAAAAAAAATAATTGAGTCCAAAACGAATTGGGAAACCAAAACCCAATTAAATTGGGTCACTGTGCCGCCTTAAAAAATTACGGCAGTACTGCTGCTTGACTCTTCGATTGGTGACACGTGTCCAACAACAAATTGAATCTTTTCAATTGCAATTCTAAGGCTGCAACTTTATATATATTATTATATTAAATTTAATTTATTAAGCTGCCTGCTTCATTTTCTTATATGATTTCTCGTTTTTAATTAGTTCCTTCTCTAAATTTCTTCCTTTTCGCATCACTTTAATCCTACTAATAAAAATACCCAACATAAGAATAATTATAAAATCAATACTCAAAAATAATAATTAAAAGACTAAATATGAGAAAAATAATGATTAAATATATGTATTTTTTGGCTTCACATCACCACCCCACACTTAAATTTTTGCTCGTCCTCTAGCAAGCATTAAAGATCATCTCAAAAAAACAAACTAGGAATACCACCACTTTGATTGATACAAACAATTAGACTATACAAAAACTCAAAATATCAAGTACACTTCCCGATCATTATGCAAAATATACAAACAAACAACAAACTTCTAACCTCCTAACCTCAAACACGGACTCTAACTCATCAAATTAAGTTTGCTCACCTACTCCATCAAAGAAAGCTAATAAAATCACCTATCTATCATGAAACAAGTGCCCTCAAAAGAAGAAATAGTCCACACACTCAATATAAATAATCAAATATAATTTAAGAACTTTGCATCAAAGATCAACTCTCACACTCACAAAAGAATTCACATGTATGCACAAAGAACCATAGGCTTGCCCATTATGTACATCTCCACTAATTAAGTATGCTTGAATAGAATCAAATAGGACTTTAACAGGTTATAATGTTGGCTAGGGAACGAGTAGGAAAACTATATAATAGTGACTTACACTTCCTTAAGCACTTTGCATTATTTTAGACTTCAATCATTATTTTCATCACTTTTATTTTTTTTCATCCCTCTCTTCAATTATTCTCACTAGTATTAACATCATATCAAGAATGCTTCAATCATTTTTTTTTTCAAGCAATTTTCTCTCTTTTTTTTTCAAGCAATTTTCTCTCTTTTTTTTACATGTCACATTCTCTCTAAGAGGGCCTTTTTTTTCATCACAAGTGACTATCATTGGTCACTTTTTACATTCAATCACCCCTTTTCTTTAGATTTAATAATTTTATCACAGTCTATGCTACAGTGCTCAAGGAAGCAAGGTGCAAAAACTAGGGATTCAACAAAAGGATCAAGGCGAAAATACGGCTTCCAAACGAAAGGCTACAGGCTCAAAGGGGTAATTAGTGATATAATATCTGAAGAGGCTAAAATTTACTAGACAAATCAAAGAAAGCATATTATCATCTTCTAAACAGATCAATACTTATTATTTTGCTTCAATAACATGCAGGGCAAGTTCTAGACTAAGATGCAAAACATGGAATATACAAAAATTCTCACCCCTCATGGCACAAATCTCAATCAAGATGGATCAATTCTACTTCTAAAACAGACAGGGTCATAGCAAACTACAAAATAAGATTAAGCTATATACAGAGCCACTACTATGAGCCTACGTGTCAAAAAATTTGCTAATTTATTTTATACTCAAACACTCACAGAAAAGTACTACTCAAGCTCAGGCCTAAATTGCTAATATCACACAAGTCAAATTGGTCTTTTCTTTTCTCTCCAAAAAAAAATTATTCCTAAAAAATAAAAAAATTAAAAATTAAAAAAGTTACTCTAAAAATAAAAAATTACCCGGTTCAAAGTGCCCCCCTTGGAAAAGAACCGAGGCCATAAGAAAAACCAAGGGGTGGATGAGATATGCTGCTTAAAAACTAAAATAAAATAATAATAATAAAAAACTTTTTTTGTATTTTTTCTATATATTTTTTTTTGTATTTTTTTTTCAAGTAAAATAAATTCTATGGCATACTCACCCTTAAACTCACAAATATTGAAAGAATTTTCACCCCACACTTAAAATCATGCTTTGTCCCCAAAACAATTTATAGAAAAAGGGTGAGAGATACTCCCTGGAGCCATCTAGGGCCTAGCTAAAAACATGTTTTCTCAATTTTTATCAAGGATTGCGCCAATCTCACACTTATGCTCAACCATGCTCCTTAGCTTCAAATTTGGGTACTAAGACTTCCCCAGAATCTGCAAAAATAAAAATAAGAAAAAACGTAACACTATAAAAATAAAAATAAGAAGCTACACTACAAATTGGGTTGTCTCCCAATAAGCGTCTAATTTAACGTCGCGGCACGACGCCATCAAATTGCATCAAATTTTCTGCTCCGCTCAAGAGGTGGTGGTATAAAGATGAAGGGACCAAGCAAAGGATATCACATCTTGCACTTCTTGGCCCTTAAGTGAGGAATGTCATTTTGTCTCTTTGGTGTGACAAATTTTAGAATGTAAGGACCTTGTTCCTCATCTACACACTTCTCCACTTGTTCAGACAAATCAATTTTCATGTCCTCATCCAAACATAATGTAGAAAAGTGATTAGAATGTGGTCCAACACGTCCCAACTCAAAACTTGCATTATTTACGACATGCTCAGTTTTATGTACCTCCTCAACATTTGCACTAATGAATAAAGTATAGTTGAATGGTTCGAATTCCTCTTTATGCTCCACTAATTGGCCAGTATCCACAATAATTGGTGATTGGGCATCAGACGCCTCAACCATTTTCTTCAAGTGGTCCTCCAAGTCATGAATATCTAAGCCAAATTGGGCTATCTCTTGTCTGAGCTCGACTCTTCCTTCTATCAGTTGTGTCATCATGTATGTAGGATTATCATGGAGAAACTCATGAAATCTAACTTTTCCTCTTGTTCCCGTAGCCAAGATTGGCTCACTATGTCTGCTTCCTCACAGCTTTCTCCAAGTAGGGATTCACTTTCTTCTTCTACTAGGGGTTCATCTTGAGTATTGGCTAAGACCGTAACTTGCTGATCAATACAAATTTCAGCCATAGCCTGTATCTCTGTGAGTTGGGAACCCATCCTCTCCGTGTCTTTCCTCAATTTGATTGCGTCTTTCCTTAATTCTTCTTGCTTATCAGTATTTGCTTTAGCATATCAATGAGATAATCCTCATGATTCATATCCTCCACTTCATTACCCCTACCAACATCACAAACAATAGAAGAATCATATAGGGGCTCAGGGAAGGGGAAAAGAGTTAGGACAATCATTCAAATAGTCATCCTGACCACCACATATACGACATACATTAAATTCAAAAGGTTGGGTAAGTGCGCACCACCCGCCCTCTTGAATATAATGGCAGTTGATACCCAGGTGGGGTCCTCCACAGTATTGACAACGATTACCAACATATGAATAGTACTCATCATTCAACCAATATTTATCCCTAGATGTCATGTTAAGAAGAGTAGTAGAAAAAAAACTATCTATAAAAGAAAATAAAATATATACAAAAACTTAAATAAATAAAAAGAAAAAGTCTAATATAGATAAATAATTAATTTCTAAGTCCCCGGCAATGGCGCCAAAAATTTATTGCGTCCTAACGCACACGCAAGTGTACGCGGTAGTACAAGTAATATAGGATTGTAAGTACATATATCGTACCCACAGGGACTTGTCAATCAACTATTTTACTAAATTAAACTAGTTCTAATTATTTATTCAAGCGTAAAAACTCAATGGAGTATTTATTAACCAGAGTAAAAAGAAGAAGTTAACTAATAAAAAATTAACCAAACAAAGAGCAGGTTTTTACATAATCAATATGATGAAATCGATCTAGGATTATGGATTCGCTAACAATCATGTTAAGTAAGCAATTTTATTGACTTGTTCGTTTATCTAGTTGCTAATTTTGGGGTTGATTTTACAACTATGGTCTTTCGAGCCTCTAATTACCTATCCAGAATAGCATCACAACTACATCATTCAGAATAAGATGTCACATCCCCGCTCAATGATGTAGTTGTGATGCTATTCTTGATAGGCAATTAGAGGCTCGGAAGACCATAGTTGTAAAACCAACCCCGAAATTAGCAACTAGATAAACGAACAAGTCAATAAAATTACTTACTTAAGATGATTGTTAGTGAATCCGTAATCCTAGATCGATTTCATCATATTGATTACGTAAAAACCTGCTCTTTGTTTGGTTAATTGTTCATTAGTTAACTTCTTCTTTTTACTTTGGTTAATAAATATTCCTTTGAGTTTTTACGCTTGAATAAATAATGAGAACTAGTTTAATTTAGTAAAATAGTTGATCGACAAGTCTCTGTGGGTACAATATCTAGACTTACAATCCTATATTACTTGTATTACCGCGTACACTTGCGTGTGCGTTAGGACACAACAAGAATCCAAAAACATGTTGCGTCCTACAAGTAATATAGGATTGTAAGTCCAGATATCGTACCCACAGAGACTTGTCGATCAACTATTTTACTAAATTAAACTAGTTCTAATTATTTATTCAAGCGTAAAAACTCAAAGGAATATTTATTAACCAAAGTAAAAAGAAGAAGTTAACTAATAAATAATTAATCAAACAAAGAGCAGGTTTTTATGTAATCAATATGATAAAATCGATCTAAGATTATGGATTCGCTACCAATCATGTTAAGTAAGCAATTTCATTGACTTATTTGTTTATCTAGTTGCTGATTTCGGGGTTGATTTTATAATTATGGTCTTTCGAGCCTCTAATTGCCTATCCAGAATGGCATCACAACTACATCGTTGAGCGGGGATGTGACATCTTATTCTGAACGTATTTATATATCTTCCCGTATAAACCAAAAAAGGCATTCTAGGTATATTCCTATCCTAGTCGCGAACCTACCCTTTATATTAGAAAAGAGAGGCCTTACTCCCTATATTCTTCGTTTTATCCCAATGATTCTTCTTTCGAGTTCACAAAGAGATTATAGATTTATTTTAATGGTAAGCACAAGAATATAAGAACAACTAATATGATGAACAAATAATCAAATCAATCGTCTACTAAACAATCATGTAGTTAGCTACCATAACCCTAGAACGAGAAGTTTAACTCCACATAGACATGGAGAATTTACAACAAATCATCCAAAGAGAAACGTAAAATAAATAATAATGGAGAAGAAAAGATGAAACCAATATTCTTCAGCCTCCACGGCGACTCCTAGCTCTTCGTAGATTAAAAGTTGTGTAAAAATTATTCTTATGGGATATTTATAGGTGTAGGAAAAAACCTCAAATAAAATAACTGAGTTCAAAACGAATTGAGAAAAACCCAATTAAATTGGGTCACTCCACCGCCTTAAAGAATTACGGCAGTACTGCTGCTTGACTCTTCGATTTGTGGCACGTGTCCAGCAACAAATTGAATCTTTTCGATTGAAATTCTAAGGCTGCAACTTTATATATATTATTATATTAAATTTATTCCATTAAGCTATCTGCTTGATTTTCTTATATGATTTCTTATTTTTAATTCGTTCCTTCTCCAAATTTCTTCCTTTTTGCACCACTTTAATCCTACAAATAAAAATACCCAAAATAAAAATAATTTACAAAATCAATACTAAAAAATAATAATTAAAAGACTAAATATGAGGAAAATAATATCTAAATATATATATTTTTAGCCTCACATCAGCTATAATCAAATATCTCCGCATGCTCGGGTAATCACTATGCACATAGATGCTTACTCTCCTTTGAAGATGCAATGACCCTTTCGATCATTTATGTGTTCTCACCTTTTTTATATTGTTAGAGCTTGCCTGTAGAGATCTCAAGTCATTTATGACTTGCTGGTACTGGTAGTTCAGTGTCTGAGCCATCTATTTGGTCTTTATGACTGTTTTTCAATTTTGGAGCTTTAACTTTGGAAATCATTGACTTTGACCAACATTCTTTGTAATTGTGCTCGTAATTAAATTTTGACAGTTCCGTTAGCTCCAGAGCATGGATTTTTGTCAAATTGGACCTTTGGTCAGGATCCAGGAACTATTCAACTTGGAATTCTCTCTCGGTCTATGTTTTCAGGCTAGTTGGGCTTATTTGGTTGACTTTGGCCAACATTTATAAAATACGGCCTCATATGGAAATCCTGCCAGCGTTGTTAGCTCCAGAATGTCGAGTTTGGGCTAGAGGTATCATTGGTTTGTCTCTCGAGGCTTTCGGACTTGATTTCGGCCCTTAGGTTCTGTTTTGGAATTATTGGCCTAAAGGTTTGATTTTGGGTGCGGGGCCTACTTTATATTAAATCGACCTCCGATGGAATTTTCATTGATTCTATTGGATCCAGAATGCCATTTCTAGTTGAATAGCTCAGCTTGTTTGTGTTTGTGGGACCCTGGATGTGTTTCCGAGAGTCCATTTATGCTAATTCTAGCCTTACCTAAGTGCTGGTTGTTGTTGGTGTTGCAGCCCCAGCATGGCCATCGCCTACGTGGGGGCTTGGCCGCGTCCATGCTGTAGCATGCTAGCTCCAGATTTCTCTACGAATTTAGATCCAGACACGTGTCGGGCAGCCTGTTAGGTGATTTTCAGACTTGATTACTGGTTTAGACCCGGATACACTTCGGTCACCCTTTATAAGGGTTTTGAGATCACTGTTATTATTTTATACCCAGTTCAATTTTGGGCATGTACTACGAGATTCTGATAATTGATTTACATCCGGACACACTCTGAGCAGTTATACTTTGAGAATCACAGTTAGTATGTGGTCACGGACCTCCATGGACCCTGCCATTCTTGAACCAAGAGTTATGGGACGAGGTTGCCAGGAAGATTGGTGTACGATGGAGTTGAGGTACTCAGGATAATTGCTTCCATATATCCTTCCTCTATTGGGACTTTTAGGTACCGAAGAGGGTAACATACGAGTTACTATCACACTGGTTCCGTCGTATCATCATCATCATGCATCTTGTATTTGGATTCCACCCTTGTTTGTTGTTTGCCCAGTGTACACTCCGGTAGTATGAGCTCCCAGAGGGTTGTTTTCACTTGATTATGTTCCTCGGTTGTACGAGCGACCGTTGGGACTGTAGGTAGATATTTTTGCTTATCTCATATTATAGAGCTTGCTACGGCCTTTGGTACTTGGTGATTTAGTGGGTTCTATCCTGTTGAGGCTCCGATTTTTGGATATTTTTATCATTGATGGATTAGTGGGTCCCTATTAATTTGAGGCACTATTTATGTGGCCTTCTGGGCGGTTGTGAGCTAGGGAGTTCTATTCTCTATTGTGGTTCTAAGTAGTGGCTTTCGGTGCTTTGTGGCATCGTTTATTCCATCACAGGTTTTAAATTGGGAGGTGGTTATCTATTTCTCTAATCTTTAATGGTGTTTTAAGCATGATTTTGTTCGTATATTGCTTGTAGCTTGAATATGTTGGCTTGCTTTCCTTCTTTCCCCTTTTACTTGAGGTTACCGGTATACCGCCATATTTCTAAACTCTCTCTTTATATATATTATTGTTGCAAGGATTCCAGGTGCGTTCTTCTTTCTTTCACCTGTGTTTCTGTGTTACGTATATGTTTTGTGCTATCATTGTATGCTTGTAATTCTTGGTTGAATTCTCTCTGTGCTAGTTACCTTGTGCTTTCTCTATTGCTTCAGTGACTGCTTCTTTGCTTTTTGCTATATTACTATTTTTATATCTTATATGCGCTCAGTCGGCCGATGATGCCTACTCGGTACCCATTGCTTATCAATTGGTGCTCATACTACACTTCTGCATCTTTTTGGTGCAGATATTAGTGTGAGCTTTCATTGTTGATCGCGTGGAGACTCGTGCAGATTTTGAATATTCGACACTAGGGTGAGCGCCTGTCGACTGGGGCTTGACCATATCTCATCTTTTGGCACTGTTACTCTTTGTATATTCGGAGACAAATGTACTTATTATTTTGTTACTTCTAGCACTTGTATTCTATTTAGAAGCTCTTGTACTATTGATACCAAGTCTAGGGGGTTGGTGTAGTTTCCTTATGTATATATATATATTTAGGTCATTGCTTCTACGTTATTCTATCTTCATATTCTGCTTCTGCTTATTTCTACTTATTGTGCATAGCGGTTATATAGTAGCCCATTAATAACCTTTCTGGGCTACGGAAATTGATTCGCCTACTGGGGGGTTGTAGGTGCCATCATGACCTGAGAAATCGGGTCATAACAGAAGACTACATCTGTGTATAATGAGATTTTTGCTAGGGCTTCTTTCTGAGATATCTCCTAACTTCCTATATGTCTCTAAGGCTATCACTATAGATTCATACGCTTGCTATCTTACTAACATCATAACTTCAATTTCTATCCACCCAATTGAAAAGTGTTAAAACTTACATCAAGAGACTCAACATCGTCCACCTCATCTATAATCCCCTCGATTCATGTCTTAGGGACACCATACAATACATACCTAGAATTCTCCACACTTTTACAACTTACTAATAATAACTTAGTCACACCTAGAATTTATAATCTTAGAATCTCATGCAATAACATATCCTCTTTTGGCACACATCTACCTTTCTAGCACTCAAGGCTCTTTTTCTTTATCTAATGACTTACCCTCCATTCACCTATTCATCTCTAGCCTACACAAATATATCATGCTTACACCTTCATACTTGTCGTAAGTTATCAATTTAAGATCTTGCACACACTACATCCATCCTACTAGATTAATTCCACAAAACTAGAATTATGACCCTCATATTATCATTCTTTTCTCCATAGTGATCATCTAAAGTTCAAGCTTAGTGTCTGATACTAAACATGGTTAGAAACACAAATATCCTCATACTACAAAGGCTTACACCTACTAGAACACAATTCAAGGAAACACTAGTCCATTAAGATTCAATGAAAAGACAATCGATCTATTTATTACACTATCTATCTGATTGCAGCCTACGAGCACATTTTCATTTCACAACATTATTACACTTAATCCCTTTATTATAACTCCTTTGCCTAAGTTGGATTCATAACCTTACGAATATCATGGGTTTCTCTCTTAAAAATCATAATGTATACCCTAAGTCTACCCATTTTGATTACTTTATCCTCTTACTCACATCAATATTGGATCTTTACTAATGCAATAACATGCCTGATACACCCAAATTACACCTCTAAAATGAGATATAAAGCAGACGCGTCAAATATCGAACTCAATTGGAGTTGGAATCGAATCCCATAGAGAATATGAAAGAACTATGTCAGTAGTGAAATTTTGACTAGTAGTCATTATTTCAAGAGGGGATTTGCATGAAAAGTATAATTAACTAGTGTTTGTAAATTATCAGTAACCATTTGTTTGCAAGTTTATTTGTGTTTGTATTCAAATATGGAAAAGAAACTAGGATTGTGTTCCCCATTATTTCATAACTTAGCATGTATATGGAACTTGCGATCTATCTCAGTGATATGCATGCAAAACTAATGATACATTAATGGTTTAACTAAAGTCCAGTCGATCCATTCAAAAGAATATCACTTGATCTCCATAAGGTCTCACAAGTGTGTAATTACTAAGCTTCGTTAGTTGTTTTAAATTTATTTTCTTCATTCGATCTCAAATCATTATATGAGGGTTGGTAGCCATGAATCTTTGTTGTTAATATCTTTTCCTAACCTTTTACCTCTTTGGTCTAGCAAGTAAAGGTTCATTGTGAGTTCTAACATTGTACACCGCTAAAAAGAAATCAATATAAAGAGATTAAAAATACATGCACCATTCAAGAATCACTATTTATTTAACCTATGTTTGTTAATTCATCGTGGTTCCCACAACTCTACTTATGGTTTTTAGCCACTCATGCTTGAAAGAATCATAGAAAAATTCATAAGAAAAGACTTTTCAAAATAATCCACAAGAATAATTGATAAAATAATCCACAAGAATCAAGAACAATGAAAGATGTTTGTCTTAATTCTCTAAAGTAACGTAACAATGTCAAAAATATCAAGCACGGGTCAAAAATCATGAGTAAAGTCTAAAAGAAAACCTAAGAAAAATATTTATAGACATAAAACCAATCCCAAGTCGATTAGGAAATCTTGTCCACCTCAGACTTCTACGAATTAATCCATGATCACTCATTTCATTCTACGGTTAGTGGTATTCAAAGGTCAACTATTGACTGGCAGAGTCATACTGGGAACTGCAGACTTCTATGGATCAAACCATGATTCATCAATTCATTCTATGGTTTGTCAATTGAACCATCGTCTTGAGACCTATTTTTGATCTTCTCAGATCTTGGATCCATAAGTCACAGAACAGACCCGTAGTCTAGGTCTACAGTCTCTCAACTCAGTCGTGAATTTATACTTCAGATTTGCATCCTCGCAGAACCTTAGTCAACGAGTCACAAGATGACCCATTGTTTGCAACTATGGTTTATCAACAGAACTGTAATTTGATACTTGACTTGTAACCCTGGAGATCTTAGTCTACGACTCACAGGACAGTCCGTAGTTTCGAACTACTATCCATCAATTTCATTTAGGACCCAGACTTAACCAATTTTTAGTGTAAAACTTCAACTTTTGCTCGCAAATCCCATTTTCTTGCACACAACACAAAACACATCATATCTAACAAAAATGTACCTTAGAACTTATAAAATCCTTTGTTTAAAGTGTCAAACGTTCCATGAAATCTTGGCACATTAACTCCCTCAACTTATAATCTTTGATTGTCCTCAATCAACCAAACAAGACTCAACTACAATGCTTAGACATCAACAAACTAGGGAACCTACGATAGTTATCTTGAACACTTGGAAACACACTTATTTAACACAGTTTACCCTTCTTTTTCATTAAAAATAGACATGCATAATTTCAAGAATCTCAAGCTAACACGAAAGGATCAAAGAATGACATTGCGCTATTAACAGACAACTATGCATACACCACTTATACACAACTTCATATGTAGCAGTTAGACAATGTTACCTTGATGCCCTCATATATCAAAGAATGTCCCTCACACATATATGCAAATAATACCGGGATTGTATAATCAAAGTGCGCTTACACTCACAAAGAAGTTAAAACAATGCACATACACATACCATAGGTATGCCCTTATTTTCTATGCTTCTATCATCAGACGGTCAAATTAGGATCACTATAGGACTTTGTTCGGCTTGTAATGTAGGCTTGAGGATGGGTATGGTAAATTTGGATAAGTGACTCAATCCTCCTTGGACACCATACTTTTTCTTTCCTTTTTACTTCTCAGCCCTTTTCTTCCCTTCCTTAGACACCATACTTTTTCTTTCCTTTTTACTTCTCAGCCCTTTTTATCTCTTCCCTTTTTAATTTCAATCATCTTAGGTGTGGTTTCATTTCGGACTTTTTTTTTCTTTTTCTTTTTGTACTATAGATTTTCTGAACCTTCATTTCTCTTTTTTTTTATTTCTTTTCAAGCTTATCAAACCCATTTTCTTTGATCAATTTCTTCCTTTTCCTATCAAATTTCCTTTTCTATTTTTCCCTAGATCAGCCACCTTCAACTTAGGTGCTTTATCTAAGTTGAAGCCTAGTATCCAAGAAGGGACTGGGCTAAAAGAGGTATCTACTTAAGTACAAATGGGATGGCTATTAGGATAATCAAAGAAATGGATAATGACCTAAAGTAGGGATCTAGGGACATGTATATCATTTGGTTGGTCATTTAGATTTGAGAGACTATACAAAGAAGGCCTATGCTCCTTTCCTAACCTTTCTATTCTATGGCAGTAACAAGACTAACCGGGCAAATTCTAGATTGTACACACATCGTAAGAACTGAACTAGAGTACCTCACACACACATGGCACAAAGTTTCATTGTTAATTACCATTTACTCAGTTGGCATACTGGTTAAGAAACCGTTATCAATGTCAATATGCACAATGACATAAATTGATCCTAGTAGGTTAACATATTATTCATGAATCACATGCCAAATATTTTGGAAGGGTATTAATTTATGCATAAAAACTATTTTATGTGTGCCAGTTTATAACATGCTGACATTCTCTTAGCTACTTCTACCTAACACATCACAACATCCTAAACATATTGGTTCAACAGAATAAAAGTCCTCACAGAAAGAACACAACAAGAAAACCCCAAGGACGCAGATACCCAAAGTACCCCTTGGGTTGCCTCTCAAGCAGCGCCGGATTTAACATCGTGGCATAATGTGTGTACCTTGACTACTCAGACTTCATCAAGGTACACTCTGGACTGCCCCCACCCTACCAAAAAGAATTGTGCATTCTCCCCAATGACCTAAAAGTGTAAAGTATGAGAGGCGAGAACATACCTGTAGCGCCTAAGAACCAGCATCCAGTGTCAAAGATGGGGATGATGGTGTAGCATCCATCATAGTGGTATTAGTAGTCTCAGCATAGTAAGGGTGCCAATGCCTGGCATCCCGAGAATTGGGTCTAAAGATTATCCGGTACCCTCAAGTACCCCACTAGCGGAAGCACTTATGCTCATGAATTTTTCTCTAGACTGCACGTCCGCTCTAGACAGTGCCATAGTGTCCTTCAACTGCTTCTCTGCTTCCTTTCTTTCTTTCATTTCATCTCTTCTCTATTTCTTTGCTTTTTTTAGTTGGCATCATAGCAACCTTGTTATCCCTGTCTCAAACCCCTTAGCACGTGGGGGAGACTTTACTAATAGATCAATAAAGGATGCATCCTCTGCATCCACTGCCTCATCAGCAGGTGCATCCTCAATAATGGGGATTGTCCTTGCTTAAATGGCACCAATATCAGTACGACCTTTGGTAAGCTCGGCAAGGACAACCTGAAGATCGGGAGAACTCACCGCCTTCAACCTCTCTTTGATCCTTATCTTAATCCCATTCAAATAGGCATTTACACTTGCAATTAATGCATGTAAGGGCTCAAGAGTGGTTTCAGTTTTCTTATTGATGAAAGGCTTAAGCTTGGTAGCGAGCACTTAATGTGCTCATCAGCATGTACAGTCTGTCTAGCCATATTTCTGAAGGTCTAGCAATTAAAAGTGAATGTTGAGGCTGGCGCTGGAGGATGGGCTGCTATGGTAACTTATGATGCAGTGGGGATAGTCAAAGTACTAGTGTCAAAAGTTAGTGTGTCTAAAGATGCTACAACAGGATCCTCTGTGGGTGCCAGTGGCTCAGTCTGTTCACTACCCTTCACTAAGTCAGTGAAGATTGTGATATCAGAGGAAGAAGAGTGGGTTTTACCCTTAATAATAGGTTTAGCCGCATCCTCAAATCAGTGCTATATCCTGGAAACCTAAAACCTGCAGCATTTGATCAATTCCCACAAAGGTGGGTGTTGCGACTTCCAACTACATGTAAGTGTACGTGTTCATCCAAGTAATACATATTGGTTAGTCTAGATATCATACCCTAAGGACTTATGATTAAGTAAATATACTAATGAATTCAATTACCACAAATTTGTACAAGTGTAAAGGTAACAATGAATAGTTTTGAGAGTGTATGCTAATCTAAGATCAAGTAAATAAACTGTTAAAGAAAATAAAACTTTGTTGTGATTACAAATATCGAGAGAATTCCAAGGTTACAGCTTTAGCTAGCAATCATGACTAGTATACGCTTGACTTAACTCATTTTCTTACCTAGTGTTAATTTCAGGGTTGATACTATGATTATGGCATGGTACACCTATAATAGCCTATCCATATGCAATTCTAGTTCTATATTTCTATGAACAGAATAAACATGTGAACAAAGTTGCTACTCCTGTATAAACCAAGCAGGGCATTCTAGGTATATTGCTATCCTAGCAGTAAATCTGCTCTTTACATTGTAAAAGAGAGATCATGCTCCTTGTATTCCTCGTTCTACCTTATTTCTTTCACTTTTGAGTTAACGATAAGATTATATATTTATTTTAAGGGCGGCAAGCATTAAAATACTACGCACATGAATGCAAGAACACTATTAATGAGATGAAAAATAATTAATCCAATCTCATACTAATAATCATGTGTTCATCCGTAACCCTAGAACAAGAGTATTTAGCTACTCATGTTCTTAATAAGACAACAAGAATCTATTGTGTTTATACAAAAATAAGAGTTTTGAAGTAAAGAAAAGAGAAACCTAAGGTTGCATGTGTATCCTATGTTCCATTCTCTCTAAAAAGTGATTAACTCCTTCTAAAACGTTCAAGGGGTGTATTTATAGTTGTGGAAAAGTACCCCTATTCCTACTTAAACTAGTACTCGATGGCTCAAATTAGGGATGTCAGACAGAGCCTGGCGTGGCACTCCCAGCATAGTGCCACAAGGCTCCACTTCTTTTTCTATTTGGCACAAGGCTGGGGCAGGGCGCCAGGCATAACGCCATGGGTCTACCCCCTTCAGCTTCTCTAATTGGATTGATGCTGGGACGGGGTGCCAGGCATAGTGCCATGGGCCTTCCCCCTTCAGATTCTCTGATGGCATAAGGCTGGGGCAGGGCGCCAGATATAGAGCCATAAGCCTGCCCCCTTCAGCTTCTCTGATTGGATTGATGCTGGGGTGAGGCGCCAGGAATAGCACCATGGGCCTTCCCCTGCTCCTTCTTTTCTTGTTGAGGCATTGGGTGGGGTGCCATGCAGTACCCCAAGCTTTATACTTTTGGTTTATTTCTCCATTGCTCCCAAGCTCTAGCATTCCATCTTTTAGCTTTCATGGGTCCTTTTTCTCCATATTTTTATCTACAAAACACTCCTAATCATGCAATTAGCTTCCCTTAATAACATTGCAATAATTGACATAATATAAGTGAATTATGTACTCATAACAAGGTAAACATGGGTAGAACAAGCATCAAATATGGCCAATGGATGTATAAATATGCCCAAGATCACCACCCCACACTTGAACTATTATTCATCCTCGAACAATTCACTACCTATTCTGCCAACTGTACACCTTAAACGTCGATCAAACAGGTCTACTCACACTTAAGTTTGCTAAACAATTTAATCATGATAGCATTGCACACTCAACTTTTGCATATGTTTATACTATGAGCATAGATCCTTTAAAGAGACCTCCAAAGCTGACTCCATTCAAAACAAATCGGGCTAACATGCTTACGTGCAAATCATGCAATCCGTAGTACACCAAATTCTTACCATTTTATGCCCTCACATTTTGGTAGTGCCCTATTTTTCACATTGTTATTCATTTTCAATTGTTCACATAAACATGAAATCCCTCACTCTCCTAAAGAATGTTTCAAACATATTATAACATGCCATAGGCTTTGCCTTAGTGTAACGCGAAATTATCAAAGTATTTCATTCCTGGGATCAAAAGGACTTTTGTAGGTTGTAATGTTGACTTAGGGATAGGTTTGGTACATTTGGCAAGTAGTGACTCTGTTCCCTATGCACTTTTAAGACACTCATTTTTACTCTCCTCTTCTTCTCTCTTATACTGCCTTTTAGTTTCTTCTTATGCTCACACCGCTCTCCCTTATCATAATTTCTCTCCGTTCTTCTGCCCAGTCTTAAAAATATTTGTTGCTCGCAAAACCTTTATTTTATTCTTCCTTTCTCTTTATTGTTTAATCCAACAAGCAGTTTACTTATTTCACCCGAGCATGGAGTTTCAACCTTTTGTTCTTATCACATCAACCTCTCCCTATATTTTACCTTTCCTCTCTTGCTCCTTCTTACTCTTCAAATTTTATCATTATCAAGTGCATAAGGGACTCTTTTTGATCAAATCCTCATAGTTTGTCAAAGAAATTAGATAGTCCACATATGTGGCTAGTAAAAGAATTAGGCTTCAAGGCTCAACGGGACTTACTATGGATAATGTCAAGGTGGCACAAACAATCATTAAAGAATCAAGGACGGGTTATACAAGAAAATTCCTTAATCATATACCACAATATTCACACCAAGTATAATTTCACATACACACAAGGCAAGTTCTAGATGCTAATATATGCAAGAAACACAATAAATACCCACCACACATGGCAAAATGGTTCAAAAATTGCGTTCTATGATCACATATTCACAACATAAACAAATTGAATGAACTAGCATTATTAAGCCCATCCTAACATTTTGAGTCATTGCTAAAGAGCTATGCGTCTCTAATTAAAGTATTCTATTGATTATTCTTTGCTTAGCATGCGCTTAAGACGGTCGTCATCCATTCTATTAAACCACCTAGCATTCAATCGGCATTGGTTTCTACTTCACTTCTACCTATGACTAATTTTCCCTTAAGACGGTCGTCATCCATCCATCATAGGGAACAATCAATAACTATGATGGACACCAACCCTTAAAGAAAATAAATCTATTCGGTTCAAAGGGATTATCCTCAAGAAAAGCACCAAAAACAAAGCTGAGGAACCCAACCTAAAGAAAGAATGTTTTTAAAAAATCCTATGAAAATATGAAAACCTAACTACTTACCACTAGAATGGGTAGATATGCAGATAAAAAAAAGCACATAGCTACTTACTACAAAGCATCCAACCATTACTAGCTATTACATACCAAATCTTAATCTCTAATCTAGACACAAAATCCATACTGAATAAAACATCAAAATGACATGACAAGATAAGTACAACTCAATAATAGACCAAATACATAGAAATGACACTAAGAACAACCACAATAAAAGGAAATTTGATTTCCCCCACCCCATACTAAAAATGTAGCACTGTCCTCAGTGCTTAAAGCAAATCAAAATAGAGAGGGTAGAGAAAAAAGAACTTATGGGCTGCTACTCCTCGTCATCAGATAGAGCATAGGAGAGATCCTCATCATTCGCATCATCTATGTCTTCGGCCTCATCCTTGACCACATGGGTTGTTCCTGCATCATCCTCTACATTATCTTCTTTCTCGTGCACCATAATTGTAAGCTCATCATCATCAAGTGGCTCAGTAAAGGATGGCCCCACTTTGCACGTAAATATGGCATTGGGGGTCATCAGATATAAAGTCTCTTGGCTCTCCATCTCCTCTGTTGTGGCTGGTCTGCCCCTATTCTCCAGTCCTACTAAGGCCATTCTAAACATTCTACCCTTATAGCTATCATCACACGTGTGGCGCTTAACAAATGACAAAGAGAGTCCATCAGTGATCATGTCAGGCTCCTTAATCTTGGTCATATCAGTGGGTGCCCCTTCTATAGGGAATATATAATATGCACTTCTCCTCAACCTCCTCTCAGTGAAGTAGACGAGCCAACATGCTACCAAACTAGTACCTTCACCTCATATTCTTTCGTGAAAGCATCATGCTTCATCTCAAAATCGCTCCTATATTGATGGGCATATTCTTATTAAGCATGTACACTAATATCACCCGATCTCTTGTAACATACAAAGTGTGAGTTCCAAGAAGGAGAGAACAATAAACAAGCTTTAACCACACCCTGGCCTCCTTAGTGAAATGTGCATATGGTAAGGTAGCATGTGTTCCATTATCCATATTTCTAGTCCATCGAGCCATGGAATCTATTCCATAAAAGTGTGATGAATGTCACGGTATGGGGGAACATCTTTCAAGTCATTGTAAAGCGCTGGATCAACTTAAGAATTATGGAGGACTTCATTTAGTATTTCAGCGGTGAATGGGATAACCTTTCCTCTTACATTGATAGCCCTGATCTTTTGGGAGGAGGTGTCCCAGTTGGAATACAACTCTCGCACCAAGGTGATGTTGGCCTCCCTAGGGACCCCAATAATGTAGGCAAATCCCAACTGGTGTATCTGATCAGTAATCTATGGATACAATAAGTGAAGCCTTCCTTCATCAATTTGCTCCTCGGGGTAGTACTTGGCAGCTCTTTGCAGCTGAAACCATTCTTTCCCATTGTTACGCCATGAGGCTATCCCCTAGACGTAACATGGTGCTTAGTGTCACAAGTGACCCCAAGCTAATCTATGGTCTGGCATGTCTAGAATATTTATGATAAAAATATATATTGTGCGGAAGCTGAAAATAGTTTAATATCTGAAGTGGGAAAAAGCCCAAAACATGTTCGAATATAAAAATATAAGTAGAGTATAGTGATAACTGAAAATAACACTAACAACTCAATAGCTGAATCTAGTCTATGTCTGAAAGCCTCTAACTGATAGGAGTTGATAGGACATGCCCCCATCTAACTCTAACAATCTGAAAACATAAATAATAAGACTGTAAACTAGAGCATGTCCATTGTCCTCGAACTATGAGGACTCACCAATGAGGCTGTTGAATAAGGAACGACAATGAGCTAAGCGTGACCTGGATGCTGAGCGCTTGAACCTACATCATGAAATGATGTCACACTAAAGTATGCGTCAGTACTTTGAATGTACTAAGCATGCGAGATATGGACTAAGCTGAACAACATAATAATTGAACATGGAAATATATATACTGAAGCATAAACTAAAAGCTAAGCTGGATACAATGACCAAGTACTAACATGGATATAATATGCTGAACTTAATATTGAAATAGATACTGAGTACTTAGTCAATACAACATGAATCTTAATGTGGGAGATACTATTAACCAACATACCCCAAGCTGAGCCAACTATAGGGCCAACCTGTAACCCTGGATGGTAGGGTGTTCATACCATGCCAAGGGTACAAACAAACTGATGTGGATCCACTAAACTGATGTCCACAAGGGACAAACGTTTGCAGCCTAATCTGATAGCTAACCCCTATTTATACCTACGGTGGCACCGTAGTTTTGGGATTGGGGGACTGCTACTAAAGGCCTTAGCCTAATCTGACCGCTAAGCCTTCTTCCCATCATCCACTCGATACTAAGTCTACTCCCAATGGAAATATAAGAAATGAAATGCAAGCTGAAACACTGGATAGCTCAATACTGACAATTATCAGAGAATGCACATGTATATATACTGAAATTGATGGCATTCTAGTTCTCAAACATAATTATCTGAATTATGTGCCTAGCAAGTATAATTTATGAATACTGAAATTAAGAGAAGCTAGGGTCACTGAGTTCTATACGTATGACTATGCTAATTCTCCAAGAAACATGAAATAAATATTATTTAAACAATAGCATCTAAATTGAAAGGAATCCCTAAGATTTAGGAACCCTAGGTCTGAAGATTCCATGGAGAACTGAAGAACTAACTGAATTCTAGGGACCTCATGGGTGAAAGGAACCCACTAGTGAAATCCCACATACCCGGTGAAGGTACTACAGAGAAATTTTTTGGATTTTGGGGCTGAACTTGAAGAAAACCCTCTTTGCTTGCTCTTGAGAGGAAACACTTCTTTTCTGATTGGGTTTGCTAAGTGTCAAATTAACTTAGGAGTTATGAGGGAAAAAACATAAAAACCCTTAATTACTCCCAAAATGACTTAGGATCGGAGTTAGAAAATTTGGGAAAAGACCAAATTTCCCTCAACTTAAAACTAAAAGTTGCAGAAAAATCCTCACTGGACGGGCCATCCGATGAGCGTCAGACCTGACACAACCCATCAGCCAGGGCATTGAAACAGGAAAGAATGGACTAGCTCTTCTGAACAATCCCCACGATGGCTCCCACAGACCGTCGCGTCTATGACGGTCATGGCGTCGGGACCAGAGAGGCTGGGATGGGGTGCTGCCATATTTTCACAGGCTGCCTGATGGACCATCAGTCCTCCGACGCCTGTTGGGACCCCTATTTGGCTGGAGTCTGAGTGACAGAGCCTCTGGGCTCTTTCCACGGGGACCCCAATGGTCCATAGTGTACACGATGCCCATGGGTCAGCCCGTGGGGCTTGACTGCCAAATGAAATTTGCTGAGTTTTTTCTGTGTTTTAGGTTTTAAACGCTGGTCTAAATTCTTGGGTGTTATAATATCCCCCCTCTTGGGATCATTCGTCCTTGAATGAAGACTAACTGAGCTGAGTTTGGAGGGAAAGAGCTGCAATCCCTACCAACTGAATACTAGAAACTGATATCTGACTGAGTCTAGTTGTAAGGACATGAAAGCATGCTAGAAATACTAGAAATACTAGAAAAGCTAGTAAAGCAAGATACTGATACTGACATGCGTATGAGGAAACTGAGGGACTGGAGAGGAACTATTACCTCATGCTGGAACTGAATCACAGGGAAAGAGGTGAGGGTACTTGGCCATCATGGTTGCTTCTGCTTCCCAATTAGCTCCCTCTATGGACTAATTTCTCCATAAGACCTTCACTGAAGCGACTTCTTTATTTCTCAACCTACGAACCTAACGGTCAAGAATCTCAACTGGAACCTCCTCATAGGTAAGGCTATCCTTCAAAGCTACACTTTTTAAGGGCACAATCGATGTCGGATCACCCACACACTTCTTCAACAAAGAAATGTGAAAGTCTGGATGAACCGCTACTAGTTCTGCTGGTAGCTCTAACTCATAGGCCATATTACCAACCCTTTTCAACATTCTATAAGGACCTACATAATTGGGACTGAGCTTTCCTTTCATTCCAAATCTTATCACCCCCTTCATGGATGATACTTTCAGGAAGACCCAATTATCAATCTCAAACTCTAAGTCCCTTCTCCTCACATCTACATAGGACATCTGACGACTCTGATCTGTCTTCAGCCTCTCTCTAATAAGGTGAACTTTCTCCATAGCCTCATCAACCAAATATGGCGCAACCAAGACTGTTTCACCTACTTTAAACTAACCAACTAGTGACCTACATCTGCGCCCATAAAGTTCCATATAAAGGGCCATATGGATACTGGAGTAAAAATTGTTATTGTAGGTAAACTCAATGAGAGGTAGGTGATCATCCCAACTACCCTTGAAATCGATCACGCAAGCCCTCAGTATGTCCTATAAGGTCTGAATGGTATGCTCTGCCTAACCATCCATTTGTGGATGAAATATTATACTGAGATTCACCTGAGTACCGAGACCTTTCTGAAATGATCTCTAGAATAGAGATGTAAATTGAGGACCCCTATTTGAGATGATAGACAAGGGAACCCCATGCATCCTGACTATCTCACTGATATAAAGTTTTGCATAGTACTTTACTGAATCTGTAGTCTTGACAACCAAGAAGTGAGCTGACTTAGTAACTCTGTCCACTATCACCCAAATGGAGTCATGTTGTCTCCGAGTACGAGGTTAACTCGTAATGAAGTCCATATTGATCACCTCCCACTTCTAAGTAGGGATGTCAATATCCAGATTCACACCTCCTAGTTTCTGACGTTTTACTTTCACCTGCTGATAGTTAGGACACTTCGCCACAAAATCTGCAATGTCCCTCTTCATGTCGTTCTACCAATAGACTTCACATAGATCACAGTACATCTTAGTGGCACCGAGATGAATAAAATATCTAGAATTATGGGCTTCTATAAGGATTTGCTATCTCAACTCACCCACATTAGGTACACATAAACGACCCTGGTAGCGAAGCACACCATCTCCCCCTCAGGAGAAAACCTCTACTCTCTGCTGATGAACTGCACCTTTCAACTGAAGCAATATGAGATCACTATCCTGTTTCTCTTTAACCTCCGCCACTAATGAAGATTATAACCCATTCTGGACTATCACACCACCATCTGTAGTGTCCATGAGGCAAACTCCTAAGCAAGCAAGCCTATGAACATCCCTGGATAATTCTTTCCTCTCTTCCTCCACATATGACACACTTCCCATGAACAGTCTGCTGAGGGCATCAGCCACTATGTTGGCCTTACTCGGATGGTAGAGCACATTCATATCATAGTCTTTGAGGAACTCAAGCCACCTTCTCTGACAAAGATTTAACTCTCTCTGGGTGAACTTATACTAGAGGATCTTATGATCTGTGAACACATCAATATGAAAACCATACAAGCAGTGTCTCTAGATCTTTAGGGTAAACACAATAGCTGCAAGCTCAAGGTCATGAGTCGGGTAGTTCTTCTCATGAATCTTAAGCTGTCTGGAAGCATAAGCTATAACCTTACCCTGCTACATCAAAACATAACCCAGGCCGACCCTGGATGCATCGCAGTAAACAACATAACCGTCTGAACCCTCTGGTAGAGTCAAAATCGAAGCTGTAGTCAACCTGGTCTTCAGTTCTAGGAAACTTTTCTCACACTCATCTGACCACTGAAACTTGACCTTCTGCTGAGTCAACTTGGCCAATGGGGTAGCTATGGATGAAAATCCTTCCACGAACCTCCTATAATAACCAGCCAAACCTAAGAAACTCCTAATGTCTGTCGGAGAGGTGGGTCTGGGCCAGTTCTTTACTGCCTTAATCTTCTGAGAATCAACTCGGATGCCTTCACTAGACACCACAAGACCAAGAAAAGCAACTTATGTCAACCAGAACTCACACTTACTGAACTTGGAAAATAACTTATGGTCTTTGAGGGTCTGCAGAATGACCCTCAGATGATTTATATGCTCTTCCTCATTTTGAGAATAAACAAGGATATCATCAATGAAGATAATGGCGAAAAAGTCAAAATACTATCTGAACACCCTGTTCATTAAGTCCATAAAAGCTGCAGGAGCATTTGTTAATCCAAATGACATAACTACGAATTTGTAATGACCATACCAAGTTCTAAAGGCTATCTTCAGAATGTCACAATTTCTGACTCTGAGCTGATGATAGCCTAATCTGAGGTATATCTTAGAGAAGCAACTAGCACCCTGAAGTTGGTTGAACAAGTCATCAATCCTGGGGATGTGATACTATTTTTTGACTGTGACCTTGTTCAACTGACGGTATTAATGCACATCCTGAGAGAACCATCTTTCTTACGCACGAATAGCATTGGAGCACCCTATGGAGAGATATTGGGTCTGATGAAACCCTTATATAGAAGGTCTTTCAACTGTTCTTTCAGCTCCTTCAGCTCAACTATATCCATTATGTAAGGAGGAATCGAAATAGGCTGGGTATCTAGAAGGAGATCTATTTCAAAGTCGATTTTCCTCTTGGGAGAAACTCCGGAAAGATCTTCTGGAAACACTTTTGGGAATTCATTCACTACAGGGACTGACTCAAGAGTTGGGGTCTCAGAGTTTGAATCCTTCACACAAAAAATATGGTAGATATACCCTTTGGAAATCATTTTTCTGGCCTTAAGGTATGATATGAATCGACCTATAGGCACTGAGGTATTACCCTTCCATTCTAAGACTGGCTCATTTGGAAACTGAAACTGAATGATCCTAGTTCTACAATCAACTAAGGCATAACATGAATGTAACAAATCCATGCCTAGAATAATATCGTTCATTTCTAACTCTACAAGATCAGTTGAGGTGACTTTATGGGAAACTGTGATAGGGCAATTTCTGTATACCCGTCTAGCTATAAGTGGGTAACCAACTGGAGTAGAGACTGAGAAGGGTTTTGGGAGGATTTCTGGACTGACACCAAAATTTACTTCTATATAAGGAGTTATAAAGGAAAGTGTAGCCCTTGGGTTTATCAATGCATAAACATCTAAATGAAAGACTTGTAATATACCCGTGACCACAACGGGAGAATTCTCTTGGACCTATCGAGTCTGAAGGGATACACCCTATTTTGGCATTGACCACCACCTGTATCAGACAAAGCACCCTGATGAGTGGGGTGACCCACTTGAGCTGCTATAGAACTAGCCTGATTCTGTGGGCAAACATCCTTGCCCTTCTGAGAAGCTATTAGACAATCTCTCATGCTGTGACCTGGCTTGCCATATCGAAAGAAATTTCCACTACATGCCATACACTAACCCTAGTGGTTCCTACCACACTTCTTGCAAACTAGATGAGTGCGCCCGCTAGTGATTGTACCTTGGGACGTAGAGCCTGGCGCTCTATCCTATTAATCAAGTCTGAACTTCAGCACTGGGGCACTAGCAGAAGATGGAGTTGGAGCTGAAGATTTCTGACAAAACTGAGAGCAATTACCACCTTCTGACCTCTGCCGAGAGTAGTTGAAATCACCTGTTCTAGCTCTCTTATTGTCTCCTCCCCTCTTCTTGATTTTCTCTTCCTCAATATGCTGAGCATAAGTAACCAACCTGGAGATGTCCATTTACTTAACCAGCATGGCCGTATTTCACTCCTTGACCACATCATTAGACACCCCAGATATGAACTTACTCATGCATGCTTTAGAGTCAGCTACTATCGCCGGAGCATAATTAGACAGCCGTGTGAACTTGAGTGCATACTCATTCACACTCATATTATTCTGATTCAAGTTTATGAATTCCTGGACCTTGGAAACTCTGAGCTCAAGTGGAAAAAACCTATCCAAAAATGCAGTTTTGAACTGGTTCCAAGTCACCAGACCTGCATTAGCACAACGGGATTCTTTCCATTGCTGATACCAAGTATAAGCCACTCCTTTCAACTAGTATGAAACTAAGTCTGCACTTTTGACCGGAGTGACACCCATAATATTTGTCACCTTCTGAATATCATCAAGGAACTCTTGTGGATCCTCTTCTGACTTAGACCCATGAAATTCTAGAGGGTTCATCCAAGTGAAGTCTCAGATCCTTGCTACAGCAGTGTTGGGAAGAGGTGGAGCTTGTGCCACAACCTGGTGGTTGACCTGAGCAGTCATGGCCTGAGCAAGCACCTGAAAAGTAGCCCTGAATTTATCATGGGTAACTTGTTCGTTCAGAGGGTCTGCTGGAGTTGCTGGTGCTGGATGATTCCTTGTGTTGGCTCTTCTGGGAGGCATTTTCTGTGAAATGCGAAGAGCATGAGTTAGAAGGAGATTAAATACAGTTCATACTCTATAGCACGAGCTGGAAAGGAAAGAAGGGAAATTTTTCCTAATGACATCTCATAGCTTCTCCCCCATAAGTGTGTCGCGCTTCACACCATGAAGAAGATTCTACTTGACGCGGCTTTCAGACACCCTAGGACACTTAAACTTGATTCTCTAATACCAAGTTTGTCACACCTCGAGGCTACTCCCTACTCACAAGTGACCCCAAGCTAACCCATGGTCTGGCAGATTTAGAAAATTTATGATAAAAACATATAATGTGCGGAAGCTGAAAACAGTTTAATATCTGAAGTGGGAAAAAGCCCAAAACATGTTCGAATATATAAAGATATAAGTAGAGTATAGTGATAACTGAAAACAACACTAACAACTCAATAGCTAAATCTAGTCTATGTCTGAAAGCCTCTAACTGATAGGAGTTGTTGGGACATGCCCCCAGCTAATTCTAACAATCTGAAAAATAAAATAATAAGACTGTAAACTAGAGCATGTCCATTGTCCTCTAACTATGAGGACTCACCAATGAGGTTGTTAAATAAGGACCAAAAATAAGCTATGCGTGATCTGGATGCTGATCACCTGAACCTACATCATGAAATGATGTAGCACAAAAGTATGCATCAGTACTTCAAATGTACTGAGCATGCAGGATATGGGCTAAGCTGAACAACAGAATAACTGAACATGGATCTATATATACTAAAGCATAAACTGAAAGCTAAGCTGGATACAATGACCAAGTACCAATATAAATATAATATGCTGAACTGAATATTGAAACAGATACTGAGTACATGGTCAATGCAACATAAATTTGAATATGGGAGATACCGTTAACAGACATACCCCAAGCTGAGCCAACTATGGGTTCAACCTGTAACCTTGGATGGGAGGGTGTTCATACCGTGCCAAGGGTATAAACAAAGTTGATGTGTATCCCCTAAACTGATGTCCACAAGGGACAAAGGTTTGCAGCCTAAGTTGACAGCTGACCCCTCTTTATAACTATGGTGGCGTTGTAGTTCAGGAATTGGGGGACAAGCTACTAAAGGCCTTAGCCTAATATGACAGCTAAGACTTCTTCCTGTCATCCACTCGGTACTAAGTGTACTCCCAATGGAAATATAAGCAATGAAATACAAGCTGAAACACTGGATAGCTCAATACTGACAATTATCTGAGAATGCATATGTATATATTTTGAAACTGATGGCATTCTAGTTCTGAAACATAATTATCTGAATTATGTGTCTAGCAAGTATAATTTATGAATACTGAAATTAAGACAACATAAGGTCACTGAGTTCTATACGTATGAATATGCTAATTCTCCAAGAAATATGAAATAAATATCATTTAAACAATAGCATCTGAATTGAAAGGAATCCCTAAGATTTAGGAACCCTAGGTCTGAAGATTCCATGGAGAAGTAAAGAACTAACTGAATTCTAGGGACCTAATAGGTGAAAGGAACCCACTAGTGAAATCCCATATACTTGGTTAAGGAACTACGGAGAAATCCTTTGGATTCTGGGGCTGAACTTAAAGAAAACCCTCTTTGCTGGCTCTTGAGAGGGAACACTTCTTTTCTGATAGGTTTTGCTAAGTGTCAAATTAGCTTAGGAGTTATGAGGGAAAAAGCGTAAAACCCCTTAATTACTCCCAAAAAAACTTAGGATCGGAGTTAGAAAAATTGGGAAAAGACTAGAATGCCCCTAACTTAAAACTAAAAGTTGCAGAAAAATCCTTGTTGGACGGGCCGCCCGACGGGCGTTAAACCTGAGACGGCCCATCGGTCAGGGCATCAAAATAGGGCAGACTGGGCTAGCCCTTCTTAACTATCCCTAAGATAGCTCCTATGGCCCGTCACATCCATGACGGCCATGGGGATTTCCTGTCGAGACCAGAGAGGCTGGGATGGGGCACTGGCATATTTTCACGGGCTGCCCGATGGTCCGTCGGACCTCCGACGCCTATTGGCACCCCCGTTTGGCTGGACTCTAAGTAACAGAGCCCTTGGGCTCTTCCCCCGGGAACCCTAATTGTCCATTATGTCCACGATGCCCATGGGTCAGCCCGTGGGGCTTGACTGCCAGATGGAATTTGCTGAGTTTTTTTTTAAGTTTTGGGTTTTAAATGTTGGTCTGAATTCTGGTGTGTTACACCCATGTTCTTCCACATCTTTGAGACCAAATTTCTTTGTTGGTGCGGGTGGTGGTTGTGGTTCAGCAGCCCTTGATATTTGCCCCTTGCGAGATTGTTTGGAGCTTTTGTTCGTGGCTCCACTTTTTCCTTTAGGTTCCATGGTACCTGTCAATACACAAAAATAGTTCTAGTTAGTTCATATTCTAAATGGCTAGCAAACCAAGTGTTCGGGATGTCGAGATGACCCCACACTTAATTCACTTGCATGGTGTCGATATCTATCGTATAGGGTACTCAGACTTCCCCACTTTCACAATAACCATGGCTATGACACTATTTTCAAACTAGAAGTATGCACTATTCATTCAAGGTCATTTTTCCTCTTTTCAAGTTTTCCCCTCATATCATGCACAATTCAAGCAAAGCCAACCTCTATTCTTAGCATTTTCAAGCTTTGACAATGATATCAAGTTCACTATGTTTGACCAAGTAAACAGATTATGCATAAATAGAGGGTTCTTTAAACAACCTATATCAACAATTCTTCCCAAAGGCATTTCAAGTTCTATCAATTTAGTATGTAGGATCAATCTTTAAGCATCCTCCATCACTAACATCTACCTTTCAAGTAGAAATTTGCACAAAGTTTTTTAAACATCCTCTTATTTCCATGTCATGGTATTAGTATCAAAACTCAAGACTTCAAAATCACAATTAACTCCAAAAATAAAAAGACACATAGTAGTACTTTAAGAATTCTCATTACATTTAAGTTATTTCTCTACCCGTTTGTTCAAAATCATGGAAGAACATCAACAATGGTGGAAAATCAAGTAATGGGGAAAAGGGTGGAGAATGGGTAACACTTTGAGTATATTGTAAAAGAATTAGGGGAGAAGAAACAAACATTACTTACCTTGAAGATGGAAAAGAACTTGAAAGTTGTGGGAACCTTTAGGGAAGAAACCCTTGCTAAGGAGAGGAAATATTTTAGGGGAGATAGGAGTGAATCAGGTAAAGAAAAGGGGTGGGAGACAATTTATTTTAATTTTTAAGGTCCTTGGGTTGGGTTGACCCTTGGACCAAAAAGATTTTTTGGGTCAGCGACGGCTTGGCGCGGCACCCCAAGCGTAGTGCCATAAGCCTCTGCAATTTTGTTATGTCGGCTAAGCACTGGCCCGGTGCCCCAGCTAGAGCGCCACAGGCCTAACTTTTCACTCGGCTCTGTTGGCTAACCTCTGGGGCAGCACCCCAGATAGCTCACCACAGACCCTTTTTCCTACGTTGGCATAATATGCACATATTTTAGTCCCCGCATGTTGTGACCTCTTTCACCTGCAAAATTTTACAAAAACAACAAAGAAAAAATTAGAAAGATGGGTTGCCTCCCATCCAGTGCCTTAATTTTTGTTGTGGAATGACACATTTTTTGTATTTTTGTTATTTTTGTCCTAACTATTATATTACAATCACGGGTTGCCTTCCGTGGAGTGCTTGATTTAACATTGCGGCATGATGCACCTCAAAAGATACTCTTCCGACTAGGAAATTGAGGTCTTTTCCCTATCCACATGCTCAACCCAGTAGTGCTTCACTCTTTGCCCATTCATCAAGAATATGCTTGTATTATACGCTCGCCAAAGTTCAACTATGCCATGTGGGGTCATCCTTCCTACCTCGAATGGTCCAGACCAATTGGACTTAAGCTTCCCATGAAAAAGCTTAAGTCATGAATTAAATAAGAGAACCCTTTGGCCTGGTTTGAACGAGTGAGGGAGGATGTGCTTTTCATGCCACCTCTTTATTTTCTCTTTGTAGAGCTTGGCATTCTCATATGCATTCAATATAAATTCACCAAGCTTTCTAAGCTGCAACATTCGCTTATGTCCAACTAATTCTTCATTAAGATTGAGTTTCTTGATGGCCTAATATGCTTAATGCTCCATCTCTTCCAGAAAATGACAAGCCTTCCCATAAACAAGACAATAGTGAGAGGTTGCTATTGGCATTTTGTATGTTGTACGATAGGCCCATAATGCATCATCAAGCTTCGCCGACCAATCCTTTCACTGTGCATTCACTATTTTCTGAAGAATCTGCTTTATCTCATGATTTGATACCTCTACTTGGCCGCTAGTCTGGGGATAATATGTAGTGGCCACTTTATGTCATACCCCATACTTTTCCAATAAATTTCGAAACCTTAAGCCAGTGAAGTGAGTTCCACCATCACTAATAATAGCTCGCGGAGTCCCAAATCATGTGAATATATTCTTCCTTACTATCTTCACCACCACCTTCGAATCATTAGTTGGGAGAGCCACAACTTCTACCTATTTTGACACGTAATCTATAGCAATAAAAATGTACTTGTTTCCAAAAGATGATGGTAATGGTCCCACAAAGTTGATCCCCCATACATCGAAGATCTCCACCTCAAGAATGTTATTCAAAGGCATCTCATGCCTTCTAGAAATTGTTCCTGTTCTCTGGCACTGATCACACACTTTCACAAATGCGATTGCATCCTTAAATAAAGTAGGCCAAAAAACCATGAATGCAATACCTTGTGATCTGTGCATTCTCCTCCATGTTGACCGCCATATGCTGAAGAATGGCAACTCTGAAGGACCTCTTTCATTTGATTGTCAGGAATGCACCTCTGAATCACTTGATTTGGCCCTTGTTTGAATAAATATGGTTCTTCCCATATGTAGAAATGAGATTCATGGTAGAGCTTTATCTTATGTTGAGCCTTTGCTTCCGGTGTGTAGATTCCACTTATAGGAGTGTTCATCAGGAAACTCCTCCCTAATCAGCCCTCCATCAATCACATGGGACCAATCTTCAAATCTGGATAAGTGGTCTGATACTTGATTATTTATCCCCCTTCTCTCTTTAATTTCAAGGTAAAACTTTTGAAGAAACAAAATCCACCTAATGAGTTGTGGTTTTGCATCCTTCTTGTTGAACACATAACGGATAGCAACATGATCCGTGTGCACAATCACTTAGGTTCCCACAAGGTAGGATCAAAATTTATCAAAGGCAAACACCAGTGCTAGCATCTCTTTTTCTATGACTGTATAATTTACTTGCGCAGAATCAAACGTCTTGTTGGCATAATAGATGGAATGAAAAACCTTCTCCACTCACTAACCAAACACAGCCCCAACTGCCACATCACTAGCATCACACATCAATTTGAATGGTAGCACCGAATTTGGTGAAATTAGGATTGGAGCTTCAATCAGGCGCCTCTTTAATTCTTTGAAGGCTTTTAAACATTCACCACATAATTCAAATTTAATATCTTTTTCCAGTAATTTGCACATTGGTCTTGAAATCTTGAAGAAGTCTTTAATGATGCAGCTATAGAACCCTACATGCCCAAGAAAATAGTTCACACCCCTCATAGAGATAGGAGGTGGCAGCTTCTCGATAACCTCTATTTTTGCTCGGTCTACTTCAAGCCCAATTTTTGATATTTTATGGCCAAGTACAATGCCTTCTTTAACCAAAAAGTGATACTTTTCCTAGTTCAATACCAAAATTTTCTCCTCACACCTTGCTAGCACTTTGTCCAGATTCTTTAAGCATGCATCAAAGGATTTGCCAAATATAGAGAAATCATCCATAAATACCTCTACAATCTCCTCAACCATATCTGAGAAAATATCCATCATGCATCTCTGAAAAGTCATCGGCGCATTGCATAACCCAAACATCATACGCTTGAAAGCATACATGCCATAAGGACAAGTAAATGTCATTTTCTCTTGATCCTCTTGTGCGATAGCTATCTGATTATAGCCAGAATATCAATCTAAGAAATATAAGTACTCTTGCCCAATAAACCGGTCTAACATCTGATCAATAAAAGGGATGGGATAAATGAGCCTTGCTTGTAGCCTCATTTAAATTTTGGTAATCCATGCAAATTCTCCACCCAGTGACTATACCTGTAGGGATCAACTAATTCTTCTCATTAGTAACTACAGTCATCCCCACTTTCTTAGGAACACATTGGACCAGACTGACCCACTTGTTGTCTAAAATTGGGTAGAAAATACCTGAATCAAGCCACTTGATCACCTCCTTTCGGACCACATCCTTCATGATAGGGTTTAACTGCCTTTGAGGCTGTGGCTTACAACCTTCTTCCATATAAATCTTGTGCATACAAAAAACTGGGTTGATTCCATGAATATCAGACATTTCCCAACCGATTGCATGCCTGCGCCTTTTTAATACCACTAGAGCTTCCTTCACTTATGCATCATTCAACCCAACTGCAAGAATGACCGGTAGTGAGTCGTCTTCCCACAAGTAAGCATATTTGAGGTGTGATGGGAGAGGCTTCATGTCATGCCACGAGGTTACCCCCTGGACGTGACACGGGACTTGGGACCACAAGTTCTCCAAGCTAACCCTTGGTCATAGCGTTCTCAAGCATAACAAAAGATAAGCGGAAGCATAATAGGTAAAGTCAGAATAGCATAAATGGATAGTCAAGCCAACTAGGCATACAAGATCCAAAAGACTCAAATATTGTCTATGTCTAGAAAGCCTCTACTCATAACATCAAGAGTTGCTAGAACAAGACCCTAGCTAACTCGAAGTATGGAAATGAAAAGCTAACAAAGCTAATAAAATGACTAGTACTCAACCTAAGAGGACTCACCAACAACTGACAGATACAGTGGCCTGGAATCTCTAGCCACGAGCGTGGGAAGGGACTCCTGAATCTGCATCATCAAAGGATGCATCGCAAGATATCCGTCAGTACTATAGGACGTACCAAGTATTTGAGCGATGCATGAATCATGATAAAAATAGTTTAAAACATGCTAAAGAATAAACTTGTCACATAAAGAAGGAACATGAATAAACATCAAGTATAAAACATGAAATATGAAATAAAGTTTAAGTTTCATAGTATAGCATCATATAACTTCATAGCTTGAAAATAAACATATGGGAGTTTCTCTTAACCGACATAAACCATACTGAGCTACATGGAGTCCAGTGTCATGCACCCACAATGAAAAAGGTTGTACTAACCGGCCAAAGTTAGAACCATGTCATAAAGGATCCTGTCATAAGCCACAGAGGGCAACCTACGGTGGCAACATAGTTTTGGACTTGGGTTATCTGAACCCTCGTCTCTCGGTGCTAAATACTACTCCCAAAACATAATAACATGAGCTCATATATATGTGACATATCTAATGCCAAACTTTTTCATGCTTTTTCATAACTTGTTCATACTTGTTCATACGCCAGATCGTCATACTACTCATGAATTTTGGTTTAGAAATCGATTCATGAGCATTGATGGAACATCGGGTGTCTTGTCTTGCATAATACTTCATGACATGGAAAATTTACATGGCTCTAGTTCAATTTCATAAACATATACTTTCATAGAACATAGGAACTAGGAATGCACATGCTTGAAAATCCATAAGGAACATGCTATCAAATCCAATTTTCTTAAATTAACTTCATGCATGTAGAAATTTCCATGGTTAAACTTCAATTCATGAAATAAGATTTAACATGTGAAAACCCATGTGAAATCATGAAATTTAATAGTAATTTCATAATCAAATCATGAGAAGATCATATTTAGCAAAACCCATAAGAATTGGATAAGAACCCTAATTTGAAGATCATGAAATCAAAATTTGAATTAGAGGTTTTGGGAATAAGGGTGAAAGGAACTCATTGTTGATTACCCACATACCTTAATTGAAGATAACCCACTTGAATTGGAAATACTTATGAGGCTTGAACTTGGAGCTTGAGACTTGAAACTTGGAGAAGAATTTTCCCTTTTTGGGAGATGAGTGAAGTAATGAGAAGGAACTTAGGCTAATAACTATGAAAACCCTTCTTGAACTAGTCAAAATGACATCATTTAGGAGTTAAAAGAGTGAGTAATAACTAAAATACCCTTGGGACTTAATTAGGAAAAGGCTGATTTAAAACCCGGCTTCAGGTTCTACGGGTGGAGTCTAGGACTCGTAGACCTAACCACGACTCATGGTTCCTTCTCATGGAAATTGTCCAAGGTTTTAGGCTGCTGAAGGTTCCCTACATCTCAATAGGATGACTCATGGAAGCTTCCACGAGTCGTAGAACCAAGTCGTGTGAATCAGGGGACTTGACCACTCTCTGTCTGAGTTCCACAGGTTGGTTCCATGACCCGTGGGAACTTCCACAAACCGTGAACCTAACTCGTGGTTCTCAGACTTGAGTATGGTATGCAAGACTGGAATCACGAGTCATTTCCATGACTCATGGAACCACCCACGGCTCGTGGACTTGACCCGTGATCCCTGAATTTGAAAAATCTCTACAAATTCTGAGTTTAAAAGCTGGATCGGTTTCCAGGGTGTTACACTTCAAATCCAACTTTGGATCTTCTTCAATAGATGGCTTAGGAGTGGGTCCCAAGGGTCTATTTAGACGCTCAAACTAATCATTTCGAATGTACACACTTTCCACATCCAAATACTTAATCATCTCTTGAAATACCGCATCGCAGAATATTTATTGTCCAGTAATATCTCTCTCCAATGGATCTCTAGAAAGTATGAGGGGTAACTCTGAATCAATCTCTACCATAGTGATAACAAATAACTCTTTATATAAAGCTGGTAGTTTAATAGCTTTGTATATGTTGAGAACTTTTACCTTGTCATGTTCCCTCATAGTGAGCTTCCCAGCTGCTACATCAATCAATGCTCATCCAGAGGCCAAACATAGATTCCCTAAAATAAATGGGACTTCTGGATCTGGCTCAAAATCAAGGATGACAAAATCTATCAGAAAAATTAATGACCCAACTTGCACTAGAACATCCTCTATAATACCCTCCAATCTTGCCAATGATCTATCTGCTAGTTGAAGGATAATCGTGGTCAAACAAGGTCTTCCCAATCCAATTTTCTTAAAAATAGAAGATGGAATCAAATTCATACTTGACCTAAGATCACATAATGCTCATGCTATGACTTTCTGCCCAATTAAAATCACTATAGTAAAAGTACTCGGATCTTTCAACTTGGTTGGTAGCCTATTCTGAATTCTTGAAGTGCATACCTCTGTGAGTGCAACTGTGGCATATTCTGTCAGCCTATTCTTATTTGCAACAATGTCATTGATGTACTTCATATACTTGGGGAATCCTTGCAGGACATCAATAAGTGGAAGATTAATATGCACCTGCTTCAATAGGTCGAGGAACTTTTAAAATGCTACCTCATCCTTCTGGTTTATCATCTTCTATGGGAAAGAAGGTGGAGGTTTCACCACATGTTCTGTTTTGTTTGCCTCAATCTCTACCTCCTTCCGCACCTTCTCTGCTTTATCTTCTAAATTCTTAGACATTAACTTTTTAGGGACAATCTCATCTAGCTCTCTTCCACTGCAAGTTGTGATTACATTTATAGGCTTGGGATTTGGGTCTGTATCACTCGGGAGACCTCTTGGAGGCCTAGTGTTTTCTGCACCTGCTATTTGACCCATCTTCTTCTCCAGGTTATGAATTGCAGTTTGTTAGTTAGTTTGGGTTTCCATTATCTTTTTTAGCATCTCCTCTATGTTGCTTAGTGAGCCAGTCGGTGTTGATTATTTTGTGCAAACTACTGATTATGGCCTTGATTTATATATTGATTCTGCCCTTGATTGTTTCCTTAAGCCAAGTTTGAGTTATTCGGTATGTTTTTATCATAATTATTACCAAAGTTCTAATTTCCACCTCTTTGTGTGTACACCACAAAGCTTACTGAATCAGGATTTGCTGCATAGTCTTCTAAAAGATGATCACCCCCACAAGTCTTAAAAAACTAGATAAGTGTATGGTGCACTGCATTCACTTGTGCTTGAGTCCCTTTAAGAGCTAGATTATTCAACACGGTAGCTATATTTTTCATCTGATTAGACATAGATTCCACCTTAGCAAATAAAGTTGTGTGGTTATCTACTTCTAATAATCTGGTAACCTTCTTAGGTGCAGGTCTCCTTGTGTCTCTATTCCACTCATGATTGCTCTGTGCTATCCATTGTAAGAGGGTCTACAACTCATCATAGGTTTTCTCAAGAGATTGCCTATATGCTGCACAATCTAACAAGATCTTGGATAGAGAGTCCAGGCTTTCAATGAACGTGTGTACCAATACCTCATTAGGGAAATATCTGAGTAAGAACTTGAATCTTTCCCATGCTTGGTACATATTCTCTCCATTTTTTGCTTGAACCTCAATTTTTCACTCCTCAACTTAGCTATCTTTTTGGATGGAAAGAATCTTGTTAGAAACTTCCTCGCTAGGTTATTCTAAGAAGTGATGGAGTTAGGGGGCTCTTCTTTCAACCACCTTTTTGCTTCCCCACAGATAGAAAACAAAAACAAAGTCATCCTCACATAATCTTTAGAGACCCCAGACAGTATGTACGTATCACTTATCTCCAGAAAAGTCTAGATGTGCTGTTGAGGATCCTCATGTGCAAGGCCCATGAATTGCCCACTAGCGTGCAAGAGTTTCACCATATTCTGTTTGAGATCAAAATGACCTCCTGCCACCAGTTTCTATATGCTAGATGTGACATTGGTCACTAGTTGGATTTCCATATCTCTGACTGGCCTTGGTTCTGTCATTTCTACCTGAACAACTTTGAGTTGTTCAACCTACAGATCTGGATCAAGAACCACCTCCTGAACCTGTTGAATTGGATATAGGGATTCTTCCCTTCTTAGGTGATGAAATAGTCTCTTAGGTTCAGGGTGTGGTGCTACTAGTTCTCTACGCCTTGCTAGCTTGTTGAATAATTCAAAATTGTACCAGTAGATTCAAAAGCTAAGATCAAGTTGTCAAGACGTGAATAATAAAGTCATAAAAGAATAATTAGAAATTTGCTAATTTCTAAGTCCCCGGTAATGGTGCCAAAAACTTGTTGCGACTCCCAACTATATGCAAGTAGACGTGGTTGTCCAAGTAATAGAGACTGGTTAGTCTAGATATCGTACCCTAAGGACTTGTGATTTAGAAAATATTCTAATGAATTCAATTACCGCAAATTTGTACAAGTGTGAAGGTAACAATGAATAGTTTTGAGAGTGTATGCTAATCTAAGATCAAGTAAATAAACCGCTAAAGCAAATAAACTTTGTTGTGATTCCAAATTTCAAGAGAATCCTAGGTTTACAGCTTTAGCTAGCAAGCATGAATAGTATATGATTGACTTAAGTCATCTTCTTACCTAGTGTTGATTTCAGGGTTGATACTACGATTATGGCATGGTCAACCTATAATCGCCTATCCACATGCAATTCTAGTTCTATATTTCTATGAGCAGAATAAATATGTGAATGAAGTTGCTACTCCCGTATAAACCAAGAAGGGCGTTCTAGGTATATTGTTAACCTAGCTGCAAATCTACTCTTTACATTGAAAAAGAGAGATAATGCTCCTTGTATTTTTCATTCTATCTTATTGCTTCATTTTTTGAGTCAATAATAAGATTATATATTTATTTTAAGGGTGGCCAAGCATTAAAATAATATGCACAGGAATACAAGAAAACTATTAACGATAAGCAAACTAATTAATCCTATCTCCTACTAACAATCATGCATTTAGACATAACCCCAGAACAAGGGAATTTAGCTACTTATGTTCTTCATAAGACAATGCAAATCTATTGTTATCATAAAAAAAATAAGAGTATTAAAGTAAAGGAAAGAGAAACCTAAGGTTGTACATTTATCCTCTGTTCCTTTCTCGCTAAAAAGTGATTAACCCCTTCTAAAACATTCAAGGGGTGTATTTATAGTTGTGGAAAAGTACCCTTTATTCCTACTTAAACTAGGACATAATGGCCGAAATTAGGGATGTTGGATGGAGCCTGACGCGGTGCCCCAAGCGTAGCGCCACAAGGCTCAACTTTTTCTTCTGTTTGGCATAAGGCTGGGGTGGTGCACCAGGCATAGCCCCATGAGACTTCCCCCTTGAGCTTCTCTGATGACACAAGGCTGGGGCGGGGAGCCAGGCATAGCGCCATGGCCCTGCCCACCTTTAGTTTCTCTGATTGGATTGATACTGGGGCGAGGCACCAGGCATATTGCCATGGGCCTGCCCTTGCTTCTTCTTTGCTTATTAAGGCATTGGGTGGGGTTCCATGCGGTACCCCAAGCTCGATACTTTTGATTTATTTCTCCATTGCTCCCAAGCTCTAGCATTTCATCTTTTAGCTTTCAGGGGTCTTTTTTCTCCATATTTTTATCTGCAAAATACTCCTAATCAAGCAATTAGGTTCCTTTCAATAACATAACAATAATTAATGCACTATAAGTGAATTATGTACTCATAACAAGGTAAACATGGGTAGACCAAGCATCAAATATGGCAAATGGACGTATAAATACGCCCAAGATCATTGGGCACTCCAACCGCTTGGAATAATTTTGTGACAAAACATAGAAATGGGATAGTAGTGGGCAGCCACAAGGTCCTATATCTATTCTTCTCAATGATAATACAGGTAATGATGATGTCATATCCAGACATGATGCTCGCAACTAGTATTGCCCAGTCTGGGGTGAGAGTGTTGTCCGTAGAAGTCAGAACCAGACAGTATCTAACAATCGCCCACCACAACTTTGCATTTAGGCTCTAGGAAGCTTTACTTATAGAGGGTGTTATTCTTGTCAACTATGTTGGTTCCTCATCAGTAAGAACGGAGGTGATCAAAGGAAGCTGATTAGTGAGCCTTTTGTGTTGGTCCAGCCTGTGGTCAAGATTGGACTAGTGTAATGACCTTTCTGGCCATTTTTGCATTTTCACCTTCTTTGCACGGTTAGAACTTTCCTATAGTGGCCCAAGTTATTTATGACTTACTGGAATTGGTGGTTAGGTGCCCGAGCTGTTCATTAGGTCATTATGACCATTTATCTATTTTAAAGCTTTAACTTAGGAAATCATTGACTTTAATCAACATTATTAGTAAGCGTTCTCGGAATCAAATTTTGCCAGTTTTATTAGCACTGAAGGATAGATTTTGGTCTAGTTGGACCATTGATCGGGGCCTGGGAGATTTTGGTTTGGTTTTATCTCACTTTTTGAGATTTTAGGCCAGTTTAACTTGGAAGTTTTACTTTGGTCAACATTCATAGAAGACGACCTCGGATGAGAATTTTGTCAACACTGTTAGCTCTAGAATGTCAATTTTGGGCTAGAGGGACATTTGTTTTGGGTCCGGAGGCTTCCATACTCGTTTTGGGCTATTGGGTTCCATTTTGGAAAAGTTGGTTAGTTGGGCATGGGGCCCACTTCTTTTTGAAACAATCTCTGTTGGGAGTTTCATCATATCTGTTGAGTCTGAATGCCATTTCTTGTAGGGTAGCACCTTTGATTTGTGTCCTCGAGGTTCAGAATATTCTCCGAGTGTGCGATCAGATCAGTTTTGTGTTGTGTTGCAGCTGGTAGCAGTTATTTCTGGTACAGGCGCGACATCAGTGCCTTGGCCACCCCTGCACAACTGCAGATGCACCTGCACCCTGTGTGCCACACCTGTGATGCTTGGTGGCTTCTGCAGGGGGTGCACCTGTGCTTTCTCACTCGCAACAGCAGTGCTGCCCCTGCGGCACTTGAACCACACCTCCGGCTAGCGCTGGCAGTTTAAAAGGGGTCTTCTTCTTCATTTGTTTTACGCTATTAAAATTTTTTCCTCCATTTTCTCTCAAGATCCAATATCATAATTCAGTGTCAGAACTCCTTATGGTGCTGGGATGATATAATTCTTGTCTGTGGTTTATATTCCGCCTTCAATTGTAAGTTCCCTTCCTTTAACTTCCCTTAATTTCTTTATTTGATCCTTAAATTTGTTCTTGGAACTAAGGGCTGTTTTAGGACTTTCCCTTGCCCGTTTTTTGCTAAATTTTTAAGCATGTTCTCTCGTTAAAATTGGGGACCTCATGGCAACTTTTGTTTTCGGTTTTGGGTCGCAGAGCCCATGGGGTCACTTTTGACCCAAATTTTGACCCAGCTATATTACTGGAATTATAGGTATCGTTATCTTCATTTTGATGAATAGTTACATACGGTACCACTGGCACATCATATCATATCATACATTGTTTGCACGGTTCCATCCTTTTTTGTTGTTTGCTGAGTATATGCTCCGATAGTATGGGATGCCGGAGGGTTTGTTTTCACTTGTATATATTCCTCGGGTGTATGGGAGCCCGTTGGGATTGTATGTAGATTAGTTTCACTCGTTCATATTATAGCTACTTATTGGTTTACTTTCAGATCATCTTTACCTTGTGGATTATATTATTAGCATGCTTATGTTTAATTGCCTTTCTTTCCTTCTCGTTAGTTTAGGTTACCAGTACACCGCCCTATTCATTAAACTCTATGTATAACATTGTTTTCACAATGAACCAGGTGCAATCTCCACTCTTTCACCTGTGTGCTGCAGTATATGTTTTGTGGCTAGCATAGTATTCTTGTATTCTCTACGCCTTCTATCTATTGCTAGCTTCCGTGTGCTTTCTTCTATTTGCTTCTGTGACTTCTTCTTTCCTATCTGCTCTATACTACTTTTATATTCTATATATGCTCAGTCGGCCTATGATTCCTACTAGGTACCCGTTGCTTTACAATTGGTGCTCATAATACACTTCTGTATATTTTAGTGCAGATCCTAGTGTGAGCTATCATGATTGACATAGGGACTTATACAACACTTGGCATCTGAGACATAGGGTGAGCTCCTGGCGACCGGGGCTTAGCTATATCTCTTCTTTTGGCATTTGACTCTTTTGTATATTCAGAGACACTTGTATATTTTACTTTTGCACTCTCTTATACTGTGTATATTTAGTAGTGGCTCTCATACTTTTGATTCCAGGTCGTGGGATGGTGTAGTTTCTATATATGTATATCCTGACTACTTCATTACACTTTGCTTTCTTTATCTTTGTTCCGCTTTTCTTGCTTCTTGTGCGTGCTTACTTAGCTAGTAAATCGTTACTAACCGTTCTAGTGTACGGGGTATTGTATCGCCTACACGAGGGTTGTAGGTGTCATCATGACCTGAGAAATCAGGTTGTGATAGCTTGGTATTAGAGCCTAGGTTCACCAATGTCATTGTTATAGGAGCTAATGTCTAGTAGAGTCCTGTGGATCAGGGCGGAGACGTCCATACCTTATCTTTGGGAGCCTGCAGTGGAATTTTAGGAAACATGAATCTTTTCTTGCTTCTATATCGTGCGTCTTATCCTAGATGGTTTCCTAGATTCTCATTTGTTCCATTCAATCTTCCGCAGATGGCTTGTACGAGAACATCAATAGCAGACGAGGGCAAGCTTTTGACATCAGCACACCCGACTCCAGCTAGGGGCCAAGGTGTTCGTAGAGGTAGAGGTCGAGGACGTTCCTGAGAAGTAGCACCAGTTAGAGCTTCTGAGGCCGAGTATGTGCCAGAGCCAGTTCTTGACCAATAGCCCGTGGACCAAGGGGCAGCCCAGGTGCCACCAGGGCCTGTTGCAGAATTAGTATCGGCATGAGCCCCAGCTCATTTACCAGATATTTAGGGTATGCTTCTTCAGTTGTTCAGTATGGTTGGAGGTCAGCCTTCTAATATGGCCCATACATCTGCTCAGGGGGAAGCCCTGGGTGTTCAAAGTTCAAGAGTGCAGCCTACTACTGCGGCTCCCTTAGCAAAGGTCTGTCAGTACCTACAATCGCTCAGCCTCTTGTTCCTTTCCCAGTTATGACAGAGCTCAGCCTCTTGTTCCTTGCCCATTTATGACAGAGTCAGAGCAAAAGGCTTTGGGCCAGTTCCTGAGATTATCCTCATCGAGGTTCTATGGTGCTCCCGGACAGGATGCTTATGACTTTATTTCTACTTACGAGGAGATGCTTCATCATCTTGGTCTTTTAGATAGCCACAGAGTAGGTTATACTACCTCTCAGCTGGAGGGCCTAGCTAAGCTTTGGTGGAGGGCCCAGGTAGCTTGCAGACCTTCTGAGTTTCCTCAGTTGACTTAGAGAGAGTTCTATGAGGCTTTTATGGCCAAGTTCTTGCCTCAGAGTGAATGTGAGCATCATAGAGAGCTCTTCACCTTACTGATGTAGGGGTCCATGATAGTGTCTGAGCATGAGACCCATTTTTACTAGTTGGCTCCATTTAGGTCTATGTTCATTCCTATAAAGCCAGGCAGGGTTCATCGACTTATTTGGTGGTTGAGGACTGAGCTTTTATAGACTGGAGAGATACTAGTTGCTAGTGGGTGACTATTTCAGGCTATAGCGGACCATGCCCCCATATGGAGGATTTGTATCATTTGGACCCCGGGACTAGAGATAACAAGCCACGCCACTAAGGCGGTTATAGTGGTTTCTGCTCTGGTGGTAGAGGTTCAGGTCAGTGGGGCCATGGATATTAGCCATAACAGTATCAGGGTCAGTCTAGCTGGCTAATTCAATCATCACTTCAGACTTCTATTGGGCCTCAGTTTGATTAGAGTTATAGTGGTCATCATGGTTACAATGGTCGGCTATAGAAGGGTATGTCATCTAGGGCATAAGGTCATGGTGGTCGTACAGGTTCGGCTAATTTATCTTGATAGGGTGTGCTATCAGGGCCTTACTATAAGTGTGGTATCATTGGTTATTTAGCCAGAGAGTGCCCGCATTGGGGTATAATACACCAAGCCACTCAGTTGGCTCAGCCTTTAAGATCAGCACACCGACCAGTTAAAGAAGGTGGTGTCCCTAGTAAAGCTAGTGCCCAACATGGTAGGACAGGTGATCAAAATGGTGGTCAGTCAGGTAGAGGTCAGCGTCAGTTCTATGTAGTCCCTGGTAGACTGGAGGCAGAGGCCTCAGATGTGGTGATCACAGGTATGATTTCTCTCTGCCGCCATTCAGCTTTAGCATTATTTGATCCTGGTTCTTCTTATTTATATATTTCTGCCTACTTTGTTCCTTGTTTGGGGTTGGCTAGTGATCCATTATTTATTCTTGTATATGTTGCTACCCCGATAAGTGATTCTTTAGTAGTGGATCAGATTGTTAGATCATGCTTAATAGTTGTTGCTAATCTTGAGACTTGTGCTGACTTGATAATGTTAGATATGCTAGATTTTGATATGATTCAGGGCATGGACTGGTTATCCCCTCACCGAGTGGTTTTGGATTGTTATGCCAAGACCACTACTATAGCCGTGCCCAGTATATCCCGAATTGTGTGGCAGGGTTTTGTTAGTCGCGCACCATCTGGGATCATTTCTTGCCTTCAAGATAGGAAGTTGATTTTGCACGGGTGTTTGGCTTATCTAGCATATGGCCTGGATGTTAGCGCTAATACATCTTCTCTCGATTAGGTCCCTGTGGTTAGGGAGTTCTTAGATCTGTTTTCGAACGACCTTCCAGGCCTTCCACCTGAGCGTGATATAGACTTTGCCATTGAGTTAGAGCCGGGTACAAGGCCTATTTCCATTACTCTGTATCATATGGCTCCAGCTGAGTTGACAGAGCTTAAGGTTCAGCTTCAAGACTTGTTAGCTAAGGGTTTTATTAGGCAGAGTGTGTCGTCTTGGGGTGCTCCAGTTTTGTTTATGAAGAAGAAAGATGGTTTGATGCATATGTGTAGTGATTATTGATAGCTGAATAAGGTGACTATAAAGAACATGTATGTGATGTTGCATATAGATGACTTGTTTGATCCGCTCCAGGATGCAGAGGGTGCATACTAGTTCTCTAAGATAGATTTGAGGTCAGGCTACCACCAATTGAGGATTAGGGAGGACGACATCCCTAAGACAGCATTCAGGACATATTATGGTCATTATGAGTTTTGGTGATGTCTTTTGGATTGACTAATGCCCCAGCCGCTTTTATGCACTTAATGCACAGGGTGCTCAAGCCGTACTTGGATTTGTTTGTGATAGTTTTCATTGATGGCATACTGATATACTCACAGAGTGGAGAGGAGTATGAGCAGCACTTGAGGATCGTACTCCAAACTTCAAGAGATCATCGGCTTTATGCCAAGTTCTCAAAGTGCGAGTTTTAGCTTGAGTCAGTAGCATTCCTAGGACATTTTATGTCTAGAATGGAATTAGAGTAGACACAGGAAAGATTACATCCATTCTTGATTGGTCGAGGCCTACTATTCTTACCAAGGTTCACAGCTTTGTTGGGTTGGCAGGGTACTACATACAGTTCATTGAGGGATTTTCTTCTATAGCAGCACCTTTGACTAGGCTGACTAGGAAAGATGTTCCATTTCAATAGTCTTATCAGTGCAAGGATAACTTCCAGAGGCTTAAGGCCTTATTGAATTCAGCTCCCCGGTGTTGACACTGCTAGCTGAGGGTCATGGCTTCTCAGTGTATTTTGATGCTTTATCAGTTGGTCTTGGTTGTGTGTTGATGTAATAGGTTTCTGTGATAACTTATGCGTTAGGGCAGCTAAATGATCATGTGCGCAACTACCCCACTCATGACTTGGAGTTGGCAGCAGTAGTCTTTGCACTTAAGATCTGGAGGCATTATATATTGGAGTTCACTGTGAGATTTACACCAACCACCATAGTCTTCAGAATATCATGAGTCAGCAAGAGCTAAACTCTAGGAAGTGGAGATAGGTTGAGTTACTGAAGGACTATGACTTCATCATTTTGTACCATCCGGGCAAGGCAAACATGATAGTGAATGCCTTGAGTCAGAAGGCAGTGAGTATGGGAAGCTTGGCTTCTCTTTCTATTTTGGAGCGACCATTGTCCTTGGACATCCAGTCATTGGCTAACCATATGGTTAGGCGTGACTTGTCAGATCCTAGCAGAGTTCTTACCAGTGTTGAGATCTATTTTACTCTAGTTGATCAAATTTAGTGTCGTTAATTTGAGGATCAGCGGTTGTGTGATATTTGTTATCAGGTTTCTTGGGGTGAGGTCAGCTGGGCTACTTTAGATTCTAATGGTGTTCTAAGATTTTATAGTTGCCTTTGTGTTTTGAGAGTTGGGTATTTGATTGATTTGATTCTCCGTGAGGCTTATTATTCCAGATATTCCATCTATCTGGGTATAGCTAAGATGTATAAAGATTTTAGGCCACTTTATTGGTGGAGTGGTATGAAAAAGGATATAGCAAAGTTTGTATCTCGATGCTTGAACTGCCAGCAAGTTAAGTTTGAGCATATGAGACCTGGTGCATTGATGTAGAGACTTTCCATTCCTGAATGAAAGTGGGAAGAAATCACTATGGACTTCATAGCATAGTTGCCATGCACTTCTCGAGGGTTTGACTCTATTTGGGTTATTGTTGATAGGCTGACTAAGTCTCCACACTTCTTGCCAGTTCATTCTTCTTATAGTGCAAAAAGGTTGGCTTAGATTTATCTCCGTGAGGTTGTCCATTTGCATGGGGTTCTAGCTTCTATTATTTCATTCTGTGGTACTCAGTTTACATCTCAGTTTTGAAGGACTATTCAGTGAGAGATAGGTACAGAGGTTCAGCTTAGCATTGCATTCCATCCTCAGATAAATGGCCAGTCCGAAAGGACTATCTAGGTCTTGGAGGACATGTTACAGGCTTGTGTTCTTGATTTTGTGGGTTCATGGGATCAGTGTGTGCCTTTAGTAGAGTTTGCTTATAATAATAATTATCACTCGAGTATTGGTATGGCGCCTTTTGAGGCATTGTATGGTAGGCATTATAGATCACCAGTGGGTTGGTTCGTTGGTTTAGAGTACAGGACACAAAGTATAGGCTTACTTCGTGACTCTTTAGACAGAGTTTGGGTGATTCAGGATAGACTTTGGGCAGCCCAGAGTAGGCAGGAGAGCTACGCAGACTGTAGACTTTATGCTTTAGAGTTCAGTGTTGGTGATCAGGTTCTTCTTGGAGTGTCACCCATGAAAGGCGTGATGAGATTCGGCAGGTGGAGCAAGCTTAGCCCCAAGTATATTGGGCCATTTGAGTTTTTTCAGAGGGTTGGTAGTGTTGTTTATCTACTAGCTTTGCCTCTATGTTCTCAGTTATGCACCCAGTCTTCCATGTATCTATGTTGCAGCATTATGTTCCGGATGAGTCACATATGTTACCGTGGGATTCAGTGCAGTTAGATGAGAGTTTGGCTTTTGTTGAGGAGCTGGTAGCCATCCTAGCCAGAGATGTCAGTAGATTAAGGTCTAGAGAGATTCATGTAGTTAAGTTTCAGTGGGTGCACCATTCAGTTGAGGAGGCTACTTAGGAGACCAAGAGAGAGATGCGGGCTCAGTATCCATAGTTGTTTGAGCCTTCAGGCACTCCCTTTTCTTGACTTTCAAGGACAAAAGTCCTTTTTAATAGTGGATGATGTAATGACCCTTACGATCATTTTTGTACTTTTTCCTTCTTTGTACTGTTAGATCTTGCTTGTAGCATCCCCAAGTCATTTATCACTTTCTAGGACCGGTAGTCTGGTGCCCGGGTTGTTCATTAGGTCATTCCGACCATTTCCCTATTTTAAAGCTTTAACTTAGGAAATTGTTGAGTTTAGCCAACATTCTTAGCAAGTGTTCTTGGAATTGAATTCCGATAGTTCCATTAGCTCCGAAGCGTGGATTTTCGTCTGGTTGGACCTTTGGTCGGGGCCTGGGAGATTTCATTTTGGTTTTATCTCACTTTCTGAGATTTTAGGCCAATTAAACTTGGATGTTTGACTTTGGTCAACATTCAGAGAAGACGGCCTCGGATGGGAATTTTGTCAGTACTGCTAGCTCTGGAATGTAAACTTTAGGGTAGATGGACCTTTGGTTCGGGTTCATAGGCTTCCAGACTCATTTTGGGCTATTGGCTTCTGTTTTGGAAAATTTGGTTAGTTGGGTGTGGGGATTACTTCTCTTCAAAATGATCTCCGTTGGGAGTTTCATCAATTCAGTTGTGTCCAAAATGTCATTTCTAGTAGGGTAGCACCTTTAGTTGTGTCCTCGAGGTTCAGAATGTTCCCTGAGGGTGCGATCAGTTTGGTTTTGTGTTGTAGTTGCTGGTAGCTACTGTTTCTTGTATAGGCACAGCGGCGGTGCCTTGGCCGCACATCTGCAGCCACACTTATGCCTTGGGTTCCGTACTTGTGGTTCCTGGTGGATTTGGCAGCGGTGCGCCTATTGTCTCTCACCCGCCACGGCGGTGCCGCCCCTACAGCGCTTGGACCGCGCCAGTGCATAGCACTGGCAGTTTAAAAGGGGTCTTTGTATTTATTTGTTCTAAGTCTTTAAAATGTTTTCCTCCATTTTCTCTCAAGATACAAGCTCATAATTCAGTGTGGGAACTTCTTATAGTGCTGGAATGATATAATTTTTGTCCGTGGTTGATATTTTGCCTTCAATTGTAAGTTCCCTTCCTTTAACTTTCCTTAATTTCTTCATTTAATCCTTAAATTTGTTCTTGGAACTAAGGATTGTTTTAGGCCTTTACCTTGCCCATTTTTCGCTCAATTTTTGAGCATATGATCCCGATAACGTTGGGGACCTCATGTCAACTTTCATTTTCAATTTTGGGTCAGGGGGTCCATGGGCCCACTTTTGACTCAGATTTTGATCCAGCTAGATTACTGGCATTATGGGTATCATTAGCTTTATTTTGACAAGTAGGTTATATTTTTGATAGTCTGATTGCTATTTGGGTCTTCTCAGAGCAGTTCGGGCTCGGGCGATATCTTTTTAGCAGCTTGTTGTCGGACATCAGGCAGGTTATGACTTACCTACCTTAGAATTTGCTTATATAGAATATAATTGTACTATTTAGCATCTTTGGATTGGGTTTACTAGTTTGGCACCTCAAACCTTGTTCACTTCCTTTCTGTCCACTCTTACTTCATTTTCTTTAGTATTTGAGCTAGTTTTATAGTGTTACCCTTGCGAATCCATGTGGCCTTTGTATATGCCTTTGGACCATAGCAGGTGGGATATTTTGGAAGTGTATGTGAGTCCCAGACATTGTTTCATTATGGCAAGCTGGTTATATGTGCTATAGAGCGGATTGAGCATGTGCAGGCTTGGTAGTTGATTGTGAGTTGTTGAGCTATTGGTTGTTTTGATCATATCATCATTATCATGAAAAGAGATTTTTCTGCATTGGTTTACTATGACATGGCTGCAGGCCTAACTATCACCAGTTTTCTAAACCTTGAATGGCCTTAAGGGCTCGATTTCAGTTATAAATGGCTATAAATGGACTTAAAACTGGTTTTTCAGATTTTCTTGAGATAAAAGATATTAAACAATGATTTTCACACTGATACTAGACTCGACTGGCCGAAGTACTAGACATGATTTTATCACTAATTTTGAGATGATACTATACTCAGTTGGGCTGGAGTGCTAGACATGATTTCATTACTGATTTTGAGATGATACTAGGCTCGACTAGGCCAGAGCGCTAGACATGATTTTATTACTTATTTTAGACTCGGATAGACTCTAAGCATGCCTATTGAGATATTGAGAGTTTGTACATGGTCTCGGAGACCTCCATGGACCTTGTCGATCTAAACTAGGGGCTATGGGCCAAGAGTGCCTAAGGAGGGGTATACGGGGGAGTAGATGTATATGGGGGAAGCCTTCCATGGGTCCTACCTACTGGGCCTATGAGCGTCGAAGGAGGTGCATACGATACCACTGGCACTTCATATCATATCATACATTGTTTACATGGTTCCACCCTTGTTTGCTGTTTGCTGAGTGTACGCTTCGGCAGTATGGGATGCCGGAGGGTTTATTTTCACTTGTATGTATTCCTCGGCTGTATGGGCGCCCGTTGGGATTGTAGGTAGATTAGTTTCACTTGTTCATATTACAGCTACTTGTTGGTTTACTTTCAGATCATCTTTACCTTGTGGATTGTATTATTATCATGCTTATGTTTAGTTGCCTTTCTTTCCTTCCCGTTAGTTGAGGTTACCGGTACACTACTCTATTTGTTAAACTCTCTGTTTATACATTATTGTTGCAAGGACCCAGGTGCATTCTCCACTCTTTTCACATGTGTTCTATGGTATATCTTATGTGGCTAGCATAGTATACTTGTATTCTCTACGCCTTTTATCTGTTGCTAGCTTCCGTGTGCTTTCTTCTATTTGCTTCTGTGACTTTTTCTTTCTGATCTACTCTATACTTCTTTTATAGTCTATATATGCTTAGTCAGCCTATAATGCCTACTTGGTACCCGTTGCTTTGCAATTGGTGCTCATACTACACTTTTGCATCTTCTGGTGCAGATCTTAGTGTGAGCTATCATCGTTGACGTGGGGACTCATGTAGCGCTTGACATCTGAGACATAGGGTGAACTCTTCGCGATCGGGGCTTAGCTATATCTCTTTTTTTGGCAGTTGACTCTTTTTTATATTAAGATACACTTGTATATTTTACTTTCGCACTCTCTTATTCTCTGTATATTTAGTAGTGGCTCTCATACTTTTGATACTAGGTTGTGGGATGGTGTAGTTCCTTTATATGTATATCCTGACTGCTTCCTTGAGCTTTGATTTCTCTATCTTGCTTTCGCTTATTATGCTTCTTGTGCATGTTCACTCAGCTAGTAACCTATTACTAACCCTATCAGGCTACAGGAATTGGCTTGCCTACAGGGGGTTGTAGGTGCCATCATGACCTGAGAAATTGGGTCGTGACAACTGCCGGACCAGTGCCACATAATCAAAGCCAAAAATGAAGCATTGAATGGTATGCTCAGAAATATCGACCTGAACCCCTCATACTTGTACTCTCTCGAAAGTAGGCTAGTTCATTGCAGATATTCCTCTCTTGCGTGAGTTCATGAGTGTTGTTGCATAGGTAGCGCAAAACTCACAAACTATAATGGGGTTATACTCACCCCATGGTAGACTCATCAACCCGAACCTGTAATGATCAAATAACTCTTTAAGCTCATCCAACTCACTCAAACCTACTGACCAAATCTCAACCTCTTCAAATATGCTTTGCTTAATATTTCCCCTACCTATCTCCACAAGTCTGTCATAAAATAACCATTGTGTTCCCTCAACTTCCCATCGTATATATATATCTTGAAACTCATGATTTTTGCTTTTGAGGGTGGGCACATATCTTATAAGCTCAACATACTCAACTTCTACCACTTTTAAACTCTTTATGCCGGACTCACTAATGTTGTCTCTTGCTGTTTCAGAGCCAGTGTCAGTTTTGATCTTGGACTCACTGGGCCCATAATTATCAGAGCTAGTATCTCCAAACCCACTACCACTAGCAGATTAACTAGTAGAACCCTCTCTCTCCTCAGACTGGGGAGCATCTACTTTTTGTAGTCTACTTTGCTACCTCCTGGTACAGTGTTTGAGTGCGATTGTTCTTCCTCATCATCCTCTGGATAGTACTAGAGTTGGTTCATCATCTCACAAGGCCTGACTTTCCTTATGGAAAGGTTGCCACCTCCCCTCTTTGGTGGCGCTTTTGGTGGCATGGTACCTGTGGGGAACAATGATTAGTATATAGTATGAGGATCGAGAAATAAAAACAAAAAATAAATTTTTTATTCAGTATACACAGTAGGGCAGGAGATTTTCTATAGGTGGATCGACGGACCATGGACCCAATCTCAAATCCATAAACCTATTTGTAGAGTCATTTTAGTTCAATCAGTCAAATATTGCTTGTTTTATATGAGTGGATCGATGGACTGTAAACTCAAAGGACGGTCCGTAAACCCATCCGTAAAGTTGATACAGTAAGAAAGTTTTTTTCCTCACAGGTGTTTATGAGTCACTTGATGGGCCATAGTTTAGAACTATGATCTGTCCTGTGACTTGTAAAATGGAACCAAAGGGGTGCCATTTTTGGGAAAGTTTTACGAGTGAGTTGATGGTCTGTAAACCAATTCTACGGGCCATTGACCCAACCATGAAACCTTAACAGTAGTCTTCTTCCTTTGTTGTATTTTGACACTTAGTCTTTTCATCCCATGCTTAAGAATACTACCCGTAGAAGGGTTTTCGTGGGTTGTAAGTCTCAACACAGGGTGAAATGACCAAGTTTTGTCACGTGATTAACAATTTAGCAAACTTAGGATCATCAGAATCGCAAATTTGCAATCATCCCATACTAAGATCAGGCCAAAGGCTACTCAGACTTTACCCAAGTGATTATCAACACGATCGTTGGGAGTTGCTGGGCAAAACAACCTTCAACCTTATTTTCAAGGTGAGAATTTGGTTGTAATACCCTCTGACGTAATGGGTGGGACTACCCACCAAACATTAAGATAGTAAATGCATATGATCAATCAAGAATGATTCCCCCACACTACTCCTGGACCGTTTACACTTCTACCCACATGAGCACAACAACTGTAAAATAATTTCACAACTCATCATGCATCATATTAAGTCGAACATATGAACCCATAGGTACCACACCTTGAAGAAGAACTCGAAAAAGATGAGTTTGTAGAACTTACCCTTTGGAAGAACTTCGTAAGGATGGATTTTTGTGTGTGCTTCAATAGAGACGTCACACAGACTGTGGAATCGCAACTTTAATAGTGGGAGTGATCATGAGTAACGAATGACAAGGGAGGTGATTGAAAGTTGAAGTGTGAGAGTAATGGAGGGAATTTAGGTATAATTTGACCTCAATTTGACTTTATTTTCTTTTAAATCAATCCGGTAAAGGAATTAGGGTTAACAAATGAAGAAGAAAGGAACTGGGTCAGGTCAAAAACTTTTAATTTTTTTGCACATATTAACCCTAAACCTAATTTATGCTTCATAAACCTTGCCTGGGATCCATGAGAAAAATCTACAGTCTATCGAAGTAGATGATAGACCATCATTCCACTTGTGGATCTGAGTTTTTAGCACTTTTGTTGCCAGTTATCTATGGGTGACTTTATGGTCCATCTTTTGGACGTACGGACAATCATATCACTTGTAGAATATCTTCAAAGGGCTGGAATTTAGGATTTAAAATGATCGGTTGGTCTATGAACCATTGAATCAGTTTACAGTCCGTAAACTAAACCATATTTCCTAGACACTTTTCTTCTAGTTTTCTTCTCCAGGTTTCCACGGTTCATTCCACGGATTGTCAAAGCCTTTTATGATGCATCATCTAACCCGTAGAAGCACCATTTTCTTTCATTTGTAACTCTTCCATTTTTCTTTTTGCTACCCTGCAGCCTCAAGTAAACATCAATACTACACAAAAATCAAAACAAAGCAATAAAAAACACCTTGGGTTTCCTCACAAGAAGCGCCCGATTTAACGTCGCAACACGATGTGGGTACCTTGATTACTCAAATTTCATCAAGGTACACCACATGGATCACTTTTACCTCATTCAGATTTCCCAAGTACCGCTTAACTTGTTATCCATTTACCTTGAAATTTTTTCTGTTTGGACCTTCTAGTTCAGTGGCATCATATATAAGTACTTGGACCACTTTAAAGGGACCATCCCATCTTGACTTCAACTTTCTAGGAAACAAGAGAAGTCTGGAGTTGAACAAAAAGAGTAAGTCCCCAGGACTAATCCCTATTCAAAATCTTCTTATCATGATACAACTTCATTTTCTCCTTGTACAAATCAGCACTCTCATATGCAGGAAGTCTAAACTCATCCATCTCATTCAGTTGCTCAAGCCTTAAGTTAGAGGCTTCACTCTAGTTCAAGTTCAGCTTCTTAAGTGCCTATAGTGCCTGGTGCTCAAGTTCAACTGAACGATGACAGGTCTTTCCAAACACCAACTAATAGGGAGACATCCCTATTGGAGTTTTAAAGGTTGTCTGATAAGCCCATAAAGCATTATCCAACCTCTTAGACCAATCTGTCCTATTAGCATTCAGAGTCTTTGCTAATATGGTCTTTATCTCCCAATTGGAGACTTGAACTTGCTCATTTGTCTGAGGATGATAGGATGTAGAAACCTCGTGTTTGACCCCATACTTGGTCAATAGTGCACTAAAAAACCAATTGCAAAAGTGAGAACCCTCACCGCTGATGATAGCTAGCGGAGTGCCAAACCTTGAAAATATATTTTTTTCAAAAATGCAGTACACTCTTACCTTCATTATTAGGAAGCGCAACAACTTTCACCCAGTTTCACACATAATAAATAGCAACCAAGATGTACTTTTGGCCATACAAGCTAACAAATGGACCCATGATGTCTATGCCCCAAACATCAAATAACTTTATCTAAAGAATTGGGGTCATCGGAAGCTCATGCTCTCTAGATATATTACCTTGTCACTGGCACTGGTCACATGAATTAACAAAGTAATCGGTGTCTTGATGGATGGTGGGCCAATAATACCCACTTTGAAGAACTTTCTGCGCAGTCCGGATGGTACCATGATGTCCTCCAAAAGAAGAGGAATGACATTCTTCCAAAATATACAAAATCTCAGCCTCAGCTACATATCTCTTGATCGCATTATAAGCATTAATATAGAACAAGAATGGCTCATCCTAGTAATACTTTATCACATCGTGCAAAAACTTCCTTTTCTAGTGGAAGTTTAGATCTTCAAGCATCATATCATTAACCAGAAAGTTTGCAAAATAAGCAAACCAGGGAATAAGATTATGAGAATCTACTAAGATATACTCATCAGGAAATGCCTCATTAATTTCAAGATCACACTTAGGCCTCCCTTCTTCTTCTAACTTGGACAGATGGTCTGCAACCTTATTTTCAATCTGTTTTCAGTCTTTCATCTCAAAGTCAAACTCTTGCAATAAGTGAACCAATCTAATCATACATGGTTTTGCATCTTTATTTTTAATGAGATATCGGATCATTGCATGATAAGTATGAACAACAATCTTGGTACCTAATAAGTAAGCTCTGAACTTTTCAAATGCATAACTAACAGCTCCTGCTCAGTCACACTGTAGTTTTTTTGGGATACAATCAATGCTTTACTGGCATAGTATATCAGATGGAAAATCTTCTCCCTTATCTTCCCAAAAACAACACCTAGAGCCACCCCACTAGCATCACACATCACCTTAAATGGCTTGGACCAATCCAATGCAATAATAATAGGAACCAAATTGAGCTTCCCTTTCATGCATTCAAATTCCTTCAAATACGCATCATCAAACACAAACTTTGACTCTTTCTCAAGCAGCTTTCACAAAGAATTTGCAGTCATTGAAAAAACACCAATAGAACCCAGTATGCCCAAGAAAACTATAAATATTTTTTCACTGAAATTGGAAGAGGAAACTTGGAAATGACTTCAATTTTAGCCTTGTCTACCTCTATTCCTCTTTTAGAGATTGTATGTCCCAACACAATCCCTTGTTTTACCATGAAATGGCACTTCTTCCAGTTTAGCACAAAGTTGGTTTCCTCACACCATTTTAGCACTTTTGCCAAGTGAGTAAGGCAATATTTAAAAAAGTCACCACTAACTAAGAAATCATTCATAAAAATTTCGATTGTGTCTTCAACCATATCAGAGAAAATAGACATCATACATCTCTGAAAAAAGTGGTAGGTGTATTGCACAGACCAAACGGCATCTGCTTGAATGCAAAAGTACCAAATGGGAAAGTATAGGTGATCTTTTCCTGATCTTCTAGAGCAATAGAGATCTAATTGTAACCTGAATAACCATAAAAAAATAGTACCACCCTCTACCTGCAAGTCTATCAAGCATTTGATCCATGAATGACATAGGGAAGTGGTTCTTCTTGGTCCAGAAGCTCAACTACCTATAGTCAATACATACTCTTTAACCTGTGATTGTGCATATAGAAATCAACTTGTTCTTGTTATTGGGGACAACATTCATCCCTCTCTATTCGGCACATACTAAACAAGACTAACCAATTTGCTATCAGATATAGAAAAAACTACACCTATGTCCAGCCACTTGATGATTTCCTTCATAGCCACTTCTTGGATAGGAGGATTCAGCCTCCTTTGGTGCTCTATGCTAGGAATGCAATCCTCTTTTAGCTGAATCTTATGAGAGCAAATACCTAGAGGGATTCTAATAATATTAGCCATGGTCTGGCCAATGTCTCTCTCGTATAGCTGCAACATCGACACCAAACCTTCTACCTTCCATTGTTGTAGACTTTCTAAAATAATAACCGGCAAAGTATCATCAGGCCCCAAAAAGACATAGTGCAAGTGAGATGGGAGAGGCTCAAGCTCTAAAACTAGTGGTTTCTCAATGGATGGTTTAGGTGGAGGAGTATAGTCATCCATATCCTCAATATCCAGATTCATGATTACGGCTGCCAAATTCTCAATAGTGAACTTATCTTCCACTAACAAAATTAGCCACCTCATTAATAGTGTCAATCACATAAATGATGCTCATATCTCTAGGATTATTCATAGACTTGTAGATGTTGAAAATCACCTCTTCATCATTCAACCTAAAATGCAGGTCACCATATTCTAAACATCAGCCAGTGCTTTTCCAGTAGCCAAGAATTATGTCATGCCCCGAGGCTACCCTCTTGACGTAACACGGGACCTGGGACCACAAATGCCCCACGTTAACCCTTGGTCATAGCATAAGTTAGATAAATCAATAGATAAGTAGAAGCATAATAGGAATATCCTAAGTCAAATATATAAATAATCAAGTCAAATAGGAATACAAATCCAAAAGAAAACTTGAATAATATCTATGTCTGAAAAGCCTCTAACTGTCATAAAGAGTTGCTGGGACAAGGCCCCCAGCTAACCCGGAATCTAAAATGAAAGCATAAGGATGGACGCTCTAACTCTAGTCCTCAAATAATGAGGACTCACCAATAATCAACTGAACGTCTGGCATAGTCTAACCACGAGTCTGAGGGTAGGTACCTGAATCTACATCGTAAAAGGATGCAGCGCAAAATGAGTCAGTACTATAGGATGTACTGAATATATAAGTCTATGCGACAATAAATGTAAACGTGCTTGAATCATGCTTCAAAAATTGAAACCATGCATAACAAGAGAATTCATGAGTAAAATCATAGCTAAACATAAGACATGAAAATAGAAGATCAATTTTCAAAAGTAGAATATCATATAACTTAAACTGAAAAGCTTTCATACGGGAGTTTCTTATAAACGACAATAGACCATGTGAGATACATGGAATATAACTATATAACCCTAGTTAGAAAAGTTGTTCCAAACCTGCCAAGGTAAAGAACACCATAATTTAACTATATCACCCTAGTTGACAAATTTTCCCTATGCCCCGCTAAGGCAAGGGAACCATGATAATAAAGAGTGGAACCACTTTCATAAGCCCATCGGGCAATACATAACCTATGCTGGCAACGTAGATTCTGGACTTGGGTAATTGAACCCTCGTCGCTCGGTGCTAAATACTATTCTCAAAACATATACATATAGAGCATAATACTTGTGATATATCTGATGTAAAAACTGTTCATAACTTAGGTAGACATATCTGGATGCCAAACCTTTCATAAAACATAGGGACATATCTAATATCCAAAACTATTGTAAAAGCATGATGACATATTTAATGCCATGAAATTCATAAATCATGAGTCTTAAGGCTTTGCATAACCATAATTCAAAATATACTTTCCTTTCTAAAATCATAGTTTGAAGAATTAGGCATGCAATTTCATGAAAATGGAGGTCATGTTATCTAAACATACCAATTTTACTTGAAAATATGCAATTCAATAAAATCATGCTGGAATTCATCATCAATCATGGGATTTTATAAACACTTAAAGAACCTTAATTAAAACATGGATAATGAATAAGAAATCATGAATTAATACTTTAAAACAAAGCCCATCAATTTTCCCGATTTGGGTAAGAACTCTAATTTAGAAATTCATAAATTCAATTTAGAAGATTGGGGTTTTGGGCATAAGGGTAAAAGAATTCCCTTATTGAATACCCACATACCTTGATTAAAGCTAATCCAACTGAAATTGAAAAGAAGAGGAGGCTTGAACTTGGAGCTTAAGACTTGGAGCTTTAAGGAGTTCCTTTTCAAAATTTGGTAGATGAATGAGAGATAATGAGAGATTTAGGCTAATAAGAGTAGAAAGCCTACTAAAAGTGGCCAAAATGACCTTACTAAGGAGTGAAAAGGGTGGGTAATTATAAAAATACCCCTAGGATTTAATTAGGAAAAGCTGCTACAAAGACGGCTTCAGAAATCACGAATGGATTCCATGAGTTGTATACTGAACCACGGCTCGTGGTTTCCACTCGTGGTTCCTGGCCAACTCACTAACCTGCAGAAAAACTTCTACGGGTCAACAGGATGAACACTAGAGGAAACTACGGTTTGTAGACCCAATATGTAATTCCTGACCTAATGGTCAAGCTGATAAAGAGGAACTATGAGTCAACAGGACGGTCCGTAGAATGAACTACGGCCCGTAATGTTCACTTGTGGTTTCTCGGAATAAGGCAGAACTCTAGTTTTGAGTCCACGAGTGGATAGGATGGATTGTATAGTGAATCACGATCTGTAAAACCCACTCATGGTTCTCATACCAGAGACTTATCCTACAGACTGGAACCATGTGTTCATTTCACGACTCGTGGTTCAAACCACGGTCTGTCATTTGGACCCGTAATTCCTGGAAAAGTCAAAATCTTCATATTTTCTAAGTTTAAAAGTTGGATCAAATTCTGGGGTGTTAAAATATCTCCCCCTTGGGATCATTCATTCTCTAATAAAGACTAAGCAAGGAAAACTGGAGAGATAACAGCCAAACCACACATCAAAACATAAAATCTAAAGAGCAAACATGAAAACTGAGTTTTTCAACTTAAAACATGACTGAATCAACTTCAAAAAAACATGAATGCACACTAAGATCATGAGGGGAATTGATGGAATAGAGTAGGATAGACATAATAATGAGGAAACTACTACCTCAAGCGAGAACTGGATCGGAAGGAAAGAGATGAGGGTACTTGGCCTTCATAGCGTTTCTTCTTCCCAAGTAGCTCCCTCAACTAGTTGATTCCTCCAAAGGACCTTTACCGAAGAGACTTCTTTGTTTCTCAACCTCTGGACCTGATGATCAAGAATTTCCACGGGAACTTCCTCATAAGTAAGGTTATCCTTCACATTCACAACTTCCAAAGGAACAATCAAGGTTGGATCACCAACACACTTCTTCAACATAGAAACATGGAAAACCAGATGAAACGCTTCTAAATCCGATGGCAAATCTAACTCATAAGCGACACTACCAATTATCCTCAGAATACGATAAGGACCTACAAAATAGGGACTAAGCTTCCCTTTCTTGCCAAATCTCATCATACCCTTCATGGGTGACACCTTCAGAAAAACCCAATCATCAACTTCAAATTCCAACACCCTTCTCCTCACATCTGCATATGGTTTCTGTCAACTCTGTGTGGTCTTCAACCTTTCCCTAATAAGCCAAACCTTCTCCATAGTCTCATGAACCAAATCTTGACCAATAAAAGGTGCCTCACCTACCTCAAACCAACCAATAGGAGACCTACACCTTCGCCCATAAAGTGCCTCATAAGGGGTCATCTGGATGCTAGAATGAAAGTTGTTGTTATAGGCAAACTCAATAAGAGGTAAGTGATCATCTCAACCACCCTTGAAATCAATCACACAAGCTCTCAACATATCCTACAAAGTCTGAATAGTACGCTCTGCCTGGCCATCCGTCTATGGGTGAAAGTTGTGTTAAGCTTCACCTGAGTACCAAGACCTCTCTGAAATGATCTCCAAAATTGGGATATAAACTGAGTACATCTATCTGAAATGATGGATAATTGAATACCATGCAATCCAACTATCTCACGGTTGTAGAGTCTGGCATAATCCTAAGCTGAATCAGTAGTCTTGACAGCCAAGAAGTGGGGTGATTTGATCATCCTGTCGATAATCACCCAAATAGAATCGTGTTGCCTTCGAGTACGAGGCAAACCTGTAATGAAGTCTATATTGATCACTTTCCACTTC